>OZ020164.1:6609221-6784221 GCA_963971145.1 Sussaba pulchella
AGCTTACCTGGTTTTTTAATTTATCATTGGCCGTTGTTGAGATATATCGATTTGAAATACCGAATCTCGTCAATAATTGAAAAACTTAATTCCATTGCATCTCAATAACGGGCTCTAAAAACGTCAAACCCCGAAACACCTGTCTCTTCATTTTCGACGTATATCAACATAAAAAATCGTGGGTCAAAAATGTTGATTCGACGGTATGCAGCTTCCGGTTTCACCGTGGAATCCCCCATATACTCATATCTGTAAACTAATATATGCTTATCTATGCGTATATATGTTACTATGTTCGTTACAACGAGCGGCCAATAGTTCCCGGTGCAATATGAATTATCGCTGAGAAATGAACCGAATTAAACGTGTTTTTTATCACAAAAAAATCTGTAACTTCTAAACTAAGTCCATAGCCAAATAGAGACTGGTCTCAATCGTTTCGTTTTTATTCATAGAATTTAGGAAAAAAAAATAAGAAAAATCAAATAGGTGTTTCTTTGAGATATTCAATGTTTAATCGATTAATTGTTAATTAATAACAGTTCAAACAGTGCAACATAATTGTACTTATTTTCATTGCATAGACCGTGTAAAGACAAAAGAAAAAGCTCCCTTGGTTTTTTTAATTATTATTGGCGATTGTCGAGATATATCGATTTGAAATTCGAAATATCGTCAATAATTGGAAACCTTCAATCTACTGCATCTCATTAGCGGGCGCTGAAAACGGCAAACCCCGAAACACGTGTCTCTTCATTTTCGATGTAGATTAATGGGAAAAATCGTGGGGCAAAAATTTTGAGTCAAGGGTACGCGACTACCCGGAATGCCATGGAATGCCCCATATATAGTTAAATAGAAGAAAAAATTTACTTACTTTTTAAAAACTTTTTTTTTCAATTTCTTAAACGGAAATTAAACTTTAGCCACCTTGAACTTTTTGGGCCGACGCTTCGTTCGGAAGTTATAGCTTTTACTCGACATAAATAACCCGTAAATATTTACCCGGTTGTCAAGAAAAAACCTATAACTTTAGAACGGAGCGTCGACACAAGTCTGGCTGGTTGTCAACATTTTCGTTTTCGTTCAAGGAATTTGAAGAAAAATAAATTTCAATAATTGGGGATATTTTTTTTTTCATGTAATCTTTGACTACTAAAACATGTATATTTACGGGTTTTTTATAACAAAAAAAGCTATAACCTTCGAAAGAAGCCTCAGCCCAAGTTCGGCAGGGTTTCAAAATTTTTGTTTTCGTTAAAGGTATTGGGAAAAAAATAAATTTCAATAATTAAGAATACGTTTCTTTCATGCAATTTCTTACAAATAGCATACGTATATTTACGGGTTTTTTATGACAAAAAAGCTATAGCTTCCGAACGAAGCGTCGGCCCAAATAGTTCAAGGTGGCTGAAGTTTTCTATTCCGTTTAATTGAAAAAAATTTTTTTTTTTGAATTAAGGGTACATTTTTTGTCCTATTTCACTTTCAATTTTAAATCGCTTATGAGTAATTGTTGAATTTGTGCAACATAATCGTAAATGTTTTCATTGTATAGAGCGTTCAAGAACACCCGTGGTTCTTTAAGTCATCACTAACCGTTGCTGAGGTAATTCGATTTGAATGACGGAGCATGATCGATAGTCCAAAAAATTCGTTTGACTGTACTCAAAAGCAGGGGCTCAAAATAAAAAACGCTGAAATTCGGCTCTTTTCATTTTCGATATATATTGATGTAAGAAATTCGGGGGCAAAAATGTTGACCCAACTGTCCTCAGCTGCGGAAACCTCCCGAAAGACCCGATTGACTGGACCTGTAAATTTGAGCTCTCTATCTTAACACTAAGGGACGCCTGAAAAGTGTTGAATATTTTTTTATCGACGTTTGAAATTTTTTTTTCCTATTTAAACAATATAAAGTTGAGCTCAAAAAAAACTCGTTTTTCAAATTTAAGCTCTCCATCATGATATAGTGATAAAGCGTGTCCGTGAATTTTCTTTTTTCACTTTTTTGTTAACTTTTTTTTTTAATTTTTCCTAGTTGCAAAATTTAGTAGTGACCTCAAAGAATCAAGATCTTTCAAATTTTAGCGCTTTATCTTAATATTAAGGCGTACCTGTCAACTTTTTTTAAAATTATTATATAATTTATTTGTATTTAAAAAAAATGTATTCCACTTGAAAAATCTTAAGTTGACATCGTAAGAAGAAGATCCTCCAAATTTCAGCTCTCAATGTCAATAGTGAGGCGTACCCGTGAATTTTTCATTTAATTTCATTACTTATTTTTCTTTCATTTTCATTCTTTCATTTAGAGGACTTTAATTTTACGAGATTAACGTTCGATTGCCGAAGAAGCATCGAAACTGACTGAGAGCCGATTTCAGAAAAAAAACATTTTCTGTGAGGCCGTGGACATTTTGTTTCGGCTAGTAGAAATATATAAAGGATGTGAAGTTTGAAATGATAATTCAAATTCATTTATTTATTAATAAAGAATGATTTTTTTTGTATTTTGAAAAAAAACTTTTGATCATGACATGAAAATTAAAACAGAATATTAAAACAGTAATTCTTTATTTTATACACTACCGGAGAACATTATCAGGCCACAAACGTGCTCGTAAAAATCACTGGTTTTTAAACGTCGACATCTTTCAGATGAAAAACGCTAAGAAATTTCTGCAAGCACTATTGAAAAGCTTATGGATGTTTGAATTTATTAATATTAAAAAGAATATATTTCCATCATTAAGGATTATTCCCAAATTTTCTATCTTGATTTTGACTTATAGAGAAACTTAATTTTTTCTTATTTAAAATTTCTCACGCCTCACTTCTACATTTGTATCTTTAATTTAAGCCCAAGAACCACGGAAAATCTTAGCTGGTTCTTGAGTTATCATAAAGATTGTGCAAACGTGAGTGAATTGTGTTCTCTTGAGAAGGCAGGAGTGCTGTGAGTTATACCTGATATGAAAATATCAATGGACTCGATTATTTATAAGCTTTTCATCGGTCAGACTTAATTTTCAAAGGTTTGTGTTCAATCCAAAATAATATTTGCAATAATCGTTTATCTCGGAAATTTTACCTAAATATACGCCATCAATGGAGATTTATTTTTTCGATAATATGCTAAACAATTTAGTTCAAAAATATAAATTTCACCGAATACGCGATATAATTATAACCAGAATGAGTTAGAAATAAATGCAAAAACATCGATGTACGGAGACACTGTAAAGGGAAATACATCAACGCTCGATCATCGTTGCGCGGCAAGCCAAGAACGCTTGTCGAAACGAGATATTCACGGCGGCGTCGAAAATCCTTCCCTCTACTACAATACATCCTAGCCAGCCTTCCTGTACGTGCACTCACACACACCACTCCGAGCTATGCCTGTACGCAAGCGGTTCAATGCGGCCGAGAATTTGCTTTAGGCTACCCGGTATACGCTAAACGAGCAAAAACGACGGCGTCTTTTCCACGTCGACCACGAGGCGTCGCCTATGCACGACCAACGAATGAGAAGCAGCCGGAATGGCCGATATACGGCTCTGTATCAATCTCCCTACTCATCTCTGGTCGAACCTTCCACCCGTCGGAGATCCCTCCCGTCGGGCCTTCCACCCGTCGGAAATTCCTCCGTCCCTAGCGCCATCTAGTCCGACATTACCGTCTAGACTGAACTACGTCGCCACTGTGGGTGACCGGGCAGAGCTCTGCACGCGACCGAACAGTGGTTCTCAACCTTTGGCCGCTAATCCACTGTGTATGATAGCATATAAATATTTCGTATGAACAACTGCAGTACGTCGATCAGAATTTTTTCGACACAATATGAAATTTTCATTGAATACGAAAAATCATTCGCTGATCCGCCACCTTTTGGGATATTGATTTGTTCCTACGTGGCGATGTAAATCTAAATGTTTAAAATATAGATTTTTTTCATTTTTCAAATGATTCTGACATTTTCAATTTGCCAAAGCTTCCTCTATGAGGAAGCCAAAATTGATCGACACAGTTCCTCATAGAGGTAGATTTGGCAAATTAAAAAAATTATGAGGAAGTGTTGAAGCAGGACTGTGTGAGCGGGATGGAGTGAATGTTTGACACAGTTTCTAGTATTAAGTAATTAATATAAGATTTTATTAATTCTCGTATATTCGTTTTACACGTGCTCAGCGGTCTCGTTTGCGCGGCTTTTTCTACTCTGCTCTATCCACCGGCGTACGTACCTACTGCGCGTGACTCGAGAGACTACTACCCGTATCTACTTCGTCTCTTCGGAGGCCGTGAGAGAGCTGCCGAAGTTTCCCGAGTCGCGCTCGGCTCTTTGCTATTATAGCCCCGATAATGAGACCGTGTTTGTACACCGTGGCTAAAAGAAATGGCCTGAACTAACTATTCTTAATACTACCGCCGTTCAAGCCGTTTCTCGTTAATCATTTTCATGTTTAGCTTCAAACACAGATCTCGGAAACGATCTCGTGGCATCGCTTTTGTAAATATATCCGCTCGTTGATTTTCGGACGGAACATACTCGACTTTAATTTGTTTTTCGTTGACTTTCTCGCGGATAAAGTGATAATGGACATCTATATGTTTTGTCCTCTTATGAAATACTGGATTTTTGACTAGTTGGATTGCGCTTTGGTTGTCAACGTATAGAATTGTCTCTTTATCACAGGGACATCCGATGTCCGATAATAATTTTCTTATCCAGGTTACTTCTCGCGCTGCTGTTGATGCAGCCACGTATTCGGCTTCAGTTGTGCTTAGTGTCACGAGTCGTTGCCGCTGCGACGACCACGTGACAGCACCGTTCGAGAGACAGAAAACATATCCCGTCGTGGATCTTCGCGTTTCGATATCTCCGGCATAGTCAGCATCCGAGAACCCGATTAATGCTGCTTCGCTACCGCTGCTTACGTACTTGATACCGTACTCAATTGTGCCTTTAAGATACGCGAAGATTCGTTTTACTGCTCGCCAGTGCGTCGCATTATGTTTGTTTAAATATTTGCTCACTGAATTTACCGCGAATGAAATATCTGGTCGTGATACGGCTGCTAAAAATATTAGGGACCCAACTGCCTCGCGGTATGGCACATTACTCGTTTTCTCGTCGATCTCCTCGGTTGGAGACAGTGCTGCGTGTGGATCTGCCGGCACACTCATCGTTTTTGCGTCAGCCATGCCGAATTTCTCGATTATTTTTCGCGTATATGCGCTCTGATGGATCGTTAATATTTTTCGCTCTCTATCGCGTTCGATTTGCAGCCCGACGAAGACATTCGAGTCTTCGATCGTTATTCTAAACGTTTCACTCAGTCGCTTAATAATTATTTTTAAAGTCTCTACATTGTTTGATGCGATCAGTCCGTCGTCGACAAATAGCGCCAAATACACTACGTCGTTTTTGAACTTTCCGGTGAACACACACTTGTCTGCCTCACATTCTTCGAACTCGAACTCGTTCAGAAATTTCGTGAATCTCAAGTTCCAACATCTTGGCGCCTGCTTCAGCCCATAGAGAGATCTCTCGAGCTTGCAGACGACGTTTTCGGCATCTTCTTCCACCTCGAGTCCTTCCGGAATCTCCATATATATCGTTTCTTCCAGCGTCCCGTACAAAAATGCAGTTTGGACGTCAAACTGCATGACTTCGAGGTCTTTTGCAGCGATCGTCGCCAGCAAAATTCTCAGTGAGTCGTACCTTACCACTGGAGAAAATGTTTCCTTGAAGTCGATTCCCTCGCGTTGCAGAAAACCCCTCGCACACAGCCGTGCCTTGAATTTATGCGACTTCCCGTCTGCATCCGTTTTTACCCGAAACACCCATTTGGAGTCGATGAGCCTCATGTCCGGTGTCTTTTTCACGAGTGACCACGTGCTGTTGTCTTTGTGCGCTTTTAGCTCGCTTTGAATAGCACCCACCCACTGCGCGGCTTCAGTGCTATTCGTAGCTTCTTCGTACGTAGTTGGTACAATGTACTCGGCAACGTTTGCGTTGTGCCTGTACCTGCTTGGAGTTTGAATTCTCGAGCGATCTCGAAGATTTCTTGGAGCATTTAGCGCTGGCTCGTTTTCTTGTATTTCGTTCTCATCGTTCTCTTGCTCTCGTTCGTCGTTTTCTCCAATGCTTTCTTCGTCAGCTACGTTCTTGTTTTCGTTCTCGTTTTCGTCGTCGGCTTCCGGCAGTGGAACTATTACCTCGTTCTCTTCTCGATCTTCTTCCGCTTTGTTCAGCGTTGCTCCGATTTTCTCGTTAAACACGACATTTCGAACGATGCTCACTTTTTCCGATTCCGGATCAGAGACCCGATAGTTCGTCGATTCCTCCGTGTATCCGACAAAGATTTTCTTGCTGGCTCGCGCATCAAATTTCTTCGTGAATTGTTTGGGGGTGTGTACGTACGCGTCTGATCCAAAAATTCGCAGGTGCTTTAGGTTTGGAGTTTTTCCGACCCAGGCCTCGTACGGTGTTACTGCACCACTCGACCACACGGTTCGGTTGAGAATATACACCGCACAATTTACCGCCTCTGCCCATAGGCTCAATGGCAGATTTTTCGCGATGATCATTGTGCGCGCACTTTCGACAATCGTCCGATTGTCACGTTCTGCTTTTCCGTTTTGCTCCGGATTATAAGGAGCAGTAGTTTCGTGCCGAATTCCATGTTTTTCAAGATAATTTCCCATCTCTTGATTGCAGAATTCTCGACCATTGTCTGAGCGTAGCGTTTTCATTTTCCGACCGAATTTGTTCGCGATCATTTTTTCGAAGATCTTGAATTTCACGTACACTTCGGATTTGTTCTTCATGAAGTACACGTGCCTGTAGCCAGTCGCATCGTCCTTAAAGGTCAAGAAGTATCTTGATCCTCCGATTGAATTTGTTGACATAGGCCCACAGACATCCGAGTGCATTTTCTCGCCCGGCTTTGTCTTCGTTTTGCGATCCAAGTTCTTTTTAAACGGCAACCGGTGAGATTTCCCCATCTGACACGGTTCGCAGAAAACGTCATTTTTGTCTGTTATCGACACTCCACTGACTAGCCCTTTTTCCGCCAATTCATGTATCGCGCGCTTTCCTACGTGTCCCAATCTCTCGTGCCACACGGTTAAATTCGTCGTGGCAATATTCGCTTCTTCGGTGCCTCCGTCTCTCATGGCCTTGAACAACATACGGTACACGTTGTTACCTTGCATAATTCCCGTCGCAAGCACCTCGTTATCGCGCATCACTTCGACTCGATCGGTATCGAAATTCACTGCGAAGCCATTTTTTGTGCACATTCCGACCGAAAAAAGATTTTTACGCAACTTCGGAACGTGCAGTACTTTCTCAATACGCGCGTCACACCATACACCGTCGATAAGTTTCTTTATTCGCACCGTGCCTTCACCGGCGACGTTGCAGATTTGGTTATCTCCAGGGGGGTGACACCTGGCTCGCTGAGCAGTACGCGAATTGTACCCGCTGTCTAGTTCGACAATCGACCAACTAGCAGCGCTACTTATCCTGTGTGCGGTGTCCGCGACCAGTGAAAATATCCGATACTTTGAATTTCACGTGAATCGCGCATGTTTACTACGTAGCCTTTTATTATTATTATTATTATTGTTATTATTATTATTATTATTAATATTATTATTATTATTATTATTATTATTATTATTATTATTATTATTATTATTATTATTATTATTATATACTAAGCAAAAGAATAAAAGAAGAAAGACATGGTGTAAGATTATTATTTATTAACATAGTCACAATATCACAGGTCAAAAGTAGTATACAGTATCTTACGATCTTACGTTTTACAAAATTTTGCTATTTTCTTTTTATTTTGGTTGTCTTTTCGTTGTTCTGCATTAATACGGGTTGCAAAGCTCGTCATTCTTTTCGTCACAAAAATACGTATGAGCATATATATGATGTTATGCGCGTGCAAGTTGCATGGAAAAGTCAAGCTTTCATACGAATAAACGTCGTCAAGGATATTCTCGAAAATAAATGGGGATCCAGAATGTTTTTGGAAACTCGTTTCCAAAAAGCAAACAAAAAAATATAAATTTGCGTTCGGATGATTTACATCGCCACGCTTTTGCCACTCGTACAAAACAGCTGCTGGAAGAATTACGTCAACGTTTTTTTGGAGCAAGCCATCTTTGCATGCAACGCATTTAACGTTTCTGCTTATTTGCTTAATCAGCTCGACGGTTAAACAATACATGAGGCATGTATTGATAGCAGGCAAGTCATAATCGTGCTCTGTGACGTGTACAATATTTGTCATCTCCCATTCGTCAATGAAGTTCTCGCGGTTTTACATCGCGTGCAAATTTTTCCGTTCACAACAAGAAGACTGCAACTTTTGTGACGCCACGTAAAGCTTACATCTTTATGGAGGGTATTATTCGTTTCTTGCGTTTTGCATTCAGAGGAAGATGGTATGACACCACAACACACAGTCAGACGGTGAAGTTTAAAAATGATGTCTTGCAGTTCCATTATGTTTGAAAACGATCGAGGAAAAAAAGACTCCTGGTCGTTGAATAAAAATCCAACAATTTGGATATTTATCGACAAGTCTTCCTTTACGACGAGAGTTTTCGAAGGAAACATGTGGAATGTCTCAACTTCAACAGTTTCGTTGACGTGAAACATAACCAGCTTCTTTCCTTTGCAGCCAGTAACGAACTTGACCCATCCTTCTGGAAGATTTACTTCTGCGGCCACAACATGCATGAAGCATAATTCAATGGAATTGCACTCTTCGGAGGGATTACTGTGGTTCCCCTGACATTGGATTTCTTGCGGTAATGCTTCCAGTGTACCAAGTTCGAGTGTGGCGTTCAACTCTGTGTTGACCTTTGGTGCCACATTCTCTTTCCTGTCAGCCTCCGGAGTGACGCACATTGGTGCCACAGTTTCAGTCCATGGAAATACGGAGGGCACACTTCCTACTTTCAAGCGAGGAACTTTATAGCGTCCCTGTAATGGACCGAATTTTTAAAAATGCTATGTTTATAAATGGAGTAACCAAAATATTATAAAAACTTACCACTCCGACTATTGTTCCGTCAGGACCAAGAATTTGTTTTTCCCACAATATTTCACTACGATGGAAATGTTTTTCGCACACAGCGTCCCTTTTTTTTGCAGCACGGCCTCTTATTGCTTCTTTCCACTCGGCTTCTCTTAAAAAATTCGTTGGCACAGTGAAAAAGTGTACTTTTTCAGGATTCGACCGATATCCTGATGTACACCCAGGTACAATGCACATCGGCATTTTCGTCAAATTTTTGTAATCGTTTCAAGATTTTGTTTATTTTAAGACTATTCAATTTTTCTCTTCTCACGGACGAAACACTGGACGTAACGGACGTAACTGAACGAAATTTTTCAAAACAAGCTCACGAAACGCACGAAACTCAAGCGGCGGCAAAGGCAGCGCACAGGACTAGTAGCGCCGCGTATAGGTCAGCAATCTAACGAAGCATACGCACTGCCAGGCGAAACATTCCACCTTACAGGAATAGCATTAGTCTGTCACCCCCCTGGTTATCTCCCAATGATATCTTACCGCCAGTGCTGTCCGTTGTATAGTCGATAAGCCAGTCGCGTCGATACGTTAGATGTCTCGACGCGCCGCTGTCGATCAACCAGATGTCGCTCTGATCGGCCGCCATTACGTGACTATGCGTCCACAGCGCGCGAGCATTTACCGCGTTTTTTGAACCCGACGCTACCGAACTTTCACCTGTTTGCACTACAAACGCGCAATCGCGAGATTTCTCGCCGTCCTCGCGCGGCTTCCTTTTATTTTTACACTGACGCGCCATATGTCCCATACCTTGACACTTGTAGCATTTTATGTCCTTGACTTCTCTTTTATTTCCATTCTTTTTGTTCTCGGAATTTTTCGCTTCTCGTTGTCGTCGATTTTTCCCCGTTGCTGCCAAAGCTTCCGAAGCGTCTTCGTAATTGTTGAGCCTTGCGTCTTCTCGTATCAACCTCTCTTGTAAATTGTCGAGAGTCTGTCGATCGGGATCAACACTGTCCCATGCCACTTGCAGCGTGCTGAACCTCGTGGTCAGACTAGCAAGGACTTTCGCCATTATTGTCGCTTCCGACACGTTTTCGCCAATGTCCTTTAGCTGACTCGCCATGTTTGTTACCTTGGCCACGTGTTGTACCGCCGTATCTGATTCGCTCATCCGGTACGCGTGAAACTTTTGCAGCAAGCCTAGCTTGTTTGTCGCCGTCTTCTGTTCGTGAATAAGGCACATTTTATCCCACATCGTTTTTGCAGTAGTGCACGAGAGCACACACATCTGTTGAGCTTCGTCGAGATTGGATAAAATGATGAACCTCGCCGTTGCATTATCTTTCACGTTTTTCTTCACCGCGGCATCGTGTCCGTCCCCCGCAGCGGGCTCGGCCCTTGTACCGTCCACGACATCGAGAACGTCGTTCATCACGAATAACGCGCTCACTTGAGCTTTCCAGCCCTGGAAATTCGTTCCATCGAAAGGCTTCACACCCTTCACCGAGATTCCCACGGACATCGTGGATTCGATTCCGGCACTCTCTCGCTACCGACACGTTAACACCGACTCTCGAAAACCCGTCTTCGGTTTTGCGCCACGCTCGACTCCCCGAGAAAATCTCACACCGTTCACACAATTTCTCAGTTAAACGTTAACTGGGCCCATAACCTGTTGAAGCAGGACTGTGTGAGCGGGATGGAGTGAATGTTTGACACAGTTTCTAGTATTAAGTAATTAATATAAGATTTTATTAATTCTCGTATATTCGTTTTACACGTGCTCAGCGGTCTCGTTTGCGCGGCTTTTTCTACTCTGCTCTATCCACCGGCGTACGTACCTACTGCGCGTGACTCGAGAGACTACTACCCGTATCTACTTCGTCTCTTCGGAGGCCGTGAGAGAGCTGCCGAAGTTTCCCGAGTCGCGCTCGGCTCTTTGCTATTATAGCCCCGATAATGAGACCGTGTTTGTACACCGTGGCTAAAAGAAATGCGCTGAACTAACTATTCTTAATAGGAAGCAATGTGCAAGGTTCGACTTTGCACCCTTTTATTTACAAATTCCGGTGAGAATTGCATTTTTTTCATTAATTCTCGTGGTAAATAAATATATTAAGAAAAGTATATAAAAAATCATTCGTTCCAACATATACCACGGTTTGCGGTATACGCCTCCTCCAAACTTCCCCCTGCACTCCTGCGAAATTGTTGCTCGGCGATTGACGACGATTGAGCCGTAATCATTTGAAAAATAAAAAAAATCTATATTTTTTAACATTTACATCGCCACGTAGGAACAAATCGATATCCCAAAAGGTGGTGGAAAAAGATTTGGCAAATTAAAAAAATTATGAGGAAGCAATGTGCAAGGTTCGACTTTGCACCCTTTTATTTACAAATTCCGGTGAGAATTGCATTTTTTTCATTAATTCTCGTGGTAAATAAATATATTAAGAAAAGTATATAAAAAATCATTCGTTCCAACATATACCACGGTTTGCGGTATACGCCTCCTCCAAACTTCCCCCTGCACTCCTGCGAAATTGTTGCTCGGCGATTGACGACGATTGAGCCGTAATCATTTGAAAAATAAAAAAAATCTATATTTTTTAACATTTACATCGCCACGTAGGAACAAATCGATATCCCAAAAGGTGGCGGATCAGCGAATGTTTTTTCGTATTCAATGAAAATTTCATATTGTGTCGAATAAATTCTGATTGACTGCAGTTATTTGTACGAAATATTTATATGCTATCATACACAGTAGATTAGCGGCCAAAGTTTGAGACCCACTGTTCGGTCCCGTGGAGAGCTCTGCCCGGTCACCCACAGTGGCGACGTAGTTCAGTCTAGACGGTAATGTCGGACTAGATGGCGCTACGGACGGAGGAATTTCTGACGAGTGGAAGGCCCGACGGGAGGAATCTCCGACGGGTGGAAGGTTCGACAGGAGGAAGCTTCGAGCATCCCCTCCCTACTCATCTCTGCTGGAACCCAACACGCGTTCTTACTGTACCTACTTTTCTGATAACACAGCTCCCCCCGCCCATAAAGCTCGCTTGGGGCCCGCAATAGGCCCTGACTCACTCGCAGGCAAGACTTCAGCCGAGTTCAAGGAAGAAAAAGTGGAGCGTTGCGGTTATCGATAAAGGTGTTAACCCTTTGCGGACGACGATTCCGGGAAAGCTTCGCGTAGTGGCGACCGAGAGTCGCCTCTCGTCCGCAAAGAGTTAAGATAAAATTAAGTCTTCTTTTTACAATGATGTGAGTCGTTTTATTTCCTCATTTTTTACAGAACAAAAATACCGTTGGATATAAGACATGGGACGTAATATAATTCATTTATGGTAATTGTAAACGGTAATACACCATCAGGCGTCCATCTAAAATAAAAGGGCGAACTCCGGGGCTATAGCTCCGTGATAAACGAAAAATCGCTCGATACATATACAGTAAAACCTCTCAATAGTGGACCTCGCAATAGTGGAAAGTGGAGCGCCTCTTGCGGAATATCTTGTGAACGAATACAGTGATGCTCAAATCGAAGTGATTGCAGATGTATCTTGCGGCAATCGCAGAACCAAATAAACAATGCTTCTTCTAATTTTGCATGTACAATTTTTGTCTGTCTTCTTATGGGTTATCAAATAGGGATACTTTGAAGATTTGTCAAACCAATCAATTCATATGGACGCTTGTAGGTTGTAGGCAATTTGTAGGTTAGGTTCTCACAACATCGGACAGTTCATAAATTATAAAAATTGTAATTTTTGGCTTTGATTTGAGAGTCACTGGTTTAATGTTGGCGAACACTAACACAAATACATCAAACTGTTTTGCTATTGGCCAATCGGTCAACCTCGCAATAGTGGAATCCCGCCCATTTATACCCCCGACTTTCCACTATTGAGAGGTTTTACTGTATGCTTAGTTAATAAGCAGGTTCAGAGCCGTAACCAGAGGGGGGCTAGGGGGGGGGGGGGCTTATCCCCCCTCCAAATGTTTTAAGCCCCCCCCCCAAAATTTTCAGTAAATATACATTTACATATACATATCTACACAAACACATCTATACGGGCCCCTCCGAGCCCCCCTTGTTGCCTTTTATTCCTAGTTACGGCGCTGAGCAGGATCATTGACAACCGAAACGAAAAGAGGCTGGCCTGATCGGGTCGCGATAACGCTGAGGAATGGACGATTCACGTCGAAATCCATTGGTGGCGGCTTTTCATAGCCAGGCCCGGGCGCCCCGACAGATAGTACAATATCTGAAAGAAACGAAAATAAAATTGTTATTTATCCTGCATAAATGTACAGTAGATGGGAACCCGCTCGAAATATCTGACGGAAAATGATTTGCGATGGCCGCATAACAATGTCGATTGTCACAAAAAGAAAAAAATCAAAACTCAAAAAAATCACTGAAGTGCTGAAGATTGAAAATGTACATTCTTTTCTAAAAATATTAGGAAAGTTATGAATCGAGCAAAAGTGCGAGCTTTTTAGCCCCTGTTGTCTACAAGGCGGAGGCAACTAACATCATTGTTGTACTTCTGTGAAAATGTTCGATGAAATCAGAAATACTGCATTTAGCATACTTGGCACAACAAATGTTTCATATACAGTAGGACCCCTCTAATTGGAACCCCTCAGATCGAAACGCGCGGGGGAGAACCGTACCCAGTCCCACATTTCACCGCTGGCCGTGATGGTATAGGCAAACAACGTAAGACAATAGTCGGTGCCGTGCGAAAATACACTTCTGACTGTTTATATCAAACGTTTAACGTTTCTCTTGTAAAATAATGTAGGATTGCGGAATTTCTAGCTACGGCACTGCCAGTAGGCGTGGTTCAGATTTTATATGTATCCCCTGCAATCGGATTTCGAAGAGTCAATATTTTCCGATTAGAGGGATTCTACTGTACCGTCCGTAAGAGTTTGCCAGATTCCTCAACAAAAGCAACAGATCTTTGATAACGATCCATAAATAATTTCAACAAACGACTCGAAAACTTACAAGTTGCAGCCGCGGCCGTGCTACCGCCTTCGTCGACTTCAATAAAAGCTTTCTGTTTGGCTTTTGAGACCGTAATCGGACGGTCGTCGACGATGCCGGAAAAGTTTGCTCCGCCCTTGAAAATGCCGGCGAGGTCCAACTGCAGATGAAACGCATGAATGAGTTAACGAACAGTAATAATGTGACTTGTTTTCGTTGAATGCATGAAGTTAAATTGTTCCATTGAGAATATCGTGTAGATTGATGTAAACGGTGACCGGATTATTTTCCGAACGAAAATTTATTGAGATTATCATGGAAGAAAACTAATCAATCATAAAAACAACTTGTAAGAGCGTCCATAGATAATGTTTAATGAACTTTTATGCCCCAGTGGCCGTCGAAATCTAATGTTTATAAAAATATTAAAATAGTTCAGTTTGACGCTCACCTTCACGATCGTATCTTCAAGATCTATCGTACTCTCGATCCTGAATTTTGGCAAATGTAAATCAACTTTTATCTTCGAGCTCTTGAAAGCGTCTGCGATGTTAACTTTACGAAAGTTCTCCACCAATCTAATGAGACCGTTTACTTTGTTCGGAAGGATGATCAACATGCTCACAGGATCGTTATGCTTCCCCTCCTGGAAACACATTGTGGTTATAAGGACAGATGGTTCCTTCACAGTCCTTGAAGGAGAAAAAGACGGCATAGCACAGCCGTGCTCAGTAACGAAAACGGCACATGTCGCAAGAATGAAAATCGACCGAAATTGCCGTTCCGACCGTAATTTTTTGTCAACAATGTAACCGATCATCAGGGGTAATAGTTTCGGTGAAACATCACAAAGTTAGCGTACCGAACGCTTCTAGGGGTTTAATTCGATACATTATTGCGATAAATCATTTATTTATCAAATTGAATAGTTGCTGTAGGCAATAGTCTATGCTCATACTGAGGAACTGAGATTTTCATTATTTTACCTCCTTTGCACCACCAAATGGTAGATATCCAAAAGAATGAACGATTTTTAAATTTTTAACTGTCAAATCAACCAACGTTCTCGATCCAACTTTTCCACCGTGACGCAAGTATCCAGAAATTCGACTAGAATGCTTGGGTCACCTCCTACGTGTGAAACAATCGTTTGAACGTATCCTGATCGTTTTCATAAAACCATAGGCCATCTTCTCTCATTAAGTGATAAGTTCTCAAGCTCGGACGTACCTTGTATGGAAGTGCAACGAATCTGGCATCGACATTAGGAAGCTCGCCGTAGCGCAAATACCGAGTGCTATGCATGGTTTTTACATTCTTGATCTCGCCATTGTTTAGGTGAAATGGACGTTTCTTCGTATCTCTTCGTTTGAATTCAGTGGACCATTTTCCTTTGAAGTAGACGGCGTTAACAAGTACAAGGAGGCTTCTGTTGGAAAGTCCGTCTGGATCGAAATATAAACCAAGAAAATTAGTACGAGCGTATACATAATACGCAAAAAAACAAGACTAGCGATGAGCAAGCATCATACCGGGGCTGATGAGATCCTTTATAAGGTTGTCAGTCTTATTTTCGCACCACTGATTTATAGTATTTCTAGCCTCAACGGAATTGGAAAAATCAACGATCTGGGCTTCCGATCGGAAGACTGTTTTGGTAACATTCATGAAAGCGGTTTTGGGTTGAAAAGTATCATCGAGAAATATGCTGTTAGCCAAACGTATGTCGACTTCCTTATATTTCTGTGAATATTGCGAAAAATTGTTTGTTAGTTTTATGGTAAAATATCTTCTGACTGAAAACCTTTATCAGATTGAAACCCTTCCCTGTCATGATCTCGTTGATGATTTTATTCTTGCATCTTTTGTACCCTAAAACCTTACTGATTTTCATTTTTTGCATTTTTCGGACTTCCTTTTCACCTCACGAGGCACCATTTTTTTTCTATACTACGACGTAACTGCTATTGTGCCATCTTTCAATTGGATAACATTTTTTTTTCCAAATCCTCTATCATAATGGAGAAATTTTCTTTATGAATTTTAAGTGGGATTCTTGTTCCTAATATTTATCGAAATTCTATTTGAATTTTAAGCAAATTTGAGCGTTTCCGAATTTGTTTCAAATAATAAAGGTTATCTTATTTAAAAAAATGCAATCTTTCTTCCTAAGAGTCGATATTTCGAATATTCTCAATGCACAATCGATTAATCATAATTTTATTTTGAGTTTTATGGTAAAAAATGATTAAATAAGCGATCGTATATCAAAAACAGTGTGAATATCGATCTTATGCACGAGAAAATTAATTTCTTGTTTTTCAAAACATCGAGCCATTATTATATATTTAGATTTCCGGATGAGCTGGAATTTCTTCAAAACATGAAAAGCACTTTTGTAAATATTAGATACGATAATCTCACTCCGATTTTACGAAACGAGTTGTTCATTTTTGACATGAAAAAAAATGTCCGTTCAATTAGAAAATGGTACAATAAAAGTTACGTCTTGATTGGAAAAAGAACAATAGGGTGGGGTGAGTGGGAGACCGGGATTCAAGGAGTGTAAAAAAAATAATCAGGTCGTACGAACCGAAAGATACTAAAATCAGAGAAAAACAACATCATGGACCATATCGGGGAAGAGAAGGGTTTAAATCTGGTGATTTGGCACGGAATTCCTTATATACATATGAGAAACTTACGGAGAACTCATCGACGAGAGATTGAATTCCGCGCTCAGTGGAGTCTCCTTTGGGGAGTCCCAGTACCGAACGCAACTTCTTCTCCATCTCCTGTCTAGCGCCGTAAGTAAGCATCGCGAGGACCATGTAAACACTCAACGGCGAGCTGACAAGATTTTTGGCTGAATCTTCAACTACGGCCTTGAAATAGCGTGAATGTTGAATGTTATTTTTATCATTTACCGATTTTTTTCATTGCTTCCGCAAGAGATTCGGCCGATCGATCAATTACCTGGACGAATTTGTGAGAAAAGCTCTTGACGCTACTGCTGACCTCATTCAGGCTGTGGCGGGCTCGATTCTTTTTGGCAACTGCGACGTGCAAGATTATCACGGCAAGTAACAAAACTGAAAACGGAAGAAACCAAATCATTTACGGAATCCGTGATGCACAAATGTAGTGAAGGAGTCGAACCTTCAAGAGTTGTTGAATATTAATGTTTTAAACGTTTTTTTCTACTCACAAATACGCGATTTCATTGTAGTCGAGGATGAAAAGACGCAATAGTCAATTGTCGAACGAGCGACTGCACTCGTTGAGAAATGGCGATGAATATGCTGTCCAAGTTAAATTTGCCACGTTTTATACCCAAGTTGGCTTCTCATCCCACCTATGATTGAGTCATGGAGTGGTGGAAGTGCGCAAGCAGGACTGTACAATTGACGTCACCAAACACCTTCACTAGATTGAAGGAACTGTTGAAAATTGCCATCGTGGATTTTTGGACAACGCATAACAGATCACACGGACAGTCATTTCACGATAACTGAACGATCATCGAAGTTAATCTGATCCATGGACCAAAATCGCTATTACTGCAAGCGAGATGGCACTATGGGTGGTTACGGTGGAGTACGCCGAGCGAGAGAAATATCTAGCACTTCGACTCGACGTAAGTTGCTGAAATTATAAATAATAACTAGCAATTAGCCAACAAATAATATGATATCTTAAAGTCATTCCGAATTCAGTTATGTGTTTTCTTTCTAAGGTTCTGTAAAAATCTACGATCCATGAAAACAAGAATGATAACACGGAAAAATAATTTTTCGACCGACCTTCTGCAGATTGAAACATGAACTCGGAATAATTTTTTGGGTCACCCCATCGTGTGAGGTGTCTTTAAAATAGAAACTTTTGATTTCAACCCGTCAGTCATGGAATATTCGTTTCCAAAGTCGTCATCAGTATCTCGTGCTAACTTCTAAGCTATTCATTCGAAAATTCGGAATAATCGAAAATGTAGCTTTATATTGGCAAATTCAATGGAAATTATAACGAAAACTGTAGTGAAAATGGTTTACGGAAAATTTTTAAATAATTTTTTTTCGACATGAGTAGAAATAGCTACGAATCCCTATCACGAGCGGGTCTAACTCGCTCTCGAACGCCAATGCAGTAGTCATGTGCTTATTTTGGCTCGCTTGTTCAATTATGCAAATTCTAGTGACAAGGGTAACCCGAAATATTTCATAAACATTATACATATAATATTCCGTTAAGCTTCCATTGAATATTCTCAACGACTGCACTGCAGTACTCCTCTTTAATTTTCTTGGCATCTCATTCGAAACAAAAAACGGTTTCGATCATTTGGAATGCGATGTTTTCAGCGTTTACGTTAACTTCCTTAGTATTCCACAAGCTCGCCGATAAAATTATTTTATTATATTTCTCACCATTTAAACGGAAAGATTTCCGAAACAACAGTTCAAGAGTTAGCTGTATAACAAGCTTTAGCGATATACTTATAACTTGTTTACCAATCGATGACTTTCCACTTTACATCTTTAACCATTTTGGTGACGCATGCATTTAGTTAAATAAATGAAACATCGCATATTTGAGAGAAATCATGCAACGTAGGATTTTATGAATGCGAAGAATAATTATGAATGTGAGTTTGCTCTGGACAGAATGCGATGGCATAAAAATGGCAGAGTGACGTTGAAGTACCTCCTGGTAATGTGAATACGGTTGAAAACAATTGATGGCAGGTTGACAGAAAGGGGAGTCGGTTAGGGCAAAAGGACATACTTCTGCGCGTTGTATTGGCGTCATCTTGGTAGCGTCGGAGTCCATGCGATCTAAGAAAATCATTGCCAAATCGGGATTTTTATTTATTCGTCGCTCGAAAACGTATCGTTTCAATTTTTTACATTTTTTTCGCGTTTCTCTATCTTCAGTATTCCGCGTCGGACCTCGCAAGTGTTATCGGTAATGACTATCGTCGCGCTGGGAGTCGGTTTCCGTGACAAATTTGCAACCAAAATTATACAACTTCGACATTTTATTGTGGATGTAATAGTCTTGCAATCATCGCACACGTGCGACCAAGGCCTTTATTTTATTTCTCAGGGCGAACCAATCCGCCCTCGCTCGAAGAGCTAAAATCTATCGATATTAGGGTCGATTTCCTCCGTCTTTGTGATTCTTTAATGGAGAAATCAACTTGATAACCTGGCCAGAGTTTTGTGTCCTCAATATCTCAGAGGTGTCAAAGTTCATGCGATCTGAGAAAATCTCTCGATCATCTGAATTTTCATTTTTCCATCGGGAAAAAACTTATCATTTCCATTTCTTACATTTTTTTTCGCGTTTCTCCATCCTCAGTATTCTGCGTCAAACCTCGCAAGCGTTATCGGTAATAAATATTGTCGTGCTAGGAATCGGTTTCCGTGACAAATTTGCAACCAAAATTATACAACTCCGACATTTTATTGTGGATGTAATAGTCTTGCAATCATCGCACACGTGCGACCAAGGCCTTTATTTTATTTCTCAGGGTTACGTACGTGCGAACCAATCCGCCCTCGCTTGAAGAGCTAAAATCTATCGATATTAGGGACGATTTTCTCCGTCTTTGTGATTCTTTAATGGAGAAATCAACTTGATAACCTGGCCAGAGTTTTGTGTCCTCAATATCTCAGAGGTGTCAAAGTTCATGCGATCTGAGAAAATCTCTCGATCATCTGAATTTTCATTTTTCCATCGGGAAAAAACTTATCATTTCCATTTCTTACATTTTTTTTCGCGTTTCTCCATCCTCAGTATTCTGCGTCAAACCTTGCAAGCGTTATCGGTAATAAATATTGTCGTGCTAGGAATCGGTTTCCGTGACAAATTTGCAACCAAAATTATACAACTCCGACATTTTATTGTGGATGTAATAGTCTTGCAATCATCGCACACGTGCGACCAAGGCCTTTATTTTATTTCTCAGGGTTACGTACGTGCGAACCAACCCGCCCTCGCTTGAAGAGCTAAAATCTATCGATATTAGGGACGATTTCCTCCGTCTTTGTGATTCTTTAATGGAGAAATCAACTTGATAACCTGGCCAGAGTTTTGTGTCCTCAATATCTCAGAGGTGTCAAAGTTCATGCGATCTGAGAAAATCTCTCGATCATCTGAATTTTCATTTTTCCATCGGGAAAAAACTTATCATTTCCATTTCTTACATTTTTTTTCTCGTTTCCCCATCCTCAGTATTCTGCGTCAAACCTCGCAAGCGTTATCGGTAATAAATATTGTCGTGCTAGGAATCGGTTTCCGTGACGAATGTGCAACCAAAATTATACTACTTTGACATTTTATTGTGGATGTAATAGTCTTGCAATCATCGCACACGTGCGACCAAGGCCTTTATTTTATTTCTCAGGGTTACGTACGTGCGAACCAATCCGCCCTCGCTTGAAGAGCTAAAATCTATCGATATTAGGGTCGATTTCCTCCGTCTTTGTGATTCTTTAATGGAGAAATCAACTTGATAACCTGGCCAGAGTTTTGTGTCCTCAATATCTCAGAGGTGTCAAAGTTCATGCGATCTGAGAAAATCTCTCGATCATCTGAATTTTCATTTTTCCATCGGGAAAAAACTTATCATTTCCATTTCTTACATTTTTTTTCTCGTTTCTCCACCCTCAGTATTCTGCGTCAAACCTCGCAAGCGTTATCGGTAATAAATATTGTCGTGCTAGGAATCGGTTTCCGTGACGAATGTGCAACCAAAATTATACTACTTTGACATTTTATTGTGGATGTAATAGTCTTGCAATCATCGCACACGTGCGACCAAGGCCTTTATTTTAGTTCTCAGGGTTACGTACGTGCGAACCGATTCGCCCTCGCTTGAAGAGTTACAATCTATTGATATTAGGGACGATTTCCTCCGTCTTTATGATTCTTTAATGGAGAAATCAACTTGATAACCTGGCCAGGATTTTGTATCCTCACCATCTCAGCCGTGCCAAAGTTCATGCGATCTGAGAAAATCTCTCGAACATCTGAATTTTCATTTTTCCATCGGAAAAAAACCTATCGTTTCAATTTTTTACATTTTTTCGCGTTTCTCCATCTTCAGTTCTCTGCGTCAAACCTCGCAAGCGTTATCGGTAATAAATATCGTCGTGCTGGGGATCGGTTTCCGTGACAAATTTGCAACCAAAATTATACTACTTTGACATTTTATTGTGGATGTAATAGTCTTGCAATCATCGCACACGTGCGACCAAGGCCTTTATTTTATTTCTTAGCGTTACGTACGTGCGAACCGATCCGCCCTCGCTTGAAGAGCTACAATCTATCGATATTAGGGACGATTTCCTCCGTCTTTGTGATTCTTTAATGGAGAAATCAACTTGATAACCTGGCCAGGGTGCTGTATCCTCACCATCTCAGCGGTGTCAAAGTTTATTCGACCTAAGAAAATCTCTCAAACATCTGAATTTTCATTTTTCCATCGGAAAAAAACTTATCAATTCCATTTTTTACACTTTTTTCGCGTTTCGCTATCTTCAGTTCTCTGCGTCAAACCTCGCAAGCGTTATCGGCAATAAATATTGTCGTGATGGGAATCGGTTTCCGTGACAAATTTGCAACCAAAATTATACTACTTTGACATTTTATTGTGGATGTAATAGTCTTTGCAATCATCGCACACGTGCGACCGAGGCCTTTATTTTATTTCTTAGCGTTACGTACGTGCGAACCGATCCGCCCTCGCTTGAAGAGCTACAATCTATCGATATTAGGGACGATTTCCTCCGTCTTTGTGATCCTTTAATAGAGAAATCAACTTGATAACCTGGCCAGGGTTTTGTATCCTCCCCATCTCAGCGGTGTCAAAGTTCATGCGATCTGAGAAAATCTCTCGAACATCCGAATTTTCATTTTTATATCGGAAAAAAACTTGTCGTTTCCATTTTTCACATTTTTTTTCGCGTTTCTCTATCTTCAGTACTCTGCGTCAAACCTCGCAAGTGTTATCGGTAATAAATATCGTCGTGCTGGGAATCGGTTTCCGTGACAAATTTGCAACCAAAATTATACTACTTCGACATTTTATTGTGGATGTTATAGTCTTGCAATCACCGTGCACGTGCGACCAAGGCCTTTATTTTATTTCTTAGCGTTACGTACGTGCAAACTGATTCCCGCTCGGTTAGCGATTTACAATTTACCGATATTGAGGACGATTTCCTCCGTCTATGTGATTCCTCAACTCCAGTCTATGATATTCATTGGATTTTAGGAATTTCTGCGTTCCTGTATGAACTTGCATTACTTCATTTATTTTTCTGTGCATAGTAAACTTTCTCGGGTGCTGCAGCAGAAACAGATTCTGTGAGGAATTGGTGTTATGGTTTTTTATTAAAAAAGCTTCAAAACTAAGCAGTAAAATTGAATTGCGGGAATGACCGTCCCATGCATACTCAACTTTTCTTTCTACTATTCAGAGAATAGTTCTCGAAAAATTATTTCAAGGTAATGGTTCGGATGGAAAATTTGCATTAGTTTCGAACCTTAAGGGTAGAAATCCCTTTGGACACCCGAAAATAAGTCATTCTTCATGAATGTTTCTAAAGGTGATAGAATAATCGCATCACAGAAAAATGTTGGCATGATTTTATTGCAGCTTTCGAGTGTTGAAAAATATATTTTTTCCTTTACAAAACAAAATGGCGGCGTCATGGGGTATCCTGTCAGGAGCCCTCTTGCGCGACATCGAAAATCGATGCATTGGTCATATTTTTCTCATTGATCTGAAACGGAAAACTGAACTATCTTTTGATTACTGACATGTGTAGGGGTAGGATAAACGAATAAAATGATCAAAAAATATAAAATTCAAAATTTCGTAGGTTCTTTAAAAAAATTTCCAAATCTCCGACTATTTTCTGGACACTGTTTACCAAAAAAAAAGTAATTTATTTACGCGATCTTCTCAAAACTTTGAGTACATCCTTTCGATAAAGTTATATACATAAACCTCCGAAAATTTTAGCCAGATCGATTGATAACTTTTTGAACTGGAGCACGAGGAGTTTTTGGAAATGCACTTTCGACATTAATAGCGTTTAAATTCCCGGTACGATAAAACTATTCGTTTTAACGACTTACTTATTAATCTGCGATTCCAAGAGCCCATAATGAACCTTTCTTTTCATCTCCTGACTGCCCACCGCGCAAACGACGCATGTTATGAGTTCCGTCGATTTAACGTGAAAAATTCCGATGGAGTGTATGGCGAAACGGCTGATTTCCTTCTGGCAGACTTTGGCACCTCGATTATGTAGATTACAGAGACTGTTATAGGATGATAATATACATGATCGAATGCAAACTCGTAAAGATTTTTAATGTTAAAGAATATCGAACCCATTCAAAAGAGGGACATGACGCGTTCGCCCAATCGCTAGGGTTTTTGTCACTCGCCAATGACAGAAACGTGAGATAATTCAGCGTATCAAAAGATATGAAATAGATTAAAAAATACGCAATTAAAAAAAATAGTCATACAAGTGTATTTCGAGCCAGCTCAACAGTAAGCATAACTTAAGTTTTCATTTCAGAGTGGATTTTCGTACAAGAATGTAAACTTATTATCGAACTATTTTGATCCAGGAAAACTCAATGAGCCTCATCGATAAGATGTCTGACAGCGTTAATTTAAAATTGATTGGAACCCAGAGGTTGTACAAGAGTGTAAATTCATTATCGAACAACTATCTTGATCTAAGAAAACTCAATGAGCCTCATCGATAATATATTTGAGAACGTTAATTTCGAATTGATTGGAACGCGGTGATTGTACAAGAATGTAAATTCATTATCGAAAAACTATTTTAATCTAAGATTATCGAACAACTGTTTTAATCTACGAAAACTCGATGAACCGTGTCAACCCATGGCAATCGGCTTGATATCAGGCGTGAATAGACTATACTAAACGGAGCACGACGATCGTCGTTAAGCTTTTTTTATCAACGGAGATCCCGGGAAAAATCCTGGTTGACGCTATTATTAAAATATTCGCCGGATCCAAAGAAAAAAAAAGTCGAGTACGTCTTAGAAATCACACGGACCATTAGGCAGAACCAGACATGGGGAAATCGTGCACTTATGATATCATCGAGACCGTGCATCTAATAATTATTGCAATTGAAGCATTAGCCAAGTCTCACCGTAAAACGGTGTGGACTGACGTAATCCAGAGAAATAAAAAAAGCCTTTGCAGCACGGGTGTGAAGATAATATGACCGCGATGGTAAAAATATCAATAGTAATGCGACTGCCGTTCTGCCATAAAATAAGATGATTAAACTAACTTGCCACGGGAAGTTCAACCATAATTGTACGAAGCTCCTTTTCTGAGATTATCAAACATGTAGTTCCTAAGTTTGATAGTACTAACCACACATTTGAAAGTAATGAAATTTACCAAGCACCTCCTGCGCTGGGCGGCCATAGTGAGCGGGAATCTCATTATTTTTTTCATTATTTTGAAGTTGAGCCGCGACAGAGATTAGGCGTTACGAGGCATTCTCTGGAAAAAGAGCCACCCTCAAAGAAAGGTTCTTCTGCATGATCATCAATTACATTTTTCCATAGTATATATTGACCTGAAAAACATGCTAGGGTTTTAGGTTGATCTAATGCTTGGTTGCCATACTATCAGGGGTCGAAGATTTTTGAGGTCAAATTTTTGAAATGCTTTATCTCCTAAACGGTTCATCGAATTATAAACTTTATAGGGAGTTTTTTCTTCAGAATTCTACCAACTTCAACATGGGATAACGAATAATTTCGAAAAAATGAAGTTTCATTGAAAAAAATGAAAAACAAAATTTTAATCCAATTTCCTGACCGCTTTCCCCCCTTCGATTTTTTCATTTTTTTTCTCAAAATGTTTCTCATTTCATTAACTTTTCCCCCTCCAAAGGGCATTTTGGGCCGAGAAGCCGTTTACGAGCTACAGGACAGAATGTGACGCA
Source organism: Sussaba pulchella (assembly GCA_963971145.1). Classification (NCBI taxonomy): domain Eukaryota; kingdom Metazoa; phylum Arthropoda; class Insecta; order Hymenoptera; family Ichneumonidae; genus Sussaba; species Sussaba pulchella. Next base: position 6,634,319 of record OZ020164.1, read on the forward strand.
GCGCGACGCACCAAACTCAACCAAATATGCTCTCATGGTCCATAATAGTTTATTTCACCCCCCAGAGCATCTCCAAAGACGATGAAACATTGCATATTTGTGTTATCTGCATTCAGCGTTATCCAGGATCAACGGCGTGGACGTAGCAGAAATTTGACCCCATTTTTTGCTTCCTCATAAAGGAAGCTTTGTGACGGTCAGAAATTTTTTTTTCGAGATTTTGATGTCAATAGGTTCAGAATGTCCTAAAACATCCAGAAAACACATTCGGAAAAAATGTCCGGATGTATGTGTGTGTGTGTGTGTGTGTGTGTGTGTGTGTGTGTGTGTGTATGTATGTAACCACCCTCTAAAATTCAAACGTTCATAACTCGAGAACGGTTCAAGCTACCGTACTCAAATTTTGCACACATGCGATGCCTTCTAATATGTATGTAATCTGTAAATTTCGCAATTATCGACGCACTTATTCGGCTTCGACAGTGTTTTGAATTTTTCAAAAAATGTCTGTAGCCACGCTAGCGTCCGCAATTTTCGACATATTCGGCTAAATAGTTTTTTACATATAGAATTGAGTACAAGGACGGTTGGTATTGCATTTGAGCCGAATCCATTAATAACTTTAGATTTTATGATTTTTTGAATTTTTCAAAAAATCAATTTTTTTGCTCTATTTGTCGTTAACTTCAACCAATCGAACCATAATTCTCTGCAAGTATAGGATGTCATTGTGTTATAATACATATCAAATTTGGCCGAGATCGGCCGAACGGATCAAGATCTAGAGCAATACGAAATTTCTAAGTTCCAACCCCTGCAAATTAAAACTAGCTGCAAGTAGAAACTTGCAAAGTGCTTCCTCCGTAATCCTCCGCACTTGAGCCAATGGACGAAATCCTTTATGAGGAAGCCAGAATTAATAAAGAAAAAAGGTACTCATGATCCTCATAAAGGACTTCGTCCATTGGCTCAAGTGCGGAGGATTACGGAGGAAGCACTTTGCAAGTTTCTACTTGTTTTTGGTTTTGTTTATTGTTATTTTTATTTTTTATATTTTTCCAATTTTTTATCTGCAGCACTCCCAACAAGTTTGTTAACGTTAAAGAAGTATTGAAACGAATAGAATTCGTATCCATTATTTTCTTAAGTACTCTTGCGCTTTCGACGGCGTTTTGGTAGGAATACCGTTGAAGTCTCAGAAGAACTAAAAGTTTTCAATTGAATTTGATCATCAGCAATAGGTATGTATGCATGATATGAGAGAGTACTGTTATGTCGCAAGTTTAATCGTGGATTAATTAATTACGGTACGAGGGACTGGTTCGCGCTTCAGAACACGGTTGTGAAAGAAAAGACTCGGTTTACACTTTAGAACGAGTTAGAAGACGTTTATTTCGTACAAAAGGTCGGACGGATGGTCCCGGCAAGGACACGGTACAATGTTGCGGTATAGCACTGTTAGATGTACACTCAGATATAGACTGACTGGCGCTGGTCGGGAGACGGTCTTTTATAGTGAATAGGGCCCAGCTGGGAATAGTGTGGAATAATCTGGAAAAAGAAGGAATTCGAATGTTCGGGGTCGTGGAAGCGGACTCGAACATTCTGGATGTCGATGTTTCGAGAAATGGGACGTGTTGAGGCGAAGTGACTGCATGGGTTTACGCAGATGGGAAGCTACAGCTATACGCAGTAGGGGACATCGTTACAGTACCTTTGATTGTTTTCGCTGAAGAAAATCTCTTTTTCAAGAAAGTTTTAACCCTTTCACGGTAACGCTTTTTTTTGCCCCCTTTAACGGTAACCGTGGGTCGAATCGACCCAAGACCTTAAAAAAATGGAAAAAAGCAACTAAAAAATCTGAAAAAATTCTTATATGTCGTTCAGGGTTTCTACTTTACGATAAAAATTTAATATATGAAGTTTCCGGAATTTATTTATAAGATAATTAACAATAAACAAACAAACTCCGGGAAAAAAGTATTTTTGTTTAAAAATTCATAACTCAGAGACAAATTATCGGGTCGACATTTAAAAAAAAGCAAATTCAAGCTAAAGAGTGTGCCTTTCAAGAAAAAAATACTGCAGAATGATACAATAAAATCAAAACCCTTATTTTTGTACATGAAAATGTGAATTTTTCGAGGTGTGAATTTGGAGGTTTTTGCTATAGAATACACACATTTTTTATATAAATGTATTTATTTCGACTTAAAAACGTACAAAATCGATGTATATCTTCCAAAAGCTACGATGATTAATGCATAATGCATTGGGAACATAAACTTTTTCGGTGATCATCGCAGCGTGGTAGTTGGCACCTTACGCAGCAGTGCAATGTTTTTCTATCTTTCGTGCTCGAACATTCGCCACATTTCTTTCTCTTCTCTAATTTCCCGGAGGATGCGAATTCATTTCGTGGTTCATCGAGAATTTCTTTAATCTGGGAATGAATTTGTCGAGGAAGGCAGGGCAATGATAATCGATCTCGCATGTGTCCCATCATCAAGCTTCGAAGCAAAGGCTTTAAAAAATTACGACGATCTTTTGTTTGAGTCGTTGTTGCTGCGAAGTTATATAATATGCAAGCATTAACAGACGCTTGATCGAGCATGCCCATAAAAAATCGCATGGTCCATCGCCGAGTTTTGCGTGCACATGAAAAAGTGCCACACAAGAAATCAAATACATCCGTACCGGATTTCGTTTCGTATAAAATTCGATTTCTACACCACTTAACATGTTTTTTGTTCAATAGACAGTGAAAATAGACTTCAAATAACATAAAAACACAAAAAAATGAAAAACTTACCTGGACCGCTGATCCGCAATTTTCGAACGTTAACGGTAAACGTGGGTCGATTCGACCCAACGCTAACTTAATGTGGTCACAACAGAGCACCAAGTGGGGCTGGGGAACCGAAACTTCGCGGGATGGTTCGACCCTAGAGCACAATTTTTTAGGTGGGGGTTAGGCCCCGCTCAGTTGCCTAGTTCAAAAATGCGGGAACTTTGAAATTTCGGCCTGGGTCGAATCGACCCCAGGTTACCGTGAAAGGGTTAAGTTCAGAGTGATTCTCTTTCGATGAAAAATGTACCGATATCTTCGACAAGTTCGCTTTGTCCCAGTTGAAAAGAGCTTCAACAGTCAATATCGGATCAGAAGATGTACGTTGTAGGCAAGCTTTCGCTGCCGATCGTTTAAGGTTCCCACCTATTCCATCGCAAGCACCCTCGTTGTAACGTTACAAAAATCGATACAATTTTGCGAATCTGATGAATCATCAGAAGTACTTTGGCATACCGGCTGAATGGCACTTCCACGAAACTGCACACAGAAAGGGTTTTTGCGACGGAATAGGTGGGAACCTCAAACGATTGGCAGTGAAAGCTAGCCTACAACGGCCATCTTCTGATCCGATGATGACTGTTGAAGCTCTTTTCAACTGGGCGAAAGCTCAGTTGAGGCGTCGACAGTATTTGCATGGGTATTTGCGATATCAGCTAGGTTATCAGCTGTCAAATTTGCATAGTGCGGATGGATTTCGGTATTAAGAACGACTATGTGATGCGTAACCTAAGCAGAGAGGAAAGTGCATGACAGCGCCTTCCCTCTATCCATTACCGAGGATGAGAAAGGGAAAACTGAGTGATAACCCGTAAAATAATAAGATTATCGTTCTGGTCGCAGAAAGTCACGACGGTTAAGAGAACTCGACAAATGTACAAGCATGAAAATATCATTATACAAAAATTCAAACGGTAAAAGCCCTTTATGTATGACATGTGCATACAGAAAAAAAATTCAATATATAAATATCATAGCGAAATTTTTATTCATCGAAATTGTATCAATAAAATAGAAGTGAGAACTCAATTTTTGGATACAAAACCATAATCCTGAGAAGTCCGTCGACGTATTCTGCACCCCTTCGACATTGGGCTCGTTATCAGGCGTAAGTGGAATAGACTATACGGAGCACGACCATCGTTGTTAGCATTTTCAATCGACAAAGATCTCTCTAAAAACCCTGGCTGATGTTATAATTACAATATTTACCGGATCCGAAGAAAAAAAGGCGAGTACGTATTAGAAATCACTCGGACAATCGGGCAGCAACAGATATCGGACAATCGTGCACTTATGATGTCATCGTGACCGCAATTTGAAGAATTATTGCAATAGAAGTATTAGCCACGTCTCACAGTAAAACAGTGCGGATTGACGTATTCCAGAAGAATAAACAAAGTCTTCGCAGTAGGAGTGTGAAGATAACATCATTGCAATAATCGAAAAATCAATGATAATACAACTACCGTTCTGCTATAAAATTATTATGCTAGCGTAGTCTAGCACGATCGGTATTATTTTCGATAAAACTCTTCGTCTGGTCGCAGAAGGTCACGACGATTAAGCAAAATCGACAAATGTACAAGCATGAAGATATCCCTATACAAAAATATAAAAGCTAGAACCTCTTTTTGTATGGCATGTGATTGTTGACATTTGAATACGAAAAAACGATTTGATACAGTCAGACATTCTTATCGATGAGGTTCATCGAGTCCTCTTCAGGCGGTGGTTAAAATAGTTGTTCGATAATGAATTCATATTCGTTGTTACGTCCCCGTAACGCCACCACACAGACGCCTGAAGGGCTGCAACCCTCCAAACACGGGCGCGAGTGTATGGCCTTCTTCAAGGGGCATACAAAGATATAAGGGAGGGGGTTCTTGGGCCTTCAGCTCGAAAAGATAAGATTCTTCCCACGCTTTTGCATAAAACTAAGAAGTGGCAGACGGGAAATTTTAACCAATAAGATACAAAGAAAATTTGCCCTTTCCCCCACCCTTACCACTAGCTTCGTAGTTAAAAGCGAAACGCGTCTTAGAGAATAAGAAGGTGGGAGACGGTGTTTTCAACCAATAATAAATACGGAAAACTACCCTCTCCAACCTGGTTAAATATTTTTCGTGGACCCGAAATTGTATAAAAGGGCCACACACGCGTTTTTTACTCAGTAATTATTCAACCTCTTTCTTTTCCTAATTCGTAGAAAAAGGACTCTAACTTTTTGTAAGTTTCCTCTCAATCCTCTTCCCAACTACCAAACTATCCCTTGTGAGTAACGCGTACCCACGCGGACTCACATCCTTCCAACTCCGAGAGTAACGCGTACCCACGCGGACTCTCATCTCCTAACCCGAAGGTAACGCTGACCAATTAGCATTTGCTAAGGTCAAAAACAGGGCAATTCCAATATATTGTTACGCCGGACGTAACACGTATACAACCGCTGAGTTCCAATCAATTTTCAATTAACGCTGTCGGACATCTTATCGATGAGGCTCATTGAGTTTTCTTGGATCAAAATAGTTGTTCTGGCTCGAAATACACTTGTATGACTATTTTTTTAAATTGCGTATTTTTTAATATATTTTATATCTTTTGATACCCTGAATTATCTCACGTTTCTGTCATTGGCGAGTGACAAAAACCCTCGCGATTGGGCGAACGTGTCATGTCCCTCTTTTGAATGGGTTCGATATTCTTTAACATTAAAAATCTTTACGAGTTTGCATTCGATCATGTATATTATCATCCTATAACAGTCTCTGTAATCTGCAGAATCGATGTGCCAAAGTCTGCCAGAAGGAAATCAGCCGTTTCGCCATACACTCCAGCGGAATTTTTCACGTTAAATCGACGGAACTCATAACACCCGTCGTTTGCCCGGTGGGCAGTTGGAAGTTCAAAAGGGCGGTTCATTATATGCGCCTGGAATCGCTGATTAATCGATAAGACGTTAAAACTAATAGTTTTATCGTACCATAAATGGAAACGCACTAATCTCGAAACTGCATTTCCAAAAACTCCTCGCGCTCTAGTTCAAAAAGGTATTGATCGATCTGGTTAAAATTTTTGAAGGTTCCTGTATATAACATTATCGAACCGATGTACCTAAAGTTTGGAGCAGGTCGCGTAAATGAATTACTTTTTTTAGGTAAACAGTGTCCAGAAAATAGCCGGAAATTTGAACGACTTTCCAAAGAACCTACGGTATTTTGAATCTTATATTTTTTGATTATTTTATTGGTTAATCCTACTCCTGCACATGTCGGTAATCGGAATATAGTTTAGTTTTCTGTTTCAGATCAATGAAAAAAATATGAAAAATGCAGCGATTTTTGATGTCGCTCAAGAGGACTCCTGACAGGATACCGTCTAATGCCGCCATTTTGTTTTGTCAAGGAAAAAATATATTTTTCACCACTCGAAAGCTGCAATAAAATCATGCCAACCTTTTTCTGGGATGCGATTATTCTATCACCTGTAGTGATCGGACGCTATAAGCGCCATGTACGAGTGTAGTCACCGTGAGCCGAGTTCGCCGCGCATGAGTGTAACGTGGGGGCGCCTCGACTGACGCATAAATCGCAAATGATCAAGATAAAGTATTGTAGGGGATGGTGTACATTGGCCCTCGGAAAGTTGGCCCTCGGGAAAGTGGCCCCGTGTCAGTTTGCCCCAAGTCTCCCACCCTTTTTCCGAACTCATCCGAAGGCAAATCGAGCAGTGGGTCTCAATGTGCGGTTCGTCGTCAAAATTTCAGAGCCCGGAATTGGCGCGAGTTTCAAATTAGTGCAGACGGACATAACGATTAAAATTGGATATCCATTGAACCTTTAACAAAAAAATTATGCGCGACTGTTCATATTCGATTTTTATCCTTCGCTTATGTTAAAAATAAATCGTTTTCATCCCGTCGCGTGAGCTTTGGCGACAAAAGGCGGTAGCTTAATATTTTAATATTTTCTATAAAAATACTGATTGGATAGAATGGGAAGGTGAGTCGAAGAAAAATACATATATTTACTGTAATTTATATTTTAATCCGTTATCCATTAGACATATTTTACATTCATGGTTGGACATCGCTACGATCGGTTCGTTTTTTGTCGAACGATAATTATTACCTGCTTCTAGTCGGTTTTCTCATTCATTCAAAATGTATTACAAAACATGTTTCCCACCGAGATACATGGTTGTGTCCATACCAAAAGTGCAAAGTTTTTGCGGGATCATTTTTGATATAGCTTAAATTTCGATATATTTTCGTACTAAGTGAAGGTCTGATTCACGATTATCATTATTATTATTATTATTATTCCTTTCACTTTGTTTCGAACGATTTAAAATGTACGAATTTAAAAAAAAATCTTAGATTTTTCCCAAATTCTTCACGGCAAAGAAGTGAATGCATGTCCCGTGTGCCGCGGCCCGTAGGATTAATTCTCCTAGGCCTGCTATCTGCTATCGCGGCATTGTCAAAAACCCATGGGAACATTAAAAAAACCGAAGAAATCAATTTCATGACAATAAAGACCCCGGGTACGTAACACCATTTGCACTTAATTTTCATAAATATTCGTTCCATCAAAACTTTAAATTCTTACCCTGAAATATTCTAGGAAACATGATGGCTGAAATTGACGGTTCTCACGAAACCAACGGATATGGGAATTCTCAAGTCACAAGTCGTGACGGGAAATTGTGTCGCAGACATGAAACCTCTTTTTCGCAAAGGTAACTATTACCATCAAAATCCGTTCGCCCCCATATCAATATTTTGGTTCCATTACATTTTTACTTTCTTTGCGATTTAGGGAAAAATCTTCATGAAAAGGGATATAACGGATGTGCTAACTCGACACCTCAGATACTGGACTTATTGCGATGGATACGCAGAATACCGTACGAAAGAAGAATCTTCATCGCAAGATGCTCGAGATTCCGCTCATTGTGTTAATTTAAGCGATAATACGTAAAATCAGATTCATTATTTTCTTTTCTCTAATCAAAGTGGATAATTCTTTTTGTAAAAGAAAAAAAAAATTGTGTAGCTCAAAAATGCAATAATGTAAGTCAACAACAGTTTTTACAATTTTCGAGCGTTTTATTTATTTGGAGAAATAACCAACGATGAAGGAAAATAAACCCGGCATTCGGCCCATTATTCCCGAAATTACAAGCATTTGGGAAAAATTTAAGATTTTTTTTTTAATTCGTACATTTTAAATCGTTCGAAACAAAGTGAAAGGAAAAATAATAATAATAATGATAATCACGAATCAGACTTTCACTTCGTACGAAAATGTATCGAAATTTAAGCTATATCAAAAATGATCCCGCAAAAACTTTGCACTTTTGGTATGGACACAACCACCCTTGTACAAAATTATTATTGCATACAGTTGGAAACGATTGAATGCTGAATCGTTCCCAATCGTTCTCTATTGAGGTATTCTTTTTCCAATCATTTGCAATTGTTCCTAATAGCTCGAGAGATTTTCAATTGTTCTCAATCATTCTTTTTTCAATCGTTCCCAAATGTTTCTTATCAGTCAAGCGTTTTTCATTCGTTTCCAACCATTCCCAATCGTTCCCAGTCGTTTCAATTTTATCAATAGAGAATCAAAAGCGATGCCATCTGCCATCAGTATCATAACACCCGCGAAGAAGAGACCGACATCCACGGAGCTCCGACGAATCCTGGGAATGAAATATTGACACCTGAAGACCGGTTACAGATCTTTGATTGAAGAATATGATTCGTGACGATCGTTCCCCTACTCCCAGCACTTAGGGTGATGAGGAACAATAATTAACAATCATTCTCAAACAATAATTATTGTTCAATAAAAAAAAAATCAAGGATTAGTGGTTCTTGTGATACGACTTAATAACATTATTTATAAGAATTTTGGTGGCAATTCTTCGATTACAGGAAAATTATTTGGATTGCAAATTTCTAATGTTCTTTGAAATTTGGGCAACATTGAAAAAAAAAGTGGAACAATTCTGCTCAGAAATTGGATGGACGTTTTCAAATAATTCCTTAAGCAAGCGTGCTGCTACCAATACGCATAACCTATAAATCATACCTATAAATGCCTATAAATGAGAACGGTAGGAAACGATAGACGGCTTCAATCGTTCTGAATCGTTCAGGACACAATTAAGAAACACAGTTGGGAAGATTGAAAATTTGATTCAATTGTTCCCAATTTATCTATATATATAAAACTGTTCCGTGACTGACTGACTGACTGACAAACAACGCACAGCCTAAACCGCTGAAGATAAAAACATGAAATTTGGAACATATGTTCCTTAGAGGATGTAGAGGTCCACTAAGAAAGGATTTTTTTAAAATCAACCCCTAAGGGGGTGAAATGGGGTGTAGGCGTTTCTAACCATTGTGACTGTATCTCCGGAACGGCAATAGATAGAGAGGTAAAATTTTGCATGGTGGTTCGGCTCATACAGTAGGTGCTCAATGAAAAAGGATTTTTCAAAAATCAACCCCTAAGGGGGTAGAATGGGTTGTGGGCGTTCGTAACTATTGTTACTGTATCTCTGAAATGGCGATAGATAGAGAGTCGAAATTTTGCATGGTGGTTCGGGTCATACAGTAGGTGCTCACTTGGAAAGGATTTTTTTTAAATCAACCCCTAAGAGGGTGGAATGGGTTGTGGGCGTTTGTAACCATTGTTACTGTATCTCTGGAACGGTAATAGATAGATAGCTTGAATCTTACATGTAAGTTCGGGTTACACAATAGGTGCTTACTAAGAAAGGATTTTTCGAAAATAAAATCCTGAGGGAGTAAAATGGGGTTGTAAACGTTTGTTCGGAAAATTGTATTCTCAGCGTCTCCTCTGTGTGCGGATCTTCGTATACTGTCTCTGTCTTATGGTTTTCGTATTGTGGTTCGACGGGAATCGACGGGGGGTGGGGGGCGAAGGGGGGGTCGGAGGGGCAACGGGAGGAGGGGGGTAGACGTATTGGTCGTCGGTTCAAAACCGAAATCTACGCGGACGAAGTCGCGGGTAAAAGCTAGTATCCAATAATATTTCTTTAGAAGGGTCCCCATTGAGAACGGTAGGGAACGATAGACGGCTTTAATCGTTCTGAATCGTTCAGGACACAATTAAGAAACACAGTTGGGAACTATTGAAAATTTGCTTCAATTGTTCCCAATTATATCCAATAATATTTCTCTAGAAGGGCATGTATTTCGGTGGGAAACATGTTTTGTAATGCATTTCGAATGAATGAGAAAACCGACTAGAAGGAGGTAATAATTATCGTTCGACAAAAAACAAACCAATCGTAGCGATGTACAAGCATGAATGTAAAATATGTCTAATGGATAACGAATTAAAATATAAATTACAGTAAATATATGTATTTTTCTTCGACTCACCTTCCCATTCTATCCAATCAGTATTTTTATAGAAAATATTAAAATATTAAGATACCGCCTTTTGTCGCCAAAGCTCACGCGACGGGATGAAAACGATTTATTTTTAACATAAGCGAAGGATAAAAATCGAATATGAACAGTCGCGCATAATTTTTTTGTTAAAGGTTCAATGGATATCCAATTTTAATCATTATGTCCGCCTGCGCTAATTTGAAACTCGCGCCAATTCCGGGCTCTGAAATTTTGACCACGAACCGCACATTGAGACCCACTGCTCGATTTGCCCTCGGGTAAGTTCGGAAAAAGGGTGGGAGACTTGGGGCAAACTGACACGGGGCCACTTTCCCGAGGGCCACTTTACACCATCCCCTCGCCTCGACGGCTCTCTCGTCCGCTCTTGCTTGCCGCGCAGCGCTCATGGCGCCTTCCGCTAGCGGCGCTCTGCGCACGCACCACACCGGAACTAGCAAAATCTTTAACAAAAGGGAAATTATGGAAATAAATTACACGAAACGGATAATTACCGGAATTAAACGACCAATAAAATCAAAGCCTTTCATATCGCTGACCAAATATCACGCGATTGAAAGGAAATCGAAAACGCTGATGCTAAGTAACGGTAATACGGCATTTCCGTTACGACAGCATTCAATTTAAAATTCAATTTTAAAGACCGTGCCCGCAGCCAGCACCAACGGTCAGATCATAGGATTGTAAAATCAGCTTTTCGACGACGAGTCTCGAGGAACCGAAAACTCACCATCGAAAAGACAGTCTCCATCGAACGATCAAATTGAACGGTCCTCCGGGTAGTAGACTCCCGTGCCGCAACAGAGTTCTCAACATCGGTCTTAGAAACGCGAGCGTGAATCTCTGAGATAAACTCGTGGCGCGGTAATCGAACGATACGATGCACCGCGATAGAGCTAATACTAAACGAGAAATCCGTGAACGAATTGTAATCGTTACCTACCGTATACGATTCGGAAAATATAATAAATCGCACTAAAATTTATGCACCACACACCACACACCATAAAAATGCCTAAGGCATTTTGGTGGGCACTTTTGTTCAAAACGTGCCCGTGAATGCCCATGAATGACTATCATCCGAAATGCCGAAATGTGACGGCATTTTCAGGCACACACCGGCATTTTTAGGCACTCTTCGGCAGTTTTAGGCACTCAGCGGCATTTTTAGGCACTCAGCGGCATTTTTTTTTACCGTTCCCCGGCTCTGTTAGGCATTCGCCGGCATTCTTTTTTCGGTAAATGCCTAAAAAAATGCCGTTGAGTGCCGGCCTTTTGGGTAGAAATTCGGGGTCGGTCACTCTTAGGCACTTTCCGTCACGATTTGAACAAAAATGCCTACCAAAGTGACCGTGAATGCCTCGAATAACCACGGCATTTAGCCAGTCACTGATAGGCATTTCAATGGGCATCAATTGGCATTTACTACGGCACCCAAGCTGCTAAGGTGGTCCGGCCACTCCTTTAAATCTGAAAAATGACGGAAAGGAACTTAATAAATTGCCAAACAAAACAAATTAGTATGAAAGATTTTGGGAAAAGAAATTTATTTTCACTTTTATTAACCTTTAAAACTGGCCAACTCTCCCCCCCTCTCCAAACTCCCCCCTGCACTCCTGCGAAATTGTTGCTCAGTCATTGACGACGATTGAGCCATATGGTTCATTTGAAAAAAAAAATCTACATTTAGAAACATTTCGGTTTACATCGCCACGTAGGAAAAAATCGCTATCCCAAAAAGTGGCGGATCAGCGACTTTTTTTCTCGTATTCAATGAAAATATCATATTGTGTCAAATAAATTCTGATCGACTGCAGTTGTTTCTACGAAATATTTGTATGCTGTCATACAAAGTGGATTAGCGGCTAAAGGTTGAGACTGTTGAGTAAGAGGGTTTTCGCACTCGGATCCCGCGAGCCTGCGCGCGCCGCACTTGCGAGAAGTCGCCGCAGCGACGTTTGTCGCATCCACGGTCGTATATACAGGTCTGGAAACGAAGCCGGATTTCAATGGTTGATCGTGGTCTCCATAGTGACCCCATTTTTTATTCCGTCACGGGCCACCATTCAGGGCGCCGCTGCTATCGTCTGTACCCAGTGCAGGGTCGTATTTATAAGACCGTGGCGGTGACATAAACGTGCTCTCTATTGTGAGGTTAGGTGGCACTATGCCGCGTAAGTGCGCTGTATCGAGCTGCAAGCCGAAAGTTGAAGAAATGTTCATTTTTCAAAGTGCCGGTAAATAATGAACGGTATCAAAAATGGCAGCCTGCGATGCCTCACTGTGTGCTCTTAAAGTCATCGGATTACGTGTGCGAGAAGCATTTTGAGCCGCGTTACATCGTCTCTAAGTGGATTAAACGTGACTCCGATGGTCGGATTATCACTGAGGTAAGGTTCGCTTGTTTGTTTTTATGATATAACGAAACTCGACATACAATTTCCTCTTCTTCCTGTTAAGGCGATGGACGACATGTTCTCGCACGCTCTTTCTCGCTCCGCAGCGAGCGCCAATCGCGCTGTCTCTTGCACTCGTCGATGTCGTCCATCGCCTTAATGCTTATAACCTTCAATTCAAGTTCTTTTAACTAATTGCCCTTCTATTTCAGGAACCATACAAGCAACGTCGACTCGATCAATCTGCTGTCCCATCAATATTCGATAGCAATGAAGCAGCACAAAACTTCAAGATTCCGACAGGCATAGAGAATTGAGCTCTGGGTTCGAAACCATGGATTGGCAACCATGTTATTGCCGAACATAATTATTGCTCTCCTATCAAGTTCACCATCGGTACGTTACATTATAATATACTTTTGTCATCGAATTAAAGGTTGTCATTTGTTGAACAAAACTAGCATCGAACTGATTATCCTTAAAAAATTAGCCAGGCAGACTAAAGAGATATATCTACCATATGAATTAATTGCATCTTTGTTGCAGACGCTGAATCTGATGAGGCCGTCGTATCTCCACCGATTTCAACGAGCGTTCTCTTTCCCGAAATGATTATCCAGCCAGCTGCTGCATGCATCCGATATTTTATCCTACGCGTTGACGTATTATATACGCTTAAGGATGAGGCAAAATGCCTACCAAGAAAACAGCAAATTGAAAAAAAAATTCGTCGTTCAAAAAAAGTTATCGAAATTTACCAATCAATAAAGAAAACATTTTATACGGATTTCAAGCATACTATTGTTTCTTCTCCCCTTACCCCGTAATAGACAAGAAATCCTGAAAAATTATAACTGGAACGGAAGAGGATGGTACCTAATACGAGCTGCAAAAGAAAAAAGGACAAACCGGAAAAACGTGCTCCTAGGATAAAATGATCGATTCAAACGAAAGATTAATAATCATAATGAACCTGAAAGAAAAAATCGAAACAAATTACCTGAAAGAGCCATAATAACAAAAGAAAGAAATAACATATATTATTGAAGCTGCTAGGCAGCATAGGTCGTATTCTCCTTACCGTCATCTTAAAAAACCTAGAAAAATACATGCTAAACTTTTTTTAACGACGAGATTCGGGCACAGCATATCGAGCCTTCGAACCCACGATCACATAATTCTTTAGTCAAGCGATTTCCATTCATAACGTTGCCGGGAGTTATTCATTCATTATTAAAACGGGTAAGAGTGTATTAATTTTATTTGCTGCTTTTCCATATCTGGTTTCGTCCCTATAATTTAATATTTTGAATGAATGTGTGCGTTCGTGTGTGTGTGAATTTGGTTAGGTGCGATCACGGTCGTATACGACCGTAACCCTGGGTACAGGCGATCCATGCGCCACCTTTGTGAGAGAACGCTGAAATCATTTTGGGGTCACTAAGGAGAGCACCCCACCACGCTCGTTTCCAGACCTGTTTATAAGACCGTGGTCGCATCTCTCGAGCGTTGGCGTGATCGTCGTCTTTTCTACCCGAAGTCTCGTAGGGGGGTTTGAAAAAATCGAGATGAAGTTTTTCAAAGAGCCTATAAAGGGCCCATAATTCCTGGACAAGAACGAATGGTTTGCTACCTTTTTTAAAGTTGTTAGCACGAGCGATTTACGGTAAGGGTATTTTTCTGTAGAAGGGGTGGTTCAAAACATCGAAATGAGGCTTTTCGGAGAGCCTATAAAGAGCCCATAATTCTTGGACAAAAACGTATGGTTTGCTACATTTTTGCTTTCTCATGAAGGAAGCTTTGTGACGGTCCAACATTTTTTTTCGAGATTTTGATGTCAATAGGTTCAGAATGTCCTAAAACATCCAGAAAACACATTCGGAGGAAATGTCCGGATGTATGTGTGTGTGTGCGCGCGCGTGTGCGTGTGTGCGTGTGTGTGTGACCACCCTCTAAAATTCAAACGTTCATAACTCGAGAACGGTTCAAGCTACCGTACTCAAATTTTGCACACATGTGATGCCTTCTAATATCTATGTAATCTGTGAATTTCGCAATTATCGACAAAGTTGTTCGGCTTCGACAGCGTTTTGAATTTTCCAAAAAATGTCTGTAGTCACGCTAGCGTCCGCAATTTTTGACATTTTCGGCTAAATAGTTTTTAACATATAGAATTGAGTACAAGAACGGTTGACATTGCATTTGAGCCGAATCCACCAATAACTTTAGATTTTATGATTTTTTTAATTTTTCAAAAAATCCACTTTTTTGCTCTATTTGTCGTTAACTTCAATCAATCGAACCATAATTCTCTGCAAGTATAGGATGTCATTGTGTTATAATACATATTAAATTTGGCCGAGATCGGCCGAACGGAGCGAGTTCTAGAGCGATTAGAAATGTCTAAGTTCTAACCCTTGCAAATTCAAAAACACCAGACCGAACGTGCTTAAATTCATACACACGCTCAAACTAACCGTCAGCTTAAGTTGTTACTAGATTCGATAGCAATTAAACAACGCGCTCGAATTTTGGGACACAGAATTTTTATATACGATCGAGTCGGTTTTGATACGGTTGGAAGGACATCCTGTATAAAACAAGCTGCAAGCTGAAACTTGCAATTTGCTTCCCCTGAATTTTCGATAGTGAACGGAACTTCCTCTATGAGGAAGCCGAAGATTAAAAAAAAAAAAAAATAAAATAAATCGAGAGATGCTTCCTCATAGAAGAATTTCGTGCACTACCGAAAATGCAGGGGAAGCGAATTGCAAGTTTCAGCTTGCAGCTTGTTTGAAGCTTTTAACACGAGCGATTTACGGTAAGGGTAGTTCTTGTAGACCGAGATCGAGATCGAGACGAGGTTTTTCGAAGAGCCTATGAAGAGCCCATAATTCTTGGACCAGAACAAATAATTTGCTACCTTTTTTTTAATTTTTAGCACGAGCGATTTACGGTAAGGGTAGTTTTTTGTAGAATGGGTGGTTCGAAAAAATCGAGACGAGGTTTTTCGAAGAACCTATGATGAGCCCATAATTCCTGGACAAGAACGAATAGTTTGCTACATTTTTCAAAGTTTTTAGCACGAGAGATTTACGGCACGGGCAGTTTTTGGTAGAAGGGGTGGTTCGAAAAAATCGAGATAAAGTTTTTTAAAGAGCCTATAAAGAGCCCATAATTCCTGGACAAGAACGAATGGTTTGCTACCTTTTTTAAAGTTGTTAGCACGAGCGATTTACGGCAAGGGTAGTTTTATGTAGAAGGGGTGGTTCAAAACATCGAGATGAGGCTTTTCAGAGAGCCTATAAAGAGCCCATAATTCCTGGACAAGAACGTATGGTGTGCTACATTTTTTTAAGTTTTTAGTACGAGCGATTTACGGTAAGGGTAGTTTTTTGTAGAAGGGGTAGTTCGAAAAAATCGAGACGAGGTTTTTTGAAGAGCCTATAAAGAGCCCATAATTCCTGGATAAGAACGAATGGTTTGCTACCCTTTTAAAAGTTGTTAGCACGAGCGATTTACGGTAAGGGTGGGTTTTTGTAGAAGGGGTGGTTCGAAAAAATCGAGACGAGGTTTTTCGAAGAGCCTATGAAGAGCCCATAATTCCTGGACAAGAAAGAATGGTTTGCTACCTTTTTTAAAGTTAGTAGCACGAGCGATTCACGGTAAAGGTAGTTTTCTGTAGAAGGGGTGGTTCGAAAAAATTGAGACAAGGTTTTTCGAAGAGCCTATACAGAGCCCGTAATTCCTAGACAACAACAAATGGTTTGCTACATCTTTTAAAGTTTTTAGCACGAGCGATTTGAGGTGAGGTTAGTTTTTTGTAGAAGGGGTGGTTCGAAAAAATCGACATAAGGCTTTTCGGAGAGCCTATGAAGAGCCCATAATTCCTGGACAAGAACGAATGGTTTGCTGTCTTTTTTAAAGATTCTACCTATATAGATTTACGGTTAGCGTGGTTTTTTGTAGAAGGGGTGGTTCGAAGAAATCGAGATGGAGTTTTTCGAAGAGCCTATAAAGAGCCCATAATTCCTGGACAAGAACGTATGGTTTGCTTCATTTTTTAAAGTTTTTAGCACGAGCAATTTACGGTAAGGGCAGTTTTTTGTAGAAGAGGTGGTTCAAAAAAATCGAGACAAGGTTTTTCGAAGAGCCTATAAAGAGCCCATAATTCCTGGACAAGAACGAATAATTTGCTACCTTTTTTTCAATTTTTAGCACGAGCGATTTACGGTAAGGCTAGTTTTTTGTAGAACGGGTCGTTCGAAAAATCGAGACGAGGTTTTTCGAAAAGCCTATAAAGAGCCCATAATTCCTGGACAAGAACAAATGGTTTGCTGTCTTTTTTAGAGATTTTACCTACATAGATTTACGGTTAGGGTGGTTTTTTATAGAAGGGGTGGTTCGAAAAAATCGAGATGGAGTTTTTCGAAGAGCCTATAAAGAGCCTATAATTCCTGGGCAAGAACGAATGGTTTGCTGTCTTTTAAAGTTTTTAGCACGAGCGATTGACGATAAGGGTAGGTTTTTGTAGAAGGGGTGGTTGGAAAAAATCGAGACGAGGTTTTTCGCAGAGCCTATGGAGAGCCCATAATTCCTGGACAAGAACGAATGGTTTGCTACCCTTTTTAAAGTTGTTAGCACAAGCGATTTACGGTAAGGGTAGTTTTCTGTAGAAAGGGTGGTTCGAAAAAATCGAGACGAAGTTTTTCGAAGACCCTATGATGAGCCCATAATTTCTGGACAAGAACAAATGGTTTGCTACATCTTTTAAAGTTTTTAGCACAAGCGATTTGAGGTAAGGGTAGTTTTTTGTAGAAGGGGTGGTTCGAAAAAATTGAGACGAGGTTTTTCGAAGAGCCCATAGAGAGCCCATAATTCCTGCACAAGAACGAATGGTTTGCTGTTTTTATTAGAGATTTTACCTACATAGATTTACGGTTAGGGTGGTTTTTTGTAGAAGGGGTGGTCCGAAAAAATCGAGATGAATTTCTTCGAAGAGCCTATAAAGAGCACATGATTCCTGGACAAGAACAAATGGTTTGCTACATTTTTAAAGATTCTACCAATATAGATTTACGGTTAGGGTGGTTTTTTGTATAAGGGGTAGTTTGAAGAAATCGAGATGAAGTTTTTCGAAGAGCCTATAAAGAGCCCATAATTCCTGGACAAGAACGAATGGTTTGCTACTTATTTAAAGTTTTTAGCACGAGCGATTTACGGTAAAGGTAGTTTTTTTATAGAAGGGGTGATTCGAAAAAATCGAGACGAGGCTTTTTGATGAGCCTATAAAGAGCCCATAATTCCCGGACAAGAACAAATGGTCTGCTGTCTTTTTTCAAGGTTCTACCTATATAGATTTACGGTTAGGGTGGTTTTTTGTAGGAGGGGTGGTTCGAAAAAATCTAGATTAAGTTTTTCGAAGAGCCTATAAAGAGCCCATAATTCCTGGACAAGGACTTATGGTTTGCTACATTTTTTTATAGTTTTTCGCAAGAGAGATTTGAGGTAAGGGTAGTTTTTTTGCAGAAGGGGTGGTTCCAAAAAATCGGGCCCAGGCTTTCCGGAGAGCTCATGACCAGTCTATATTTCCTGGGCAAGAAAGATTGGTCTGCTGAGTCATTTCAAGCTTTCACTGCTAAGCATAGGAGATGGGGTGGTTGTATTCTTGGAAATGGGTAGTTTAAAAAAATTGAGCCCATGCTTATTCGAGAGCCCATAAATAGCCCATAAATATCTAGCAGAGATCTTCCGCAAAATTCAAATTTTTATTTTTCTACTCTTCCAAAAACTACCCTTATCCCGTTAGGGGTAGTTCCGATGGAATTAAAACTTACATATTCGAAGAGCCCATAAAAAGCCCATAATTTCCAGACGTCCAAAAATATCGTCCGGCGTGGTGGGGGTGCTAGCTTTATACACCTTTTCTTTTCATTTCAGTAGAAGTTTCCGGCTAAGCGATGAAAGGCTTCTTTTATGATTGTATGATTATTTGTGAGTCTAATTAAGCAATATTACGAGGGAAAAAAAAATTCCGATTTTTTTTCGTCTTGAGCTGCTTTTTCACAGAGAAGATCGCGTTTCTGACCTATGGTCCGATTGAGACTTTTGTTCCTCTTGACAAGCAAGATTTTTTTAGACAATAGAAAAAATTTGACCTTGACTGCCAAGGCCAAATCGATTTTGCGGTACGATATTTTTGGTGATCTTCGCCAAACTTGACCTGGAGATTCACCTGGTAAAAGGATAACCAATCATTTTTTTCCACTATGTACTATTACTTTCTACCACGAACTAAATAATAAATAAATCTAAGAGAATCGAATTATAATTATTTCAAAATAAACCCATTTCTGTTAAAAAGCTGTAGGCTACTATTGAGGTGCACCATGTAAACTTTGCAAATGCAAAAACAAATTACAAGCCTATAGCCTTCTCATAAAAAAACCTCGTACTAAGTAACTATTAAATGCATAAATAAGGATTTTATGTACATGTGTCATAATCTCATCTTATTTAAAGTTTTTAGACCTCTATATTACATATCAGAGATTGGTAATTCTATTTATATATTTTTCTTAAATCTACATGCGTAAAAACTTATATCATATTTTTAATTATTTTTGTTTCTCTTTACTTCCACCATGTCCTTTTCTGTACTCTTTCAATGAGTATTGAGTATTTTCATGTCCTATTATACAATTATAAATTTTCAATGGTAATGTGGATAAGAGTGAGAATATTGAAGTCAAAAGTAGTCCTGAGTGATCAAAGATCATTTAAAAATACCAGCATATTCGGCCCTAGACATTTATGGGATACCGATCAAAAGATTTAGCAGCATTTTGACACCAATAACACTATTTGGACCATTTGCGTATACAATCTAAAGGCTAGAGAATTATTACTTCTTAGCAAACGCTCATTTTATTTGATACTAATAATAATGATACCAATAATATTCATTTATGTTCATAAAATCGTTGTCACCACGCTATTGACATCATAAATGCAATACGAATGATGTTCTATATGCATATCGGTACATCAGTGACGATGGGTTTGGGCCTGCCCTTGAAAATCAGTTTTTTTTTTACCACAGCTTTAACCACGTACTCTGTATAAGTGCCTTCAAAATTTTCAACCTCCAAATTCTCTTGATGTCCGTCCTTATTTCGTCGAATTTTTTCCATAACCGCAAATGGCTTGGCCAACACAGATTCCTTTCCATATAAAACATGAATCCCTATTATCAATATCGGAGTCCCATCTTTGGTAAAGTGAAGATCGCCGATTAATTGACCATTGGCCGAGTCGTTGGAGGAATGTTTTAAATCACCCTGCAATTCGACGATTGCCCACTCGGCTAACCGGCCATCCGCCCTGCAATTAACGCAGTAGAGCCATTTGTAATTAATCAATATGTTACCGATAAAGCCCGATGTCAGGTAGATAGCTATCTGTCCACTTTCACTGGATGGAAGCAAAAATATATTTGATAATTTTTTTGTTCTGCAATAAATTTATTCAGGTTATTTGATTGTGTTATTATTATTTAGGTTATTCATTTACTTAGGTTATTTGTGTGATCGGAAATTCTACACGTAACCTTTGTAGCCCGAAGCGTGTACAATTGCTGATTACCCGAATAACCGAAATAAATAAATAACCTCAATAATAAAAACCTTAATAAGTGTATAAAAGAAAAAAATAATTATTTATATGCTTATCAAATTCGGTTTTGGGTATTTCGGATTTTACCCAAGCGAGAGCGGATAGAACGCGATTCACCCGGGTAAAGCCCAAAACAGGGCGATTTTAAATATATTTCGGCTTCTACCCAGCGAAAGCAGATCGTGATATACGCAGATAGATCCCGGTCTATCCGGACAGCGAGCTCTATCCGTAACAAATACACCCAAAAGCACGCCCGTTGGAAGTCGAGCACTACGTTTAAATAATATAACTAACCTCGTTATCGGAATTATCATTTTACGGGATATTTTTTCGAAAATAGTGAATAACGTCAAAGAAAAAATAGTTACATGAAGGAACAGGTCCCATATTAGATTTTGGCACGAGAATTTAATGTCGCGTTTCGCCTATAGTTGGCGCGTCAATATATCGGTGAGAAAGACTTCTCAGCCCCGCCGCCCCCGACGACGCTCTTGCGCTTGCAGCAATACGGTATAAATAGGTGCCTCACCGATATCCCAAATACCAGAGATAGGTAGGGAGATGTGGAACGGTGGCTTTTTCGGGGTCCTGAAATATAATTTTGTCCCAGATCGTACGGGCATAGCTCGGAGTGGTGTGTGTGTGTGTGCATGTACAGGAAGGCTGGCTAGGAAGTATTGTACTAGACAGGAGGATTTTTGACGCCGCCGTGAATATCTCGTTTCGACAAGCGTTCTTGGCTTGCCGCGCAACGATGATCGAGCGTTGATGTATTTCCCTTTACAGTGTCCCCGTACATCGATGTTTTTGCATTTATTTCTAACTCATTTTGGATATAATTATATCGCATATTCTGTGAAATTTACGTTTTTGAACTAAAGTGTTTAGCATATTATCGAAAAAATAAATCTCCATTGATGGCGTATATTTATGTAAAATTTCCGAGATAAACGATTATTGTAAATATTATTTTGGATTGAACACAAACCTTTAAAAATTGAGTTTGACCGATGGAAAGCTTATAAATAATCGAGTCCATTGATATTTTCATATCAGGTATAACTCACAGCACTCCTGCCTTCTCAAGAGAACACAATTCACACACGTTTGCACAATCTTTATGATAACTCAAGAACCAGCTAAGATTTTCCGTGGTTCTTGGGCTCAAATTGAAGATAAAAATGTAGAAGTGAGGCGTGAGAAATTTTAAATAAGAAAAAATTAACTTTCTCTATAAGTCAAAATCAAGATAGAAAATTTGGGAATAATCCTTAATGATGGAAATATATTCTTTTTAATATTAATAAATTCAAACATCCATAAGCTTTCCAATAGTGCTTGCAGAAATTTCTTAGCGTTTTTCATCTCAAAGTTGTCGACGTTCAAAAACCAGTGATTTTTACGAGCACGTTTGTGGCCTGATAATGTTCTCCGGTAGTGTATAAAATAAAGAATTACTGTTTTAATATTCTGTTTTAATTTTCATGTCACGATCAAAAGTTTTTTTTCAAAATACATAAAAAATCAGTCGTTATTAATAAATAAATAAATTTGAATTATCATTTCAAACTTCACATCCTTTATATATTTCTACTAGCCGAAACAAAATGTCCACGGCCTCACAGAAAATGTTTTTTTTCTGAAATCGGCTCTCAGTGAGTTTCGATGCTTCTTCGGCAATCGAACGTTAATCTCGTAAAATTAAAGTCCTCTAAAAGAAAGAAAAATAAATAATCAAATTAAATGAAAAATTCACAGGTACGCCTCACTATTGGGATAGAGAGCTGAAATTTGGAGGATCTTCTTCTTATGAGGTCAACTTCAGATTTTTCAAGTGGAATACGTTTTTGTAAAATACAAATAAATTATATAATAATTTTAAAAAAAGTTGACAGGTACGCCTTAATATTGAGATAAAACGCTAAAATTTGAAAGATCTTGATTCTTTGAGGTCACTACTAAATTTAGCAACTAGGAAAAATTAAAAAAAAAAGTTAACAAAAAAGTGAAAAAAGAAAATTCACGGACACGCTTTATCACCATATCATGATGGAGAGCTAAAATTTGAAAAACGAGTTCTTTTTGAGCTCAACTTTATATTGTTTAAATAAGAAAAAAAAATTTCAAACGTCGATAAAAAAATATTCATCACTTTTCAGGCGTCCCTTAGTGTTAAGATAGGGAGCTCAAATTTAGAGGTCCAGTCAATCGGGTCTTTCTGGAGGTTTCCGCAGCTGAGGACAGTTGGGTCAACATTTTTTACATCAATATATGTTGAAAATGAAGAGAACCGTATTTCAGCGTTTTTTATTTTGAGCCCCTGCTTTTGAGTACAGTCAAACGAATTTTTTCGACTATCGACCATAGTTCACTATTTGGGCCGACGCTTCGTTCGGAAGCTATAGCTTTTTTTGTCATAAAAAACCCGTAAATATACGTATGCTATTTGTAAGAAATTGCATAATGAAATGTGCACAATAGACACGTATTTTTTTAAGATGGCTCGACTAGTCGTTCTAAAGCTATGCTTTATTTTATTAATAAATTTTTTTTATTTCTTTGAGAAAAATCAATTATTATCGAAAATGATACTCTCCCAAATTGTTTCTATCAAATTTTGAGATCAAGAGTTTATCGACAATAATAATATCAATGCTTTGGCGCTTATGAAAGCATAGTTCATCGGTAATGTAGATGGAACTCCATCGATCTCGTTCGAAAGCTACGCTCTATAATCAGTCGTTTAAAATATTCAATGATTATATTAATAATTGTCTATCGTAACATTATATTTTTCCCTTATTGTTGTAAACATTAATCCACATGTCAGAACTGGGAAAACGAGAAGCATCTATGCTTTTTTTCCTAGTTCTTACATTGTGATAAATGTAAAGACTCTATGCTTCACTTTTTCGAAGTTCTGACATTGGGATTAATGTTTACAACAATGAGGGAAAAATATAATGTTACGGCAGAAAATTATTAATTGAATCATTGCATTTTTTGAACGAGTGATTATAGAGCGTAGCTTTCGAACGCGATCAATGGAGTTCCATCTACGTTACCGATGAACTATGCTTTCATAAGCGCCAAAAGATTAATATTATTATTGTCGATGTACTCTTATCTAAAAATTTGAAAGAAACAATGTGGGAAAGTATTATTTTCGATAATAATTGATGTTTGCTAAAAGAATAAAAAACAAGCTGCACGTTGGAACTTGCAATTTGCTTCCTCGAAATCGTAGGTAGTGAACGAAGATTCCTCTATGATGAATCATTTTTTTTGTTCTGAATCTGATAGATTAAACGGAGATATTTATATGAGTGGTAATTTTCTATTTAATCTTTGGCTTCCTCATAGAGGAATCTTCGTTCACTACCTACGATTTCGAGGAAGCAAATTGCAAGTTCCAACTTGCAGCTTGTTTTCCGAAATGTAAAAACGATACAAAATCCGATTTACAGCTTGAATCATGACCAAAATTATAGTTAAAGAAGAGGTTATAGAGCTCGACATGCCTGCAAAATTTGGGGGCTGTAGCTGAAACCGTTCTCGAGTTATACATGTAGGATAAATTTTATTAGGAGAAGCAGAATGGAAATTGGCCAATAAAAAATCCATACACGTCTGATTGCGAATGAATTCGTACGATGGAAAACTTTATTAAAAATATAGAGTAATCAATTAATTTGAACGTCGTGGTTGCGTCTTTACATTTCGACATGAACTCTCAAACTGCCCCCAAACAAACTGCTTTCTTTTTCGGTTGACAACGGTTGTCGGTTAGCAACGATTGTTGGTTGATCATGGCCCACTCGTACCTATGGCCTCTGGAACCCGGATCCCACACTCGGCCTTTCCTGCTGTTCTTCGGTCCCCGGAGAATAGTAACAGAACGGCTTCATTTGATCAGCTGCTGACGTAGTGATTTTGGGCCCTTCACCCTTACCTTCCCGAATCATTTCGTAACGATCGTGTCCCTTTTCCATAGATATTTTGTATGGACCCAAATATTTATCCTTGATCTTTAAACCGGGCCCGAATTGGGTCCGTTGGATCGCCACCAGGTCGCCCCCCCGGTACTGCCTAGCGGGCCGACAGTGACGGTCGTGATTCCTCTTATTTTCTTGTTGGACCTTGGCAATATTTTCTTTGGCTTTAATACGTAAGTCCTCGCGCTCCTGATTGAACAGTTGCATGGCTTCCTGTTCGATCAACTTCAACATTTCGATGTCTTCGGCTTGACGCATCTTCACTCCAAAAAGAATCTCGAACGGACTGACTCCGATACTCCGCTGATATACGCTATTTATTGCACGCTGAACTTTGTCGACGTGACGATACCATTTCTCGGGGCACGTGTGTGCCAACTTCGTAAGGACTGGGATAATTATCCGGTTGATGCGTTCCACTTGCCCGTTTCCTCGTGGCACTCCGGTCGTGATCAGTATGTGCTCGATATTTTCTTCAGAACAATATTCTTGAAAATCATTTGCAGTAAATGCTGGCCCGCGATCGCTGACTATTCGTTGCGGATTGCCAAAAATTTGCTGTTGACTTTTCAACTTCTCCAACACCTCCTTCGTACTCGTCGTCTTCGTCGGATAAAGCCACACAAATTTTGAAAACCCATCAACAACGACAAACAGGTGTTTGTACAACTTTGCAGTTGCCGTCATAGGTCCGACATGGTCAACATGATATGTCGCGAGAGGGACAGCTCCCTTTGGTATTGGCGTTAGAAGGCCCTCCTTTTTTCCTCGTTTTGTTTCAGCGAGAATACACGGTACACAACAACTCACGTATTCTTCGAGCTTTTCCATTAACTTAGGAATGTAATATTCCGATCGTATGCTCTCGAGCATTTTCTTAGCACCAAAATGTCCATTTTCATGTGCCCTTCGTATTACGTCGTGGTACATACTTATGGGTAATACAATGAGGTTTTTATCGCCCACTCGTTTCATCAAAATCCCGTTGTCGCAAACGTAGTCCTCGTATGATTCCGTTTCCAGAATTTTTTTGATCACCCGTAGTCTTTCTTCATTATCCTGTTGTTTTTGTATCAACGGGGTGATTTTGTCTCCAATCAACATGACTGGATAACGACTGAGCGCGTCGACATGCTTCAGCCGTGTTCCCGCGCGATGCTCAGCCTCATATTCAAATTCTTCCAGCATTAACGCCCATCGCGCAACTTTTGGTGATATGTCGATTTTATTCAAGGTCTTTTGCAGAGCTGAGCAATCTGTTATAAGTTTAAATTTTATTCCCAGTAAATAAACCCTAAACTTTTTTATCGCTTGAATTACCGCCAGAGCTTCGAGCTCGTACGAGTGTAATTTCTTTTCAGCATCTGAAGTCTTGCGACTCATGTAATATAAAACATGGAAGCGATCCTGTTCATTCGTTTTTTGCAGAAGAGCGGCGCCATAGCCCTCCTTGCTTGCGTCAGTATGGAGCTCGGTCGTAGCATCCGGTCTATAAATCTGCAGTATTGGTTCGGTTATCAATAGTTGCTTTAATTGATTTACCGACTTTTCTTCTTCCACTCCAAATCGAAATCTTTGTCCTTGCTTCAACATTTCCGACAATGGTCGCGCGACCTTCGCGTAATCACAGATAAATTTACGGAAGTACCCCGTTAATCCGAGAAAACTCTGAAGCGCTTTTTTTGAATTCGGCATCGGAAAATCTCTTACCGCTTTTATTTTCGCTGGCGACGGAGCAACGTTACCACCCTCGAAGACATGTCCAAGATATTCAACTTGTGTTTTCAAAAACGCACACTTTTTCCAATTGATCATGAGACCTTTCTCAGCAGCAAGATTGAGCGTCTCCTTAAGGTTCGCCAACGCCTCTTCTTTATCCTTACCGGGAACGATCAAGTCGTCGACGTATGTGAATACGACATTTCGTCGAGTGAGATCACGAAACACTTTGTCTATGAACCGTAAAAACGACGCTGGACTATTACACAACCCGAACGGCGTTTTCAGAAATTCGTACTGACCATCGGGGGTCACGAACGCCGTATATTTTCTGCTTTCCACGGATACCGGTACGTGAAAGAAACCATTCTTTAAATCAAGCACCGAAAACACACGTGCGGTTGCAAGTGCGTCGATCTTGTCGTCGATACGCGGCATCGGAAACCGATCGCGAATTATTTTTTTATTTAACTGTCGAAAATCCACACACACGCGATATTCCCCATTCTTTTTTGGCACTATCACCACCGGACTAGCATAATTGCTTTTGCTGGGCTGAACGATTCCGTCGCGAAGCCATTCATCGATTTGTTTGTCCAAAATATTTTTTTCCTTGATCGCCATCCGGCGCGGCCGCAAGTAAACCGGCGCTTCGTCTTGCATCGTTATTTTTGTTTCCACGTTCGTATGAACCTCTTTGCTCGGGTTATGCGCGTCGATCAATTTCTCTATTTCGTCACGATAATCCTCGTCAACGTCTAGTGAGTGAACTCCAATGCAGTTCACGGATGGTAGTTCGTCTACACCGTCAACACTCTCATTCCCATTTACGCTTTTTTCTTTTTCTAATTTTTTTATTACCACTTTACCACCTTGGATGTTTATGTCCATTTGTCTCGTCACTTCCTTGCCGAGCAGCATCCCGTGGCTCATTGCGTCGTCAGGAACCACATACACTTCAGCTACGTATATTTCACCATGTATCAGTATGCCTGTGCGGAATACTCCGACAGCTCTTACCAGCGCGTTCCCGAACCCTTGGAACAATTTCACCGTCGATCGCAGAGAGGGACTACCCGCTTGTTCATACTCACTTCGTCGTAGCATCACCTGATGCGTGCCCGTATTGTAACGTATAACGCTACATACCGTTGCCGCTCCAACAGCCTTATGGGCACCGCGGTCAGCCCCGGAATGATCGAAGAATATCGATAAATCAAATAGAATAACGGAAACAAAGGAACGTGACGAGTAATACGTTGGGCCAGCGCTCCAAATAATTCCGAAGTTATAACATAGTAACTCGGAATTATCTCTCGGGTAAAACATGCGAATCGTTACCGGTAAAATCAACAACACCCTAGCGGCCTTGGAGGGCCAACGACTCGAAACTTTGGCGCGTGGCGACGGACAGGACACCGTCGGAGGAGGGGACTCCGACCAATCAAAGAACGAATCACGGGCAGGCAAGAGCCCGTGATTCAGTATAAAAAGAGCCGATCGAGCGCAGAGACGGCACTCTGTTTTAGGGAGCACCAGCCGCCAACCAAAGGATCGACCAGGACCACCAAAGAAGGACGAGGACGCCCGAAGGAAGAGCCCGGGCGAGCCGAACGAGAAGCCGCAGTATCAGGGCCTCAGGAGACAGAAGGAGCCTTCCTTCGATCAACGGAAGAGCCCTCGGCGGCACGGTGGGGACGGCGGACCGCGACGGGTGTCCAGCCACTACCCTAGACCCCTCTCCACGGTCCAGCAGCCGCGTCGCGTAGCGCTAGGCCCTCGAGCGCCGGGGCTCGGGCCAGACGTAGCCGTATCGCGGGTCGTCATACGACAGGCGCTCGGCGGAACTGTATCGCGGGTCGTCATACCGCAGGCGCGCGGCGTAACCGTATCGCTATTTAACACCTAAGAAGCGCTAGGGAGACACATTGTACGACGGGTTGCCACCCAAAAGGCGTCGACTGAACAGAATATACTCAAACTATTGTTCTATACCGTGTTACACCAGTTTCTTTTACCCACTCGAGTCTGAACTACCGTCTATCCCGACGGATATGTAGAACAATGTAGAAATACCGTTACAGTATCTATCATCGATCGTATTGGTACACTGTTGATCTCGACGGTTATCTCGTCATCCGTCGCCTCTTGGTGTGTTACTTCGATCATATTTACTTGATTCTTTTTTTCAGCTGCACTAGTACTACGCTCGTCGCATTTCGTCGCGATGTGTCCGAATTTATTGCACTTGAAACATTTGGGTCCCTTATCTTTGCTGGGACAGTCACGAGCAATGTGATCGGTCAAACCGCAAACAAAACATCGGTTTTGTTTTTCACCTTTAACTTTTACCGTCTCTCTCCCTTCAAAATTTACGTGCTCTTTCCGTGGTTTTTTATCTGCTTTTTCTTTCATGCGATCGTAACGTTCTAAATTTTTTCTTAACTCGGTAAGTGTACTTGCCACGTAGAGAATAGATTTGCTGCTTTCATCGCCCCATACACCATCGATAATATATTGCATCAGTACATCTTCTTCTATTGTACCTTGATCGGCGATCGTGTTCATGACATACACATACTGTCGTGGTGTCTCATTCGGTAGTCTCTTTCGTTCCGCGAGCTGGGCATGAATCGTAGCACTGTTCACTTCGGTTTTAAACTCGCGCACCAAACGTTGTTTCATCAGTCCCCACCCCGTGATACCTTTTTGCAACGAAATATATAGCTTCGCCGAACCACGTAACAATTTCTTCGCGTATATCACTTTTTGCAAATCGTTCCACTCCAGAAGTGCACTTGTCTCTTCGAATTCTTTAATCCATTTCCCCACTTGCATATTGTCATCGCCGGAAAATTGGGAAATACTTCCCTCCACGTCTTGGATTGTAAACAAACTCGTGCTGCCGTAGCGACGGCGTTCTCTGTCTCGCTCGTCTCTCTGTCTCACTCGCACTCGTACTCCATCCGTATGTGGGTGGTCATCTTCGAATCCATCGCTCTCACTCGACGCATTGCCATTAGCTTGCACTACCGTCGGATCATCTGCTTCGTCGCTGTCGATCTCGTCGCTATCGATTTGTTCTTCGTCGTCTGTCTTACCATCCTCGTATTGCTTTAAACGATACTCGAGATCGGTCTTCTTGCCTCCTGCTGGTAAGTTCAGCCGCTGCAGTTTCGTCTTAAGCTGAGCCATCGTCATCGTCGTTGATGATGACATCGGTGTTGAACAAATGCCGTCGTTCTGCCTCACGCTCGTGCTCGCTTTTTTCGCGCTCGAGCGAGTCTCTCGGTTTCCTTGCATACTATTTTTGTCACACTCCTTCAACTTTAATTGTTTTTTTCTCGTACCGCCTTTGATTACCTCTATCTCCTTCTCTGCATCTTTCGTCTTCGCAGGCCCGTCGCCGGCTTCGTCTTGCGATCTTTCTTCGTCCGTATTTGCTTCTTCGACTACCATTGCCACGCGTATACCGACTTTCTCTCGATACTACTCGTGACGTTACGACTTTGAAGAACACCTTTCTTCTTTTTCACCTTTGCGTTTTTTGGAATGTTCGATTAACGTATCCTCACACGTTTCTGCGATTTTTCCAAACTCCGACTTTTCACTTATTAATCAACTTCCGATTCATCCACTTTTTTTTTTAATTTTTATTTAACGCTTTCCAATTTGCTCTCACGATCCCGGCTGAGCCCCCAAATGTAGGATAAATTTTATTAGGAGAAGCAGAATGGAAATTGGCCAATAAAAAATCCATACACGTCTGATTGCGAATGAATTCGTACGATGGAAAACTTTATTAAAAATATAGAGTAATCAATTAATTTGAACGTCGTGGTTGCGTCTTTACATTTCGACATGAACTCTCAAACTGCCCCCAAACAAACTGCTTTCTTTTTCGGTTGACAACGGTTGTCGGTTAGCAACGATTGTTGGTTGATCATGGCCCACTCGTACCTATGGCCTCTGGAACCCGGATCCCACATACATGTTTGAATTTTGGGAGTCCATTACACACACACACACACACACACACACACACACACACACACACGCACGCACGCACGCACGCACACGCACACGCACACGCACACGCACACGCACACGCACACGCACACGCACACACACATACACACATACACACATACATCCTCACATTTTCTAAAAATGTATTTTCTGGACGTTTTAGAACATTCTGAACATGGTGACATGAATATCTCGAAAAAAAAAATGTTCACCGTCACATAGCCTCCTCTATGAGGAAGCAAAAATATACAAATAAAATAAAGCATAGCTTTAGAACGACTAATCGAGCCATCTTAAAAAAATACGTGCACATTTCGGAGTATTTTCTGAAATTATTTGAGATAAATCGAAAATGTCATACCGACCGAAAAAAATTATTTTTGTATATTTTTTATGAAAATGGTCATGTTTTAGACTCGAAAAATTCAGGAAAATGAATTTTCACGAAGCTTATGCAAAAATGCAACTTTTTTGGCTGAAACATTTTTCTGCTCAATCGTATACTTTCAAGACATAACGGTACTTAGAAAATTTCGAGTTTTTAAACACTCAAAAAAATGCGATCCAGAAATTTTGAAAAAATGTATCTTTGTATTGTATCTAAATGTGTCTGTTTTATATAATTAAATACTTAGACAAAATTTCAATCTTTTTGAGAGTGGACAACTTTTGCACCGTTCGAAATCGCATGGAATGCCTCATATATGTGTTTGTGTGTGCGCGCGCGCGCGCGCGCGTGTGTGTGTGTGTGTGTGTATGTGTGTGTGTGTGTGTGTGTGTGTGTGTGTGTGTGTGTATATATATATATGTGTGTGTGTGTGTGTGTGTGTGTGTGTGTGTGTGTGTGTGTGTGTGTGTGTGTGTGTGTGTGTGTGTGTGTGTGTGTGTGTGTGTGTGTGTGTGTGTGTGTGTGTGTGTGTGTGTGTGTGTGTGTGTGTGTGTGTGTGTGTGTGTGTGTGTGTGTGTCTGTGTGTGTGTGTGCGTGCGTGCGTGCGTGCGTGCGTGCGTGCGTGCGTGCGTGCGTGCGTGCGTGCGTGCGTGCGTGCGTGCGTGCGTGCGTGCGTGCGTGCGTGCGTGCGTGCGTGCGTGCGTGCGTGCGTGCGTGCGTGCGTGTGTGTGTGTGTGTGTGTGTGTGTGTGTGTGTGTGTGTCTGTGTGTGTGTCTGTGTGTGTGTGTGTGTGTGTGTGTGTGTGTGTGTGTGTGTGTGTGTGTGTGTGTGTGTGTGTGTGGGTGTATTTGTGTGTATGACAACAATCAAATGTAAACACGGCCTGTTCTCCGTTCGGATAGGAACATTGTTGTTGTTTTCGTTTCGTCTTGGGACCCTCTCTCGCTGCCCTTTTTCCTTATGTGTGCGTGCATGCGTGCGTGCGCGCGCGTGTGTGTGTACGTGTGTTCATTGTTTCGCCTTTTTTCGGAGATGTCATTCGTGGACAGATCTGTATGGTAAAACCACGACAGCTTATAAGATTACCGAATAGCGTCACCGGTAACGTTGAGGATTATCACGCGGTCGGCCCGGGTTTGATTTCCGCAATTTTTTTTCCATCCAATTTGATGTTTTACGGCTTCCCAGAATTTTATAAATTCATAATTTGTATTTTTTAAAAATATCAATTCAATCCTCAAGCTATAGGAGCTTTTTTTCATTTCTGGCAATTTTTATTTTTCGTAATTGGAAGAAAGAAATTTCGGAAATATCGAAGAAGGTTTTTTCGGAGTCTTTCACTTGTATTGATGCAAAATGACTTGATTGTTGAGAACTTCGGAAAAGACGGTTGAAAGGTGGAAAAATGATTTCTGTTGAAGTACTTCAGAGCGTGTACCGTAGGTAATGTAGCGCGCCGATAGGTTGGCGAGGTTTCAAACGTATCGGACGGTAGCGACAAGCGAGCTAAGGGGAAAGCGACGGCTGAGCGTCAGTTGCGCATCAGCCGCCATCACGTATAGATCGAGGAGTGAATAAATACCTATTTCTCGCTATTCATTATACCAGTGCATTGTACTTATTTCATTATTACCCCTTTTTATTCTCCTAGTCCAACCTGCACATTTCCAACTTGCGTCAATAGGTTATGGGCCCAGTAACCCTGCCTGCGCATTTTATGTAGAGAGTTGGGGGAAAAAGGGGCGCGCGAACGCCAGGTCTACGTCGGTGCAGCCTTTTTCCAAGTGTTGCTAATCGCGAGCGTGCGCGCGATTTCGAATCCGATATGTCCGAAGACATCTCGGTGCGGAATGTCACGAAATTCAACGGACAGAATTTTCAGTGCTGGAAATTTCAAGTGCGCGCATTATTTACGGTGTACAGAGTGCAAGATGTCGTGAGCGGTGAACGGGCTTTGCCAGCGGAAGTAGCCGGAGAGGCGACGGAACGGGCAGCTTTGCGGCTAGCATGGCGAAAAGACAACGCAAGGGCGATGTATTTAATATCGTCCACGTTGGAGCCAAAGCAACTCGAGCCGTTAATCGTGTGTACGACTGCGAAGGACATGTGGGCAGTGATGTTAGGAAGCCAGGACTTGTCCTGAAATCGAGGCCATTCGATGCCCTCTCCACCGACCATTTCGGCCGTCGACGGCTCGGTGTCGCGCATGTGCAGCGGCCGCAGTGAGGCGCAGCCAATAGCTTCGCTCTAAAGATCTGCCAATCGGCTTGTTCTTCTGCTTATTACTACAGCTTACACTTCTAGTCTGCCAGCTCGCGCATGCGCCAGATCCGATTATCCTTTCGGCGGTAGCGCGGAATGCGCGCAACTCTAATTCACACCAATATTTTTACTGTTTTTTCGACCCTCGGTACAGATGCTTGCAAATTCATTATATATTTTTCTAAAGATCTTAAGCAAAATTTATGAATTTATTCAATTCAAACGTCGCGCCGTACGTAAAGCAAGATGGAGGATCAGAGTAATGCCATTGGCTGCGGTACTATCCATGAGCGCCGAGCGTGAGCTGCCTCTCCTCACACGCCGATGGCATCGAACCCCAAGAAGAAGGGGAAGCTCAAAAATGTCGCTTCCCCTCCACCTAACATCACTGCATGTGGGACGGACTTGTGCGAGTGCACGAGCGAACGTCGGCGTCGAACAGATTAATGCTCACGCAAAAGTTCCACGAGTACCGGATGTCTCCGGGAGATTCCGTGGTGAACCACATAGCTAAAATACAAAATATGGCTGCACATTTAGCGGATGTAGGCGAGGCTGTGTCGAAAGTAACGATTATCGCGAAGGTGCTCGCGAGTTTGTCGCCGAAGTTTGCGTTGTTTCAGACGGCTTGGGATAGCGTCGATCCAGAGCGGCAGACGTTGGACAATTTACAGGAGCGGTTAATCCGAGAAGAAGCTCGGATGACCTCGAGTGAGGATGCCGCGGGTGCGTTTTCGGCTCTGAAAAGGGATAATAAATCGGAGCGAAGTGAAAGTTCGGGTAAAAAACCTAAGAAAAAGTCATGGGGAAAATCGCGCGATCCTGAGGATGTCGAGTGTTTCAAGTGTAAACAAAAAGGACACTACGCGCGCGAGTGTAAAACGAACCAAAAATCGAAAGCCAAACGCGACAACAGCGAATCTCGAGAATCGAGAGATTGCGCGTTTGCAGCGGGCACAGCGGAGCGCGGAAAGCGGGGGAAAAATATTTCGAGAATAGCAAGTGTGAAAGACGTGCTGGCGGCCGATCTGCGAGAGATCTGGTTGACCGACAGCGGAGCTTCTCGGCACATTACCAGCAAGCGTGAGTGGTTCGTCGACTATCGGGTAGTAACCGACGGCAGTTCAGTCACGCTGGGCGACGGCAAGAATGGCGCCGTTGTGGGAGCGGAAACAATCCCTATTGAAAAGTTCGTCGACGGCTCGTGGAAGAGCGCGCGTATCGAGAAAGTTCTCTACGTTCCGGCGGTAACGAAAAATTTGTTTTCGGTCGGCGTCGCGACGAAAGGCGGACGCCACGTGGTGTTCGGAGAAAGATTTGTCAAAATCATGAGACAAAACGAGGTGCTCGCGACGGGAGTGAAGGTGCATAACGAGATTTATCGGATGCTGTTTAGAGTCGTTTCCGGGGAGAGCGCCATCGAGGCGAATGTTTCTACCGCGAGTTTGCAAGTATGGCACGAGAGACTCGGCCACGTGAACGGGCGTACGGTGCGCGAGTTAGTCAGCAAAGGCCTCGTGAGTGGGGTGAAATTTTCTGACAAGAACGCGTTTTTTTGTGATCCGTGTCAACTCGGTAAGTCGCACAGACAACCATTCCGAAAGTGTCGCGAGCGAGAACAAACGGTGCCAGGCGAGGTATTTCACACAGACGTGTGTGGGCCAATGTCGGTTGAGACTCCCGGCGGTGCACGATATTTGTTAACGTTTAAAGATGATTTCTCAAGCTATCGCTTTATATATTTCTTAAAGCACAAGAGCGAAGTGTACGAGAAGTTCCGAGTGTTCGACAAGCTGGTCGAGACAAAGTTCGGGAAAGTTATGCGAGTGCTACGCTCTGACAATGGTTTGGAGTTTCGCAATAAAATAATGGACGAACATCTCGAGGCTCGCGGCATTCAGAGGGAAATAGCAGCTCCGTATACGCCCGAGCAAAATGGACGAGCAGAACGAGACAATCGAACAATTATAGAGAGCGCACGTACAATGCTGTTCGCGAAGGGACTCCCAGTGACATTGTGGGCGGAAGCCGCGAGTACAGCAGTGTACCTGATGAATCGTGCTGGAGTGCGCGGCAACAAAACGCCGTATGAGCTGTGGGCAAAGAAGAAACTTAACTTGGAGCATCTGCGCATATTCGGATCGGAAGCTTATGTGCATGTGCCCAAGCAGCACACGACGAAGTTCGACGCGAGGTCGAAAAGAATGTGGTTCGTCGGGTACGAGAAAGAATCGTCGAATTATCGGATGTTTGATCCGGTTACGAAGAAGGTCGTCGTCTCGCGGGATGTCGTGTTTAAAGAAAAACTTACAAGAGCCGAGAAAACGACGAGTGACGACGAAGGAGACGAGATTCGACTGCCTGGAGGTCACGCGAGTGACCAACGGCGAGAGGAAGACGTTGTTAATAACAACGAAATCGTGGAAATCGAGGACGAAGAAGACGAGGAGGTTTTCTTGCCGGCAGAGGACGAGCGAGTGGAGGTGAGAGAACCCAACATTAATCAACGGGCAGGCGTAGATGCAAGAGCTTCGAGTCTACGAGATCGTGCATCCCTGTAGAGACCTAGGCGTTATCAGTCGAATGTGGTTGAATATAATCCACCAAATACGTACGACGAAGCCGTAACGAGTCGAGATGCGGCAGAATGGATCGAGGCGATCAACAAGGAGCTTGAGGCGCATGAAGAGAATGGGACGTGGAACATAGTGAGAAAAAGACCTGGAATGAAGGTCATCGACTCGAGGTGGGTCTTTCGCGTTCTCCGGCATACGGACGGAGAGATTCTTCGATATAAAGCTCGACTATATGCCCGCGGGTTCATGCAACAACACGGAGTCGATTTCCCCGAAACCTTTGCGCCCGTCGTAAGATACGTCTCGCTCAGGGTGTTGCTTGCGGTGACTGCAGCGAAGGACTTCGAACTTGCTCAGTTCGACGTTCAGACGGCGTTTCTCTACGGGGATCTCAGCGAGGACATCTACATGGAACTTCCGGAAGGGCTTGAAGAAAGAAGAGAAGACGGAAGTGCGCGAAAAACTGCAGTGTGCCACTTGCGAAAGTCCTTATATGGGCTCAAACAAGCACCTCGGTGCTGGAACGCGAAGTTCAGTGAGTTCTTGAAAAGGTTTGATTTCGAGGCAGCCGAGGGCGATAAGTGTATTTTTGTGGGACGCGTGAAAGAAGTACCGGTTTATCTAGCATTATTCGTAGACGACGGTTTGATCGCGACAAAAAGTAAACAAGCGGTAGAAGTCGTACTCGAGCATTTGAGAAGCGAATTCAAAATCACTCAGGGTGACTCTAGTCTATTCGTTGGAATGCAGATCGAGCGAAATCGCGACGAAAAATCGATATTTGTGCATCAAAGTGCGTACGTGAAAAACGTGATCGAGCGTTTCGGAATGGGTGATGTAAAAATTGTAAGCATGCCAGCTGATCCTCATACGGCGCTGTGTCCGGTGAGGGAAGGGAAAAAAGAAGTCTTGAATGTGCCTTATCGCGAGGCTGTTGGAGCATTAATGTTTGTGGCAATCGTATCGCGGCCGGACATCGCGTACGCGGTCAATTCGGTAAGCAAATTTCTTGGCAAACACGGCGAGATCCACTGGCGTGCGGTAAAAAGAATTATAGCGTATCTGAAGGGTACGAGCGAGTTCGGGATAGAGTTTCGCGGCGGTGAAAGCGAGCTACGGGTAATCGGGTATTCCGACGCGGACTACGCGAGTGATATCGAGACGAGAAAGTCGACAACCGGCTATTTATTCGAGCTTGCGGGTGGTCCGGTAACCTGGTCTTCGCAAAGACAGAGAATCGTAACACTCAGCACTACCGAGTCTGAGTATGTCGAAGCAGCTGCCGCGGCGAAAGAAGCGATCTGGCTTCGAAAGTTAACGCGAGACATCGGATGTATGAGTGCTGGAGCGACTGTGATAAACGTAGACAATCAGAGTGCTATTAAATTAGTAAAGAATCCCGAGTATCATAAGCGCACTAAGCATGTTGACATTCGGTACCGTTATATTCGGGAGAAATATAACGAGAACGAGATTCTAGTCGAGTATGTTCCTACGAAAAGTCAGAAGGCCGATGTTTTCACAAAGGCGCTTCCACGAGACAGATTTTGTGAGATGCGTGCTAGTATGGGAGTCTGTACACGAGGAGAGTCAGTACACGCTTGAACGGTGAAAGTGTTGAAGTAGTTCAGAGCGTGTACCGTAGGTAATGTAGCGCGCCGATAGGTTGGCGAGGTTTCAAACGTATCGGACGGTAGCGACAAGCGAGCTAAGGGGAAAGCGACGGCTGAGCGTCAGTTGCGCATCAGCCGCCATCACGTATAGATCGAGGAGTGAATAAATACCTATTTCTTGCTATTCATTATACCAGTGCATTGTACTTATTTCATTATTACCCCTTTTTATTCTCCTATTCCAACCTGCACATTTCCGAA
Organism: Sussaba pulchella; assembly: GCA_963971145.1. Taxonomy (NCBI): domain Eukaryota; kingdom Metazoa; phylum Arthropoda; class Insecta; order Hymenoptera; family Ichneumonidae; genus Sussaba; species Sussaba pulchella. The sequence continues at coordinate 6,671,536 of OZ020164.1, forward strand.
TTGCGTCAATAATTTCATTCGTTACAAAAACCGAAACGATCGGGGAAGGCTCTCGAGGAACCGTTCTCATAAAGGTGTTCACAGTGGGGCGAGAGCTGTGTGAGTCCCTAATGAAACCTTAGGCCGACTTGAAAAAAAAACCTTTTTTTTTTCTTTCAACCAAAATACATCCACGCCAAAGTATCTTCCATCAGGAGAATCGTGTCCAAAAATGACTCCGATCGGACCATTTTTAGGGGTCGCGCAAGATTTTTCCAGTTTTCCCATTTGATTAACATGGGAAGAGCGAAAAGTTTCCATTCAAAAAATCGTAGCTCCGCCAATTTTATAGGTACATTGATCCGGTTAGTTCCATTTGAAAGCTCTTGAAAAGCCATCAATAATTTTGTTGTTTCGTAAGAAATTATCGATGGAAGTTGCAATCGGATTTCAAAGGTCCCCACGTCATTTTAAGCGGTTTTTTCAGAGGTTTCAAATGGAACTAATCGGATCAATGTACCTATGAAATTGGCGGAGCTACGATTTTTTTACGATTTTTTTTTTTTTGCTGTTGCGTGAGAGCAGTATCTATTATCGACCGACGACATCGTAATCCGCCGGTTCGTTTGGAATCTGCAGATCGGCCTTCACCACTATTCTGTGATTTCCCCCACTTCGCCACAGCATGATCGAGGCATTTGGCCACGCCCATTTGCGTGCGCCTGCGAGCACTATAACCACCGCGAGCTTCCGCATTTCGCCGCTACGGTTAACCGCTACTATATTTCAGGATCCCGAAAAAGCCACCGTTCCACATCTCCCTATTCGGATTCGCGCGTTGGCCGTCGTAACGTCTACTTCGGTGTGAGCTTGTGCGCTCTTTGATAGCGAACTTAAGAGAATTATCCCTGCTAAAGGGCTTCGATTTATACGGTATTGTGCGGCATAACCAAGCGGCTCAATAATTCCAAAGTACATTTTACGCGAGTGGTGTTTGCTTCTCCACCGTGGTCTACTCTACAATTTCTACTCACCGATATCAACAGATCAGCGGAGTAATCGTCTGGGTTCCTTTTTTTTTCATGTTTTTTTCTTTTTCCTTTTTTTCCCCGATCTTTTTTTTTTCCCGTGAAACCACCAGTTGTCATCTGTAAGTACCTACATTCATACTTGTTCAATGTTTTTCATTTCGCTTCAGAATCACCCTAACTATTTAGAAGAAATTCGGTTTTCTCTTGAAATATTATTTCACTCATTCGCGCTAAATACGAGATGAGTTCGTGTTCGGACTCCGATCCGGATTGAGAGCGGGACTCTCTCGCCGTAAACAATAATAATATTGTCCTTCCTTCTGCTACCGATTCGGTCTCCGGGGCGAGACCTCTCTCCCCCTCCTGGAAGACGAAGGGTAGCAAGAGGAAGCTTAAGTCGAAGCGAGACAATGTTTCTGTCAAACGGTCTCTTACAGTAGATAATGATACTCACGATCGCGGCTCGGTCCCGGTTGAGCTGGACGGTACACGTGCTTCGGGCAGCGTTCTCCCTCCCGATGCGCCGGCTATCGAGTTCTCCGGGCCCGGGGGATCTAATTTGAATTCAAGTCACTCAGCTGACCTTCATGGCACCGGCACTCCGAGCGATTTAGAGGCGCCAACTACCGTCTTGCCCTTCTCTCGGGAGGCACGAGTTATTTCAGATCTTAAATCAAATAGATACAACGCAACCCACCTGGGACCGTATACGGTCCATATCCAGGGCAATTTATCAGGTAAGGAGGTAGGGAGAATTCCACCCCTTTCTACCGGTATGAAATTGTGTCGAAAATTTAAACATATTCAAGACGTCCAGAAGATTGGCTTCAATAAGCTGTCTATTGAGTTCAGTATCCCATCGGCCGCGAATAAGTTTCTGGACAGTAATTATGCGGAATCCAAAAACTGGTCCGCTTTTATCCCCGCGTTTAAAATAAGTCGAAAAACGATCATAAGGGGCGTTGATATCGATCTGTCGATTGATGACATTAAAGAGGGCCTAGAGTCGCCTCTCGCCATCTGTCGGGTTGAGAGGATCACCAAGCTGGATAGGTGCGATCGTAGTATCGTCCCAACCCCGTCGGTGATCCTTTATTGCAGTGGCCAACATATCCCGCAGTCGGTAAAAAATGTTAAGATGCGGTTCTTAGTCGAACCATTTGTGGATAAAGTTAAGCGTTGCTTCCAATGCCTGAGATTCAATCACTTCAAGAATCAATGCAAGGGCCACCTTACATGCAGCAAATGCAGCGGTCGCCATGCTGCCGCGGACTGTGTATCGGAAGACCCCCGCTGCACAAATTGTGGAGGAGCTCACGATGCTCTTTCCAAAGAGTGCCCTGAATTTATCTTTCAGGACGGCATCAAGAGGGTAATGGCTCGCCAGATTTTGGACTTCAAAGCCGCCAAAGCTATCATCGTGCGCAACCCGAAGATTTTAGAGGACCCCAAAATTGTTAACCAAATCCCGGATACATCGTTGGGTAGCTTTGCGGACACAGTTGCTAACCGCAGGCCGACCCAGAAAGAGAAGCTATATCAGGAAATAATGAATTTACCCTTCATTCAGGAGTCCCTTAATTAGAAAAATAAGAGAAATTTTAAAAATCGCGTTAGTTCGGAGGTGCCGTCACAATCCCCTCCGGATTCCGTTAACAGCATGGTTTCCCACGTTCCCTCAGCGACAGCGGATGCACCCGACCTACCCCTCCAAGGGGAGGGTCTGGATGCTCCAATGGAGCTCGGGGCGAGCGTTGAGGAGATTATCAACGGTATTGAAGACCTCGATGATCCGTCCCCCAACCGGGATCTATATGAGGCGCAGGTTGTAAATTTTTTTCTTGATTCTATCTCCGACCATTTTGATGCATCCGGGGAGGTAAATTTTGACCTGAATCAAATAAAAGCCATTGTGAGTGCCGTTTCGGTGGACCTAAAAAAACTTGTTCTGCAAAGCGACTCGAAGGACCCTCCTCCTTCTTAATAATTAGTTCCGTCTACTCAATTTTTCTCTTTCAATGGGGTTTTCCCACTCCTCACGATTTTCCATTTCCCGTTTTTAAAGTGCACTCACATAACTAATGGCCGTGAATAAGAAAATTAGAATTGTTCAATGGAATGCGCGTAGCATCGTTAATAAACGACAGGAAATCCCCAGACTCACTGAAGCGGCGGATATTATATGCCTTAGTGGAACCTGGCTCAGAGACATCCATAATTTCCATGTTAATGGTTTCAAGACAGTCAGAAACGATAGACCTCACAATCGGCTCGGTGGCGGTGATGCTATATGCATAAAAGACAATTTTCCTTTCAGGACTTTAGATACACTCAACTTGCGCAACCTGGGGCTCGAATGTGTTGGATCGTCGATTCGCATTTCGAGTAATAGGCTAATAAATGTCTTTTCTGTATACAAGGATCCGTTAACTTATTTATCTGCAGCCTCATGGTCTCTAGTTTTTCAATATTTCGAAAACTTTACAAACGTCTTAATCTGTGGTAACCTTAATGCCCACCACCATAGCTGGTCAGGTTTAAGCAACATCCACGGTTCGCATTTATTTAATAATCTTTTGAATTCCAGATTAATGATTTTGAACGACTCCACACCGACTATGGTCGGCCGCCCTGCCTCTCGGTCATCATCGCCGGATGTCTCTCTCTGCAGTCAAGACGTCTCCTTGGACTGTCATTGGTCTGTGGGAGAGGACAGTCTAGGCAGCGATCACTTTCCCGTATTCATTGAGCTGGGCTCTTCAATGGTGCATTCGATAAGATCCCAGTCTAAGCTTAACACTTCTAATGTTGATTGGGAGCTTTTTAGCTCCCTCACTTCTCAGCTGGTTCACGTTTTAGAGTTTAGTCAAGGCTCGGATCTGGCCGTCGTCTATCTTGAATTTGTCCAAGGAATTATCAAAGCTTGTGTCTCGGCCGGGGGTTTAGTGGTGTCTAGTCCGAATGCGCGTACGGCGCCTAAATGTTATTGGTGGAACGATACATGCTCCAAGGCTGTCAGCGACAGAGTTGCAGCTTTGTCCAAGTTTAAAGAGGACAAATCAGCCCTCAACTTTGAAGAGCTGCAAAGAGTTACTGCTCTTACCCGGCGTACTCTTCGAACGGCGAAAAGGGAATCATACAAATCCTTCTGTAATTCCATTGATGGCTCAATGCCTATAAAAAATGCATGGGACATTGTCAAGGGCTTCAAGGCTAGGAATTCCGCGGGTTCTGAAGAGCCCGAGATTGACCCCGAAGACCCGGCCATTTCAGCCTCCCTAGACACCCTCTGCCCACCTTTTGCCGTCCCGGCACTGGACCCGATTCCATACAAGCGAATTAATTTTCTTGACGCACCCTTTCGTTTGTCAGAAATATCGTTTGTTTTATCCCATCTGAAACTACGCTCTTCCCCCGGGCCAGATACTATAAGCAATCTTATTTTATCTAAACTCCCTCCACCGGCAGTCAACTTTCTACTCCGATTATTTAATCAAATGTATTCTTTAAATTGGACCCCCAAAGACTGGTCGGTTTTCAACGTTTGCTTAATTCCTAAACCGGGTAATAAAGGCTTTCGTCCCATTTCCCTGGCCAATAACCTTATGAAAGTTTTTGAAAGTCTCATTAAGAATCGGCTAGAATGGTGGATTGAGAATGACCGTTACATTCCAAAATGCCAATTCGGCTTCAGAAAAGGTAAATCTTGTACAGATAACTTATCCATCTTAACCACAGATATTTATCTACCTTTCGCAAGAAAACAGTCCCAGCGCTCAAGGTATGTCGTCGCGCGTCTGCAATATTTTGTACAGTCTGATTGTCTGTCGAAAGTTAAATTTCAGGGCTCGTGGGCAATTAATTGATACTAGACATACTAACATCGGTCTTCCACAGGGCTCCGTTTTAAGCCCCATTTTATTCAACATTTATGTCCGTTCAGTTCAGCATTACCTTCCGGCGGATACTAAGTTCCTCCAATATGCGGATGATTGTGTTATTTATTCTTCCTCCAGCAGCATAGAGTCGGTTAAAGTTAATCTAAATCTTGCACTTGAACAGGTTTCCCGGTGGTTCGAAAGTTTAGGCCTTTCGCTCTCCATTCCGAAAACCCAGTTTACCATTTTTTCTAGGAGACAGTTCTTTCCCGAGGCTCACTCGTTAAACCACAATGGCCTTGGCATTCTCCCGCTTTTCCACCTTGTTAGGAGTTAAGTTGGACTATAAACTGAACTGGGGTGTGCATATAAACCACACTGTACACCGAGCTAGGCAAGCTCTAAATATTCTCAAGGCTCTTTCCTTGCGTTCATGGGGAGCCTCTCCATCCAGACTTCTCACCTTTTACAAAGGTTACGTTCGAGCTATTATCGACTGGGGTTGCTGGTTTTACGGCAATGCCAGTAAAGATCTTTTAAATAAACTTGAACGGGTGCAGTACGAGTCGATCCGCGTGTGCTTGGGTTTATTGAATTCTACCCCTTGGAACGTGATTTTAGCTGAGGCAGGACTACATCCTCTGAAGTTCAGAAGAGCCTGTCTTATTAAGAGATTTCTTTGTAGAGTACTCGCTCAGGAGAATCATCCGCTTATAAGTAAATTAAAATTACTCGATCGTATCATGGCACGCTCAAACCTTTCGAGCGACAGATACACTTCAGACTTACTGAGGTGTTTCCGTTTATTAGCTCCTCGCCTGGTTAATGTATACAGATCTGAAGACCCGGTTTGTTTCCAGTTTCGCTTGGAGGCACAACTACGTAAGATCTCTCCGGATTTCACTCTAGGTCAAAGTTTACAGTTGTCTGATGACCCGGAATCTCTCTTACAAAACGCCATATCATCCAGATGGTCGGATTCGCACCTAATTTATACAGACGGTTCAAAAAACGGAAATCATTGCGGCTCCGCTTTTCTCCGCATTTTTCGTAATTTGCGTATCTCCTACTCGTTTTCTCTTCACCCAGATATGTCAGCCTTTTCTGCGGAAGCCGTTGCTATCTGGCGCGCCATTGCTCACTGCCGAAGGAACAGCATCTGGAAAATAACCACATTCTCGGACTGTCTCTCGGTACTATTAGATATTGCCAGACCAGGCCTATCGCGCTCTCGGAATTATATAATCCTAGAAATTAGACTGCAAATCCATCTTCTTCATTCTCTGGTCACCTCTAATAGTGCTAATAGTTACTTTGGTTCTCTAGACGACTGGAACGGTAAACCCTGGTGGATTAATTGCAAAGAAAGCCGTAGGCTCATTTGCTCTGTTGCGAGAATAAGATCGTTTCATTGCAAAACGAAATCGTATTTTTATAAATTCAACATGTCCGACTCCGACATGTGCGAGTGCGGGTTGGCTCCTCAGGATATTCATCATATTGTTTGGGATTGCCCCCTCGGTGCCGGTGCCAGGGAGGCCTTGCTGCAGGACATCGGTAGGCTGGGTACTCAGACGCCGTACTCAATATATTCACTAATCAGGTCAGACCACAACCATAGGTCAGCTGTCATGCGTTTTCTTTCTAAACTAGCCTTTCTGCCATATCATTTCTTTCTCTGCATTTATCCCTTCTTTCCCTTAAATATTAGTTTAAATATCATTTGTTCGTCTAACCCTGTGTGATTGTTTACCCCGTAATTTTTCACTTCTCCCATAACAGGGTTTGTCTCGGTATCCGAAAATTTTGCCGCTGATCCTCCGAATGGAACACGAAGCGGGGGACCATAGTCTCCTCTCCTCCACTCGGACTCACGGCACCGACGTCATCTGACGAGTAACATATGAACTACTTTGAAGACGAAAGTGGCACAGGTCCCCTGGGCTGCGTTCTGAATCCCCACTCGAGTCAACTATAGTCAGAGATGAGTAGGGAGATTGATACAGCGGCCTATTCTCTGGGGGTAAAACTACTTCTCATTCGTCGAAAATTCCCGACATCCCACCACCGTCAAGTAAGTGGCGGCGTGGTGGGGCGTCGGGAATTTTCAAGGGAGTGGGGAGAACGTCGTTCAAGTTGTGGTGGGGCGTCTTTAACGGGTGGCACACTCAGGAACGGATTCGACCGTTCGAGCGCCTTTAATAACAGCTGGGGCTGCGCGACATCGAGAGGCAAACGAGGTTCAGCGTTCGGACTGGCTAAGTTTGACCCATCATAATCGATGCGTGCTGTGAAATACTTGAATGTCGTCAAATGGATCAAGTAATGCCTAAAAAAGGTTGATTTTAATAAGATATAGGGAAATAATATGTAGCAAAAAATGTTTTTAAAAAAAATTTCTTTCTCGGGATTAAAAATAATAGATTGCACTATCTGGGTTATTTCGGGGAAAACCGTTCACGAATAATAAATTTAAAAGATATTGATAGCATCCGATTCGAGCTGCCGTGATAGCTACAGTGGTAGCGTGCTTGCGTGGGAACTGAAAATTTGTAGGTTCAAGTCCCGAAGGTAATTTTTTTTTTTCCGAAATGTTAATCATACAATCATCTGGAGAAATCCGATTAAATGTTTATTCCCTGACATTTGATTTTTCTTTCAAGTCAAAAACTTTGTTTGGGCATTTTCCTTCCTTCGTCTCCGAAAATAGTTCTTTATTCGTTCAAGGTTTCTAGCAAGAATTTATGTTGTTAAATTATGGTCTGACCCCGTGTCTTGAATAAAAATTATACGTTCAATATGAAATCGAACTAATTTTCGGCTCAAAACGGCACAATGCAACACAGGAATGATTGTAATTTGTTTTTTATACAATCGTAATAATTGAACATAACATACAAGATTGTGTAAACGGGGAGAAAATGTATATGACGTTTAATTATTTTGATAACTAAAAAAATGAATACTCACCACGAACCTTGAACGAGTAGAGTACGATTTACGGAAACAAATACGAATAAATGAGCAAAAAAGTATTTTTATTGGAAAAATCCGCCCACTTCTGCCCCGGCTGGTCTTCAATTTGAATGAAATTTTTTTCTGAAAGTACTCCTCAAGTTCCTCTGTAGAAAGTGGTATAAGTGGTGTCTATTATTTTTCATTGAATTTCAAAGATTATTAAATTTGGAAAACTCGCACAGTATATCCGACGGGGCAAATTCAGACTTAATCGCCCCACGTCAAAATCTGCACTTTGAACTATCGGGAAACAATATAAAAAAATTGGGAGGCCTATGGTTAGTGCCCACGGTAAGCAATGCCTATGGCTATTAATCCCTATACAGCTATTTATGTTTATTTTGTGTGACTCTTTACGAGCCGCGCAAGTAACTTCTCGATTTGCGAGTAAAATTTTTTAATTATGTTTTCTTCAGAAAACTAAAAAACGATACCAAATTGGACAACAATCGAATCAGCTCTAAGTTAGAGCAGAACACATCGATTCCATTATCGATCAGTCTGTACGTACGTGCGTACAGACACAAACACGCACACACACGCGCGCGCCCCGCGCCTGCGCGCACATACACACATATATACATTTTGCTCAAAATTGGCTAAAATGATCCCAATGGCCTTGAAACATGAAAATTGCCAAAAAATTGATTTTTGGGATCATTATAATAACTTTCCTATAAAGCCGGGAACTTAAAAATAGTGAGAATCAATTGCATCCTCCAGGTTTCAATTGTCAAAATTAGGTTTTTAATGTAGCCGAGTGGTTAGCGACACAAGGAAAATCATGTCGTAAGGCTCTTTTTGGGAGGGTAGGGATGCGTAGCAAATTATTTGTACCGTGTATAATTTTGTTAGCAGAGCAAAAATAAAACGAGTGGCCCCCTGGAAAAACCGTCACTCGGGGATATGAAAGTAATGAACATATTCTGATACTTTTCAGAGATACAAGAATACGTATTTTTCGTTTTTTCGAAATTTCCATTTTTCTAAAAGTTATTAACATTTGAATTTTTATGTATTAATTTAGACGAAAATTTTTTTCTCTCGATCTATTTGATAAAATTAAATAATATTTTAAGGAAATATTTCTAACAAACTGTTCTATTCAATGACATTTTTTTTAAAAACGTGATGCAAAAATGTATCTCAAATCTAAACAATTTTGTTAAACAAATAGAAAATTCAACAACTTCTCCATCGATTTTCATATTTTTTCTCATAGACATTCATTCTGTGTTCAATTGAGAAGATTTTTCCGTTGGAGGAAGTAAGTTATTTACATTTTTGAAAAAGTTATGAGGATTTTTCTGTTGAGTCGCGGGTCAGGTGGCGAGGAATTCACAGCGCGTGACGCGCATTGTGCGTGCATATATAAGTAAGGTTCGCATTACTAACAACAGTTAAATGAAAACAAATGCATATCTTTATTTATCAATGCTTACAAAAATATTATTTTTGTTTTTTTGTTGATCCTTGTTTTTACTAATGTGCTAATGACAAACTCTTCAAAATCCGGAAAAACTTTGCACAATATTTTGTTTATATCGACTGGAACGTAACTATGGTACTGTCGAGGGGTTTCCAATGTTTTTGCCGTTGTGTACCAGGTCTTTAATAATTCTTCATGCTTATTTCGTGCAAAGTTTTTCCCGATTCTGAAGAGTCTGTCATTAGCGCATTAGTAAAAACAAGAATCAACAAAAATAAAGAAAATAATATATTTGTAAGCGTTAAAAAATAAAGATGTGCGTTCGATTTTATTAAATTGTTGTTTGTGATGCGAACCTTACTTATATATGCACGCACAATGCGCGTCGCGCGCTGTGAATGCCTCGCCACCTGACGCGCACTCAACAGAAAAACCCTCATAACTTTTTCAAAAATGTAAGTTCCAAACTTTTTCCAACGGAAAAATCTTCTCAATCGAACACAGAATAAATGTCTATGAGAAGAAATATGAAAATCGATGGAGAAGTTGTTGAATTTTCTATTTGTTTAACAAAATTGTTTAGATTTGAGATACATTTTTGCATCACGTTTTAAAAAAAAATGTCATTGAATAGAACAGTTTGTTAGAAATATTTCCTACTTGAACTTTGGTACTTGAATTGGTGGACTTGCTCATATATATATATAGTTAAATAGAAGAAAAAATTTACTTACTTTTTAAAAACTTTTTTTTTCAATTTCTTAAACGGAAATTAAACTTTAGCCACCTTGAACTTTTTGGGCCGACGCTTCGTTCGGAAGTTATAGCTTTTACTCGACATAAATAACCCGTAAATATTTACCCGGTTGTCAAGAAAAAACCTATAACTTTAGAACGGAGCGTCGACACAAGTCTGGCTGGTTGTCAACATTTTCGTTTTCGTTCAAGGAATTTGAAGAAAAATAAATTTCAATAATTGAGGATATTTTTTTTTTCATGTAATCTTTGACTACTAAAACATGTATATTTACGGGTTTTTTATAACAAAAAAAGCTATAACCTTCGAAAGAACCCTCAGCCCAAGTTCGGCAGGGTTTCAAGATTTTTGTTTTCGTTAAAGGTATTGGGAAAAAAATAAATTTCAATAATTAAGAATACGTTTCTTTCATGCAATTTCTTACAAATAGCATACGTATATTTACGGGTTTTTTATGACAAAAAAAGCTATAGCTTCCGAACGAAGCGTCGGCCCAAATAGTTCAAGGTGGCTGAAGTTTTCTATTCCGTTTAATTGAAAAAATTTTTTTTTTTTGAATTAAGGGTACATTTTTTGTCCTATTTCACTTTCAATTTTAAATCGCTTATGAGTAATTGTTGAATTTGTGCAACATAATCGTAAATGTTTTCATTGTATAGAGCGTTCAAGAACACCCGTGGTTCTTTAAGTCATCACTAACCGTTGCTGAGGTAATTCGATTTGAATGACGGAGCATGGTCGATAGTCCAAAAAATTCGTTTGACTGTACTCAAAAGCAGGGGCTCAAAATAAAAAACGCTGAAATTCGGCTCATTTCATTTTCGACATATATTGATGTAAAAAATTCGGGGGCAAAAATGTTGACCCAACTGTCCTCAGCTGCGGAAACCTCCCGAAAGACCCGATTGACTGGACCTGTAAATTTGAGCTCTCTATCTTAACACTAAGGGACGCCTGAAAAGTGTTGAATATTTTTTTATCGACGTTTGAAATTTTTTTTTCCTATTTAAACAATATAAAGTTGAGCTCAAAAAGAACTCGTTTTTCAAATTTAAGCTCTCCATCATGATATGGTGATAAAGCGTGTCCGTGAATTTTCTTTTTTCACTTTTTTGTTAACTTTTTTTTTTAATTTTTCCTAGTTGCAAAATTTAGTAGTGACCTCAAAGAATCAAGATCTTTCAAATTTTAGCGCTTTATCTTAATATTAAGGCGTACCTGTCAACTTTTTTTAAAATTATTATATAATTTATTTGTATTAAAAAAAAATGTATTCCACTTGAAAAATCTTAAGTTGACATCGTAAGAAGAAGATCCTCCAAATTTCAGCTCTCAATGTCAATAGTGAGGCGTACCCGTGAATTTTTCATTTAATTTCATTACTTATTTTTCTTTCATTTTCATTCTTTCATTTAGAGGACTTTAATTTTACGAGATTAACGTTCGATTGCCGAAGAAGCATCGAAACTGACTGAGAGCCGATTTCAGAAAAAAAACATTTTCTGTGAGGCCGTGGACATTTTGTTTCGGCTAGTAGAAATATATAAAGGATGTGAAGTTTGAAATGATAATTCAAATTCATTTATTTATTAATAAAGAATGATTTTTTTTGTATTTTGAAAAAAAACTTTTGATCATGACATGAAAATTAAAACAGAATATTAAAACAGTAATTCTTTATTTTATACACTACCGGAGAACATTATCAGGCCACAAACGTGCTCGTAAAAATCACTGGTTTTTGAACGTCGACAACTTTCAGATGAAAAACGCTAAGAACTTTCTGCAAGCACTATTAAAAAGCTTATGGATGTTTGAATTTATTAATATTAAAAAGAATATATTTCCATCATTAAGGATTATTCCCAAATTTTCTATCTTGATTTTGACTTATAGAGAAAGTTAATTTTTTCTTATTTAAAATTTCTCACGCCTCACTTCTACATTTATATCTTTAATTAGAGCCCAAGAACCACGGATAATTTTAGCTGGTTCTTGAGTTATAATAAAGATTGTGCAAACGTGAGTGAATTGTGTTCTCTTGAGAAGGCAGGAGTGCTGTGAGTTATACCTAATATGAAAATATCAATGGACTCGATTATTTATAAGCTTTTCACCGGTCAGACTCAATTTTCAAAGGTTTGTGTTCAATCCAAAATAATATTTGCAATAATCGTTTATCTCGGAAATTTTACATAAATATACACTATCAATGGAGATTTATTTTTTCGATAATATGCTAAACAATTTAGTTCAAAAACATAAATTTCACCGAATACGCGATATAATTATAACCAGAATGAGTTAGAAATAAATGCAAAAACATCGATGTACGGGGACACTGTAAAGGGAAATACATCAACGCTCGATCATCGTTGTGCGGCAAGCCAAGAACGCTTGTCGAAACGAGATATTCACGGCGGCGTCGAAAATCCTCCCCTCTACTACAATACATCCTAGCCAGCCTTCCTGTACGTGCACTCACACACACCACTCCGAGCTATGCCTGTACGCAAGCGGTTCAATGCGGCCGAGAATTTGCTTTAGGCTACCCGGTATACGCTAAACGAGCAAAAACGACGGCGTCTTTTCCACGTCGACCACGAGGCGTCGCCTATGCACGACCAACGAATGAGAAGCAGCCGGAATGGCCGATATACGGCTCTGTATCAATCTCCCTACTCATCTCTGCTATAGTTAACTCGCGTCGTTATAATTCTATTACTATAGTTATACTATAGTTGACTCGAGTTGGGTTTCAGAACGCAGCCCAGAGAGTCCATCTCTACAAATACCAGTCGCGCTGACGGTAGGTCGCGACACTAAATTTCCCTGTCAAAATCTAACATCGAACCTGTTCTTCCATGCGAATTTTTTTCTCTGCAACTAGCTTATGCATAACCACACTTTGAGTATTTTATGATTCCTACTAATTGTATGAAAATGATAAGTTTAAAGTTTCTTTTGACGCGTGAATTAACATGGACACTACGCACGCAAATTTTTTTAATGAATCGGAATTATGCCACTTCTGAATCCGCAAAGACCGAAGAGGTCGACCTCGCCTCCGTCGACAGCGATCCAACATTTGACAAAGATTTGAAAATAGACGATCAGAGTTTAGAAAGTATGAGGAACAAATCGAGATTGAGCGTTGAACACCGGAACATTCTTAATGAAAATCGCCCATATGAGCAGCCAGGTATCGCCTGGCATCACAGTACTCTTGATTTCAAAAGGCGGATGCTTGGGAGATATGGTATCGACGGTTCTGGGGTTCCGCCAGGCGTTGCTTGGCCCACGAAAGAAGCTCTTACAGAATTGGAGGAATATGAGCGGGTCAAATATCCACTAACTCTGGAACAATCGTGGGCACATATAGCTGCAACAAAAAAGGCCGAACAAGAAAGCATACAGGCTAGGTAATTAAATTGAGTTTTGTATGTATCAAGATATCTGAATTCCATTTATTTCCGTATGATGATTGAATGTTTGTGGAAAAGGTAGCTATTTTTATTGTTGACCAGATGGAATTGCTATTGTCGTACAGGAAAATCGCATAACTCATGCATGTAGAAAATAAGTAGAATAGAAAGGGGAAGAGTATCATAAAATAGTACATTAAGGATAAACCGATGGATGAATATGTTTTTACTACAACCCTCAACTGCATTCTTTTGAGTCCAAATGAGCCTGGTTAGCCAGTTCAATGGATCATTACATTTGTTTAATCCTTTATAATATATCATAATTAATCTTCAATCCCGGTATGCAGGGTGGTTTATGCAGCTTGCACACTCACTTGTACACACTTGTATAATTTGTAAAGTATGCATTATGGGAGTTTCAAAGAATGAGTTGTATGGATGTGCTTACGCCGATTACCCTGAGGGTTATGGGTGCTTCAAACTACACTCTTTCCATCGGCTGCTGCCTAAACAACTTGCATACGGCTTCAGTCACAGTAGCTTCGGCAACTGACAACCATGTGCTTACTTGAATAATCTTCATTACATTTTGCCCTCAAGCTTGGCGCTTCTTCAGATTCCTTTCATTCCTCATTTATTTGTGTTATCCTTGTTTGTGTTTGAGCGTCAATGGTTGTGTTTGGTAATGTCCCTTATGTCAAATAATATGGTTGTGTTCATTCCAATTTATTAAACTTTTCTTGCTTCAGGATTAGATTAAATGAGAATAATAAAATAAATAATAAAATATAATAATATAATTAAATTAAAAATAAAATTTTTTACAAAAAAATGTAGAACCCATAACAATGGTAAGAAAAACTGGAGCTCGAAAAGTTTTAAAAATTGACTAATGCTATATTTTTTATACCGAATTGTGAAAGAATGTTAAATACTATATAATAAAAGTTCTGGCCTCTGTCGACCATAAACCTAATAACTATAAAGTGATTTCTTCTTGTTTCTTGAAAATTTTCTTCCCGTAATATCAAGTTGGAGCTTCGACCTGATAGGCGATTGCGGATCATGATATACGATGTCATGTTGATACGCATTGTCATTGTTGATAGACGTCTCGCTGTTTTGTATAAATCTGTCATAAGATTAAACTTATAACCTGATATTACGAGTAGTATTCAGATTTTCCTTTCAATGCAAAAGAGGAGTTAATTTTTAACAAGATGGCCTATTTCTTGAAAATTATCGACGTTACAGACCTATCTCACTGCTTTACGAAAATACAATCAAGCGAAGTGACAAAATATGAATTTTTTAAAATAACGATACATTTATCCAAAAAATGTGCTTGTGCGAAGAATGTGTTCTGAATCGTCTCTGTTATGAAGAATCTTCTCATGCTAAATTTCTTTGTCGTAACGCTAGTGCTTCTTGAAATATGAATCCATATATTTCTTTTTTTCTGGTCATCACATTGTGGTTTTGTCATTGTTACTGAAAATTTTTTTGACAACTATACGATACATCAATGGAGCAAACTATTATGTCTTTATTTTCTAACTAATACGCCTCGGGTAGTGGCTGCTCTTAATGACTCAATAACTTATTGCTTTGAAAAATTAGCCTGTGGAAGAATGCGCATCATAGAGATGCAACAAAAAACTTAAGATTGTTGAAAATCATTTTGTTAAACCCTAAAATTCATGTGAGGAAAAGCCAGTGTGATTATATAATTGATGGTCTGATTTTCCAGGGAGGACGATATTGCTGCAAAATTGGCTAAGACAGGACAATGGGAGAAAGAGATGAATGCAAGACTTGCCAAGAAACAGGCTGAGCTACAAGCCGTGAAAGAGCGCAAGGAGAGACTGGTCGAGGAGGTTCGTCGTCACTTTGGCTTCAAGGTCGATCCACGCGATGAAAAGTTTAAGGAAATGTTGGAAATGAAGGAGAAGGAAGACAAGAAACGCAGGAAAGACGCAAAAAAGAAGGAGCGAGCTAATAAGATGATGGAAAAACTTCTCGCTGGTCAGCCCCAAAAGAATGATTTATCACAATAAACCCGATACGACGACAAAAATAATAACTGTTCATATAATAAGTCATTAAACAAAATAAATGATACTTCAGTAATTTCAGTAACATTGCAATTAAACCATACAATTTGTTTTAAAACTACAAATATTAGTTGGTTATAGATTTCTTTGACAGATATTTCGGGTTTCAAAGTAAAGAAAATTTCTTTATGACACGCCGTGCGTAAGATGCGATTTTTCCGCTCACTTCGTTCGCGTCAAATCGCATTTACGCACCTCGTGCAATAAAAATGTATACTATACTCGTGCGAAAAACCTTTTCTTGACTCGTGTGATTGCAGCACTCGCCTTCGGCTCGTGCTACAAACTCACATTCGTCAGAAAAAATATTTTCGCTCTTGTATCGTAATATACTATTATCATGCGCACAAAAGTAAAATCTGTTATCGAATAAAGAAAAGTCGTTGGACAGTACTTGCGACCTCGAAGCTCGGGAATATCGCTCCCAGCGACCGATTGCAACAGTAAATAATTCAGACGACCGATAAGTATCACGACGAATCAACCAAATTGTGAATATTATGTTATATTTCCTTTACTAATACAAAAACGTTACATTCAGTGATCCGTAAGACTAAGAAAATAATAATATTATTATTTCAATGATGAGTCACGTTTTAAGGTGTTGATGAATCAGATCAAGTATCGCAAGACGCGACTTGACGCGGTCATGTACGACGTTGGAGCCTTGACGAAGGGCAATCGATAATTCGATCATGTCGAATCAACTGTCGACCAAAGTTTTCGATTCTGCCACCCACTCGATCGTCGGTTCTTCGAATGAATACTTATTTTTTTCGAAATTGCGACTAAACGATGCATCGCCGTTATTGGTTTCATCGTCGCGCAAACACCGAGATTCCTCGATGTCGGCCACGTTCTCAATGACTCGAACATTCTCCATCATCGAACCGTCGACGAATATCAAGCAAATTTTGTTTCGTTCCGTGTGTCAGGCCGATTGAAGCTGCGACGGTGACGTCAGTTCGTAGAATTGAAAACTCAACTCTTCACCGAACAAATGGTCGGGCGTTATTATTTCAGGTTCTACCGTATTAAGACCGAGACCCGAAATATTTGAATCCGAGATTAAATAATTTTCTCCTATGAGACCGCACTCCTCGGCGACTTCTTCCTTCGACACGGGATTCAAAAAGTCCGCGAGGACATTCCAACAGACACGTTCTGTTCGAACGTACCGATCGACTTGATTAATGACACGTGCAAATATTTTTCGTACGTAATTATTTCTTTGTTAATTATAAATTTCTTTGGAAGTAGCTATAGTTACCGGTATCCTTGGCGGGACACTGAGGCTCGGGTTGTTCCGCTTGTTCAATCTGCTCGGTCCGATCTTGTTCCGTCGCGTTTTCACAAACTACCATTGGCAGGATATACTGCACCTCGACTTCTCTTTTGATGCCGCTTAAAATTTGTCCCGCGCAATGTTCCAAAGTCACGGAACTCGTGATATTGTTTGTCTCCTCGGGCTGTGTTATACTCGCCGTTGCTGCAGCTACCTCGTCCATCGTAACAATGGATTCGCTGGTGGATTAAATTTTTATATTTAACGATTATCGTACGAAAAAATTAATTTTTTAATGTTCACTATAAATCGTGTGATTGTAAATTTACCTGTTGACGTTTATTTGCTTTCGCAAATTGTTCGTTTCGTTGACATTCTTCAAAAATTCTCGGTTTGCAGGAACGAATGTTCCGTTAGTCGTTACTTGACGAGGTCGCGTGTCCGACTTATTGGCTATAGCCCACAAGTGACCCGCTCCGTGTGGTGCTTTCGAGCCTTTTCTGAAATGTGGATTTATCGAGAGATTGTGTCGAACAGAATTCTTCCAACGGTCGTCGTTGCTCTTGTAGTACGGAAAATGTTCTCTGGACAATAAATTCATCATAAATTAATTATTTGTGTCGATAAAATCCACGAATTCGTCAATTCAATCAGCAAAAACGAAATTTTCACAGTAGTCACGGCAATGAATAATAATTGAAAGAAAAAAAAATTATAATATTTATTATTCTGACAAAATAACGATAATGGTAAGATGAGACGAATCTCGACTATAATCATATTTTTTTTTTATTACAATTTATTTTATCATTATTTTCATTCACTTTTAGATCATTCGTCGAAATATGTTTTTTTTTTCTTCGAAAGTAAATAACTTAGAATATAAATAATTATTAAATGGAAAATTAGAGGATCGATATAAAAAAATCGTGTCGATTGAGGATCGCTTTGCAATTAAAGCGAACTGCTACAATTTTATTTTGTTCTCTCGCTCTGGCGTAGTTGCCGATGGTACGGAGTTCACTCGAACTCTTGAGCGGAATTAGCGAGCCTGCGTGCAATGATACAACGAAATAATTTTTTTTTGCCGGAGGTACGCGCCAGTACTGCCCTGCCTGAGCGTTAATCAGGCTCACGGGCCTTTACCGATCATGGTGAAGAGTATGGGCCCATAGTCCGTAACACGACCTTTCCCGACCGAATGTAATTGCGATCACCTGTCCACCAGCAATACGACGGGTCGTTACACGTAGACCAATTCCCCGCACGATTTGGACCCTCGCAACAACCCCTTGTTCAAACTACCGACAATGATAGTTTCCCCGAAGGCAACGTTTCGCTTACACGCTTGAGCAAACGCCAGACGTTTTTTTCAGGTGGCTATCATCAATAATCCTTGGATATGCATTTAATTACGGCATTCGCAATCACGTTGACTAATTTCATATGACCGCAAGAGCCGTGAAATTTTATTATTTTTCCGCCTTTCTGTCATTTTTCATCAATGTAACAGTAACGATAAACCCATACTAACTACGAGCCATGACCAGGTGCATTAAAGCTTGAATAAAATTCATTTGCAAAATACGAATTTTTGACGGTATCATCGCTTATTGTCTATATTATATTATGATATCTATGTTGTTTTACTGACGATATTTAAAAACTAGCTTTCCCTCGCGGTTGTGCTTGCGTAAATTCCGGCATTTAGAAAATTAATTAAAAAAAAAAATACGTCACGCTATACGTAAAATAAATTACAAGTTGATGTTTTGAAGTGATGAATAATTTTAATTGCAGCCGTTTATCGGGTCGTATTAGTTGAAAAAAAAATGATAGTTGTTCCATTCATATACGTTCACGAACACCTTCATTCCACCCCGCTTGATTGCATTTCCCCGAAACCGTGGGACACGTATTCTTATCATTGAGGAGAATCTAGCTACGAGGATCCACGCCTGTACCATTTCTGATTTTCGACATATGGTTATGGCCGTTAAATAATTGGCCACGTTTTTCTAGACGCTCACTTTAATTTCAGAAAACGGTGAAACACGTCTTGTTTTAAGGGAGAAGCTGGTTATGAAGTTTACCGTCTGCATCATTCCTGATTTTTTAAGATCGACGTATCGTCAGCAAACGTATTCATTCCCATTCAGCTCCTTTTGCTTCCTCACGAAGGAAGCTTTGTGACGGTCAACAATTTTTATTTCGAGATATTAATGTCAATACGTTCAAAATGTCCTAAAACATCGAGAAATGACGTTTGGGCAAAATGTCTGGATGTATGTGCGCGCACGCGCGTGTGGGTGTGTGTATGTGTGTGTAACGGCCTTCCAAATTTCGAACGTCTATAACTCAATAACGGTTTCAGCTACAGCGCTCAAACTTTGCGCACTTATGCAGCCTTATAATGTATATGTCATCTTCAATTTTCGCGATAATTGTCAAAGCCGCTCGTATTTGACAGCGTTTTGAAATTTCCAAAAAATGCCCGTGTCCTCTCTAACGTCCGCAATTTTTGAGTTATCGGTCTAAATAGTTCTGTACGAAGACAATGATGCTCAAGGATGTTTGGTATTGAATTTGGGCCAAATCAATCGAGGAGTTCAGATTTTGGAGGATTTTGAATTTTACGAAAAAACTTCGTTTTGTTTCGACTAACGTCAGCTTGGAACGATCGAAGCCGAACTCGGTTCATACCGGAAACATTAATCAACCGTATCTTGTATCGAATTTGGTAAAGATCGGTCGAGGGGATCGAATTTTATAGGACTTTGAATTTTGTAGGAGTTTGAATTTTTTTAAACTAGCTGCAAGTTGAAACTCGCAATTTGCGTCCTCCGCACTTGAGCCAATGGAGGAAATCCTTTATGAGGAAGCCAGAATTAGTAAAGAAAACGGTACTTATAGGAATCCTCATGAAGGATTTCGTCCATTGGCTCAAAGTGCGGAGAAAGCAAATTGCAAGTTCCAACTTGTTTTACTCCCTTAAGGATGGAATTTTCAAAAGTCTTTTCTTATTGGGTGCCTACATGATGAAACCAATGTACCCTTCAAATTTCAAGTTCCGAGGTCAATCGGTTCGAATTGGGCATTGCTTAGTCAGTTCGTCATTAAGTCAGTCGAGTTTCCTTTATACATAATAATAAATGTTATCATATAAAGATTCACCACTCCCAGCTTTAACCTTCTCAACTGTATTTTAGGAAAGAAGGAGGTTTTCTAGTTCTGATGGATGGTCTCTTCTTTAGTAGTTTAGCTTGCCTCATAACAACAATGTACCCTCTAAATTACCCATTCCTACGTTTTGGTTAGGGCTGGGCGTTATGTAATCAGCCAGGCAGGCCACTTTCTTCCATGCATAGAGAACAGCGATTTATTTCAATCAATACTATATCAATCAATACTCAATCAATACTAGCATGTCAAGGAAATTATTTTTTAGATTTTACTTTTTTCGAAGGAACCTTATTTTTATTTTGTTTTATCCCGCTACTTCTATTACTCTTTGTCCCCAACTATTTGATAAAAATTATAAAATCAGTGGGTTTTCCTTGAGTTCTCGATCTTTTGTTAACATTTGTATTACGAACAGTTTCCCATCTCCGTCCTCTGTTTTCTTCGTTAAAATGGGAAGAAAGGTGGGACATCGAATTGATAAATTTGATCCTTCAAATATCGTAATAAAAGTCGGTGAACAATTCCGCATAAATGCAACGCAGCGTGAATTTGAGTAGTTTTTTATTCAAAATAAAATTTTAACCAGTTATTTTGACTGGTTCGGAAGTTGTAGTGTTAATTTGCTGACTCTTCCCGGTTTTTTCTCGACGGTGGCCACTGTGCCACATTTTCAACTGTAATTTACAATCGTAGAATTACGATTTCCGCATGACGAAAAATTAATTTCGAGATTTCGTGGTAAAAAAACGAGTTTTCAACTCGCGAGTGAATCGCCGAATGCGCTGTACGGTTGTTCGTGAACGGAGACCCTTACGATCGAACGAGTGAAAACGCTTCGGCTGCGGCAGGGCAGGTATATAGTCGGCATTATGAATACTCAACGGGAGGGTGAGGAGTCGTGACGAGGACGGAGAGGGTAAAACGTCCGGAGCGGTACCAGCCGGTGCCGTGCGTATCGGGAGCAGTGGTACCGACGAGTACCATCGCCCGACACCTGCGATCCCCGATGACCGTCCGTGCAAATAAGTTTCCCGTATAAACAGCTCGTTTGCATTAAAAAAAACATTGACGATAAACCATGAACAAGATCCGAATAGAAATGAAGAATATTTCGAGGATATTAAAAGACATCGACTCTCAATACCAATGTTAAACATGCCGATTATATCGAGTATACTTACGAGATCCACTGATAAATAGCCGAGACCGTGAGCTCGCCTTTTTCATGTAATGCATGTTCAATCAACTCGGTGTATGTGAATGGGGGCTTCTTAGGACCCCCGTAACGTGATATTGCAAAAGTCCGGGTGTCTGGCAAAGCGTATGTTTCACTAGCGACTATGGGCTTTTCTCGTGCACATATCTCGTGCCGCAGCGTCGAAACTCGGGCAGACGAGATATGCTCGTTTTGATTGCTGTAATTTTTTTTAATGTCGTTTACGTCCGACACGGTCCCATTTGCGCGCGGTGTGCAAGAGTTAAATTTGTTTCTGTAACCTAGAGTACAACATATTATTATTATTCTTATTATTATTATTATTATTATTATTATTATTATCATTATTATTATTATCATTATCATTATTATTATTATTATTATTATTATTATTATTATTATTATTATTATTATTATTATTATTATTATTATTATTATTATTATTATTATTATTATTATTATTATTATTATTATTATTATTATTATTATTATTATTATTATTATTATTATTATTATTATTATTATTATTAAATAAAGAGTACCGGTATGACTCTCGCGGGTGCTGGCAAAATGTGAACGTTCCTCGGGTGCTTCGATCAAAGAATCTAATTTAAAATCGAGCAGCCACGACAAATTTCCATCCTCCTGATCTTCGGCAGAAGCGCAGGAAATCGTAGCCACCGGTGGCTCGGAAGTAACTGGATGTTGAATGTTGTTTATGTCATTTTGAGTAGTTTCCGGTGCGTTCGTTGGTTCCCAGTATGACAGTATAGTTCCATATCCATTTACGCCAGATTGGACGTCCGTCAATGTTTGAAGGCCCGAATCGTTTCCGATTGAATTTAATATGTTGGCACATTGCGAATGATGGAGATTTGCAGAATCCCAAGCGCTATCAACCACGAGGACTTCCAATCGTGTAACGGTACCACCCCCACCAGTCAACTCTTGCTGATCCGTCGACGGTGGAAATTCCGATGAATTAACGAGATTCGTTTGCATCGTTGGTTCATCGATGGCCGTTCGCGTTACCGTGGTAAACAAACGCTTCTTTCCGGTCTGACAAAGCTCCTCACAGAGACTGTCGATATCGAGATCTTCGAATGCCTTCCTCTTCACCCCGACCGGATTCTCGACGCCCTCACGCCCGGGCGAATTGCTGGGACCCGACGAAGGCCCGATCATCGTACACTGACTATATATATGTATTAGAATTTTTACGCGACTATATTTTGCGGACTTTGTACATTTAAATAACGACACTGGACTCGATTTATGTATATTGGGGTGTCTCTGAATATGAAAATCTCGAATTTTGAATGCTCTCATTCTCTAGAACGATTCAATATACAGATACATGGGTACTTGAGGTCATTTCAAGTCGAAAACATCAGCGGCTGACTTTCTTCTGCTCGCTTCGCTTGAGAGTTATGACTGTTTTTAGGATTTTGGCTCCCGTTTCCTTAAATTGACTCCATCTTCACTAAACTACGACCGATCGTTATAATTTGTTTTTTTCTACGCAAACACTTCTAACCGTTAAAAATGCAATGCACAACGTATTTTTCTGAATAATATGACTTCAAAATAAATGGAAAGTTAAAAAAAATAAAATCTTGTTTGATAATTAATGGCAGGAAAACCGCTTTCCCCATGGTAAACATTGTAGGCCAGGTTTCGACGGTTAGGAATTCTTATTTCAATGAAAAACCACGATAAGAATCGATCGTAGTGGCAAAGATAGAGTAGATTAAAGGAAGCCGGAGTCAAAGTTATTAAAAACCCGTGTAACTCCCAAGCGAAGCAAAAAGGAGAAAATCATCCGCTTATTTTTCGACTTTAAATGACCTCAGGTACCCATGGTTTTCGTTGGCGACGGCTGGGAACTCCCCGTAGATAGAAAAAATCTGGGCTGGATTGCAGACCTCTACTACATAATTAACCCCTGCCATCGCGCGATTGAAAGCTCTTATTTTAATAACATCATATCGATTCGATTATTCGAATTTAACTTTGTTTTGCAAGTTCTTTTTCGGTTTTGAATTATTACACTTCGCCAATATCACCGAACCGAAAAAAAACCTCATATGTATATTCGTTGAAAAACCAATTTGCTTTCGAGCTATCCATGACAAGGGGTTTCTTTTCAATTTTACTAAAAAATTTAACAATTTCATGGAATAATAAAACGTTTTGCACATTAACGAGTTATTTCATACATAAGTAATACATTAGTGAGGGAGTTCTAGGTAGAGTAGGGATAGCAAAACTTGTGTTCCATATACATATATATATATTATTGTGCCAACACTTTCTGTGTTTTTTCTGACAGATTGTAGACAATTTTATGACGCCGTATATTATTTGGGATCGCCAGGATACTCGTTGGACTCACCGCAATTTATCCTCCTCAATGTTTTCGTCCTTCGTTTTCGTCGATCAGCTTCTGTGATTTACACAAGTACTTGATTCTCAAAAAGTCACGAAAGCACTTTGTACATCTTGAATTCGTCAATAACTTTTTGGTCACCTCGCACAAAAGGCATTCCAGTGAGTTATCGGCTGCCCGTGCCAGTTTTCAAATAGTCAAAGCAAATCAGAAAACTCGAAAGGTTACCAGTAATCTCAACATAATTTCGTGAAACGAGTCGTGCGAAGTTTTATGAATGGTTTCGCGCCGGTGATCGTGTTTTACCGTTAGGCTACGACGACAAGGAACTTATGTGTACTTCTGATTTCATGACACCGCCAACGCTTCGGAAGCATCTGCGATGCGATCGGTTCGTGTGCGGGACTCGTTTGTTTCGTATTTCGATTATTCTGCTTTAGTGCGGCGCTCCGTGGCGCCGTGCGCGGGCGCTCTAACTCGGAGTCGTCGTTCTCCTGCTGCTGCCCCGACTGCTGCTGCTACTACTAATGCTGCTAACATATATATTGGGGTGTCATTTCGGGACGAAATTTTTTTTTTTTTTACTTCTCACCCGAAAAGTTTGTAGTTTATGTCTAACGACACAAGGAGGAGGATGTCTTCGCCCAAAGAGAGCGCTGTCAAAAAATATTGAGAGGCGGGTCAACCACTTCATTGAAGTTTTCCCATTTGATGAACGTCGAAAGGTCGTTTTCTTCTTTCATTATTGGTGGCCCTGATTTTGATTTCCGCGTACGGTATTCTCCTGGATAAGTTCTTGAAAAAAATGGAATTTTCTACAACAAACTTTTCTCGACCAACATCTGTAAAGGCTTATGAGTAATTAACATGCAAACTTCATTTTCTACGGAAATATCAATCTGTCTTGCTGTCATAACCAATTTTTCGATATCATCGGGAAAATTGAAATAAAATTTTTGTAATAAATTGATGTAGGATAAAAAAAATTCTTCGGCCGTCCATATAGATTCTGCTGTTTCCGACGCCTACATATTTAATATAATTTTATATGTTTAATTTCCGTGAAATGCAAAAACGAATGAAAATTTAAAACTTAAAACTTTAAAACTTAAAACTTTAGAACTAAAACTAAAACTTTATCAAGACCGTTTTCAACGGTGACACGATTGGCTTTATAGATTTTTTGTGGATAATTTAGTTTTGTGAAAAATATATTCTAAACATTTTTTGATACAGCCGGTAACTTGATTATGACAGTCAGTCACTTTTTATGAATGAGCGCCGTTAAAAATAATAGTATATTGTGTACGATGTAGGAAAAGTAAGACGTTTATGGCCAATGCGGAGATGAATTCTGGAAGTATCCTTGCGAGGCTTTTTGCGGCCCCATCGAGGTGCACACGAGACTTTATGTCACAAAACCATGTTTTCCAAGCTTTCCGCAGTTTTCGAAAAGTATGGCGTGGAGTAGATCCGGAGTGCACAGGCGACAGGGTCTGGGCGGAGTGTTGGTGGGGTCCGGAGAGAAGCTCTCCCGCTCCCTCTCGCTCAAAAACAAACAAAATAAAACTTCAAGAGCTGTCAAAATCTTCCGTCTGCCAGCTTGACGTCGAGCTAGCAGAGTCATTCGTCAAAATTGCAATTTAAAGAAACCTAGCTGCAAGTGGAAACTTGCAAAGTGCTTCCTCCGTAATCCTCCGCACTTGAGCGAATGGACGAAGTCCTTTATGAGGATGCTCATGAGTACCTTTTTCTTTATTAATTCTGGCTTCCTCATAAAGGATTTCGTCCATTCGCTCAAGTGCGGAGGATTACGGAGGAAGCACTTTGCAAGTTTCCACTTGCAGCTAGTTTTAATTTGCAGGGGTTGGAACTTAGAAATTTCGAATTGCTCTAGATCTTGATCCATTCGGCCGATCTCGGCCAAATTTGATATGTATTATAGCACAACTACATCCTAAGCTTGCAGGAAATTATGGTTCGATTGGTTGAAGTGAACGACAAATAAAGCGAAAAAGTTAATTTTTTGAAAAATTCAAAAAAATCATAAAATCTAAAGTTATTGATGGATTCGGCTCAAATGCAATACCAAACATCCTTGTACTCAACTCTATATGTGGAAAACTGTTTAGCCGAATATCTCGAAATTTGCGGACGCTAGAGTGGTTACGACAATTTTTGAAAAAATTCAAAACGCTGTCAAAGCCCAGCGAATGCGTCAATAATTGCGAAAATCACAGATTACATAGATATTAGGAGGCACCACATGTGTGCAAAATTTGACTATGGTAGCTTGAACCGTTCTCGAGTTATGAACGTTTGAATTTTGGAGGGTGGTGCACACACACACACACACACACACACTTACATACATCCGGGCTTTTTATCCGGAAGGGGTGAAGCGAAAAAATTCGTTCTTTTCTTATTTCGAAAGCACTGAGAGAGCACCTACTTCCTGCACAAGAAAATCTAGCCATATTCCATATTTACGGAATTACTTTGCTAGCTTGGCGTCGAGCTAGCAGTGGGGGTAATTTTTCGGCCAAAGGTTGAAGGCGGGGAAATTCGTTCTTTTCTCATTTAGAAAGCACACAAAAAGCACCTCATTCGTGCACAAGAAAATCTAGCCATATTGCATATTCATGGAATGACTCCTCGGGCTTGACTTGAAGCTAGGAGAGGGGGTGATTTTTCGGGTGACGGGGTTGAGCAAAAGCGTGCGATACGTTTTCTCGAAGCACCCAAATCACATAGTATTTCCGTGAAATCAGAAGTCCGTTCGAACAAAATTACAGATTTCAGCAAAAAAGTATAAGCTCATTCGACGAGGGGGTGATTTTTTCGGCCGAAGGGGTCAAACGAGAAAATTCGTTCTTTTCTATTTCGAAAGCACTCGAAAAGCACCTAATTCCCGCACAAAAAAATCTAGCCATGTTCCACATTTGCGAAATGATTCTGGTAACTCGACGTCAAGCTAGAAGGGAGGGTGATTTTCGGCCAGAGGGGTGAGGCGAAAAAATTCGTCCTATTATATTTCAAAAGCACTCAAGAAGCACCTACTTCCTGCAAAAAAAATGTAGCCATGTTCCATATTTACAAAATGACTCTGCTAGCTTGACGCCGAGCCAGCAGAGGGGGTGATTTTCGACCGCAGGGGTGAAGCGAAAAAATTCGTTCTTTTCTCATGTCAAAAGCAGTTAAAAAGCACCTCATTTCTGCAAAAGAAGATCTAGCCATATTCCATATCTACGAAATGACTCTGCTCACTCGACGTCAATCTGGATGAGGAGGTGATTTTTCAGCCGAAGGGCTGAGCACCAGAATCGTGCGATACGTATTTTCGAATCACGTAATACTTTCGTGCAATTAGAAGTCCGTTTGACCAAAACGACAGATTTTTGTAAAACGGTAGAAGCTTATTCGGCGAGGGGGTGACATTTTCGGGCGAAGGGATAAAGCGAATAAATTCGTTCTTTTTTATTTCGAAAGCACTCAAAATGCACCTAATTTCTGCACAATTTTTTTCTTTCAATATTGCAATTTTGACGAATGACTTTGCTAGCTAGACGTCAATCTGGCAGAGATATTGGGAGAATGTTCCTCTGCCAACATTTTTGGAGCACTGAAATTATAAATCGAGCCCCGAAAAATCACCTAAAAAGCACCTTATTTAGGTGAAGAGTAAATCGAAGTTGCAGACTTGCCTTTGCTACCTTGACAAGGGTGTAATTCAGTGATTTACAGCTCGTTTGGAATCTTTAATATTTTACTTTCTGAATTATAGTTTCAACAATCTCACCATTTCACACACATATGTACATTCGGACATTTTTTGTAAACGTGATTTCTCGACGTTTTGGAACATTCTGAACACGTCTACATGAAAATCTGGAAAAAAAAATTTCACGAAAACAAAGCTCCCTCTATGAGGAAGCAAAACATTCAAACGTTTTTTTTATTACTGTACAGTAGAACCCCGATTATGCGACCTTCGATCGACCGAGGTAGCACAACGCATTAATCGAGGTGTATGATCAGATGAAACGGATGAAGGAGTTATGTTTACGTTGGATACGTGGAGTGTTTCGCGATCGCTACATTGTTGCTTATACACGCATCAACTTCTTACAACAAGCTTCGCGTGCTAGAATTTAACAGTTGGGCTTCGAAGGTCACCGATACAATATTGTCAGATAGTAGAAAAGAAAAAAAGACGTCGGTAGTGTAGAGAAGAAGCTGGAAGCAATGGAGAGGTTGGATAGAGGAGAAATTATTCGGTATGTCGCGGCCGATTATGGAATGGGAGCGACCACCGTGGGCGATTGGCGTCGAAATTGGGCTCATTTAGAAATATTTGCGATTAAATCAGACGTTACGATGACAAATCGTAAAACGATAAAACCCGTAAAGTACGATGAAGTCGACAAAGTTCCACGACCTATCTTTTTCTTTCTCGCCCATCTTACAAGCAAAAGCTGTGATGCTTCCGGAACAGTTTCGCGGTGGAAGTGAGACTTTGACAGCAAGTAGTGTGTAGTGAATAGCTGGACGCAAAGACACGCTATCCGTTAGTTAAGCATCTGTGGTGAAAAAATGTCTGAATAAATAGAGATAATAAAGGGAGATTTGAATTTAAAGAAGGATCCAATAAGCTTATAGCAGGAGAAGGATACTCGCAAGATCAAATTTATTACTGCGATGAGACTAGTCTAAATTTGAGGATGATGACTTCCAAGACATTGGCCTCAAGGGAAGAAGCGACTGCGTCGGGGTATAAAAAAAATGAAGAAAGGGTTGCCATATTAGCGTGCGGTATTGCGTCCGGAACACGCAAACTTGCACTAATGTGTATCGGGATCTCCACTAAACCAAGAGCGATGAAATACATCAAACCTGAAGCCTCGCCGGTGTACTACGCGCATCAGAAGAGTGCTTGACTGAATCGCGATCTCTTTCAAAAATGGATTTTCGGAGAATTCGTTCCTTCGGTTGAGAGATTTATCATAAAAAATGGTCCTCCTAGATAAGCGATTTTGTCTCTCTACAATGCCGCATCGCACCCGAACGGGTCGATGCTTAGAGGTGGGTCATTCCATGTCAAATCGACCAATGGTTGGAATCGACCCCTTTTAATTTCGATAAAATTTAGTGGGATGTTTTCTTAAATTCCAAAACAAAGTTCTACCAAAGGAAAAAAATTCAAAAATTTTTTCTCAAAAGTTATGCAAAATTCAAAATTTCACTACTTCTCCAGTTCTTCAAGTTTATTTTTTAAATATCTCGCAAACTATCATAGCTGCAAAAAAAAGTCATCGGATTCGTTTTAAAGTGCATACTTAAGGCTATAGAAAAAAACGTATATCAAAAAAAAAATTTGAAAAATGCCCGATTTGTAGAATTTTGAATTTTTTGAATTCGTATAAATTGACGATCGACATTACATTTTTAGCTCAATTTTTTTTTTATAATACCTTGTACTAATCCTGAAAGATCCTGAGATTATCAGAATGGTGTTCTTTTTCTTTTCAAATCTATGATTTTTTTAATGTTGGTAAAAAAACATTTTTTTTTTTTTTTTCATCTCCATGTTACGTAAAGCTAAGCAATCATGTCATTATGTAATTCTGAGCAGTGAAAATTTTAATTAATGATATAATAATGTAAAATAATGACATTATTGAAACTTTTTGGTATTAGTTTGAACATCGAATCAGTTAAAAAGTGTCCCACTCCGCTATCTATGTATCTACTGCTAAAGTTTTAATCGAGAAATTTTTGAAAAATGCCAAATTTGTAGAATTTTGAATTTTTTAAATTCGTATAAATTGACGATCAATATTAAATTTTTAGCTAAATTTTTTTTCAATTATACTTTGTACTGATCTCAAGAGATCCTGAAATTTTTATAACTGTGTTTTTTTTTCAAATATACAATTTTTTAAATTTTCGTAAAAAAAAAATTATTTTTTTTTAAATCTTCATGCTAAGTAAAGCTAAGCAATCAAGTCATTTTGTAATTTTGAGCAGTTAAAATTTCAATTAATGAGATAACAATGTAAAAACAAAAACATTATTGACACTTTTTGGTATTAGTTTGAAAATCGAATCAGTTAAGAAGTGTCCCACTCCGCCATCTATGTATCTACTGCTAAAGTTTCAATTGAGATATTTACCATGGGTGACCTCACCAGAGGTCTCTATTTTCCATAATATTTACATTTCTAGAGATTTGTCAGTATTATTGTAATAATATATTATTCACGAATGTACTCAGCAACTTTTGGTATTGTTTCCCAGTAAATCACGAACTGACTGATCTCTAGAAATGTAAATATGGAAAATAAAGACCTCTGGTGAGGTCACCCATGGTAAATATCTCGATTAAAACTTTAGCAGTAAATACATAGATAGCGGAGTGGGACACTTTTTAACTGATTCGATGTTCAAACTAATACCAAAAAGTTTCAATAATGTCATTGTTTTTACATTATTATATCATTAATTAAAATGTTCACTGCTCAGAATTACATAATGACATGATTGCTTAGCTTTACGTAACATGAAGATGAAAAAAAAAAAAAAAAAATGTTTTTTTACCAACATTAAAAAAATCATAGATTTGAAAAGAAAAAGAACACCATTCTGATAATCTCAGGATCTTTCAGGATTAGTACAAGGTATTATAAAAAAAAAATTGAGCTAAAAATTTAATGTCGATCGTCAATTTATACGAATTCAAAAAATTCAAAATTCTACAAATCGGGCATTTTTCAAATTTTTTCTTTGATATACGTTTTTTTCTATAGCCTTAAGTATGCACTTTAAAACGAATCCGATGACTTTTTTTTGCAGCTATGATAGTTTGCGAGATATTTAAAAAATAAACTTGAAGAACTGGAGAAGTAGTGAAATTTTGAATTTTGCATAACTTTTGAGAAAAAATTTTTGAATTTTTTTCCTTTGGTAGAACTTTGTTTTGGAATTTAAGAAAACATCTTACTAAATTTTATCGAAATTAAAAGGCGTCGATTCCAACCATTGGTCGATTTGACATGGAATGACCCAGGTGGAAACATTAATGTCAAATTTTTTTTCACCAAATGTGACCTGCATTGACCAATCATCAGATCAAGGCGTAATCGAAACCTTCAACCGTTATTACCGACTTTTTTACTTTAAGGAATTTTTGAAAAAAGCGCACAGGGCAGTACACTGAAACGGTGTTTGCTTGCAATAAACATGGAAAGCGTCATTTACTGGTCAGCTGAAGCTTGGGATGCTATCCAAAGGCTTACGCTCGAAAAGTCATGGGCAAAAATCTTGTTTTCTGAGGACTAAAGCGGTGAAATTGCAGACGACGTAGATTTGTACAGCATCATGCAGCAAATCCCTGGTTGCGAAAATGTCGATGGGAACGATACTGAAGAATGGGCTCCTGTCGACGATTGTGAATATGAACATACTGATGACAAAATCGGCCAACTTGTAAATGCTGAAGAATAAATCGCGGGCGATATAGAAGACAACGAAACGGAAGAAAATCCGCGAATCAGTCACAAATACGAATCAAATGCGCTCGAAGTAGCGCTTACCTATGTCAAGGAACAGCCGGAAAGTACTGTAAGTGCCCCTTATTGATGAAACGATGGCGAGATAGTGCAGCTGAAAAAAGAATAAGCAGGTTAAAACAGCGTTCTCAAGCCACGACAATAACAAGTAATACGACCAATGATTAATGTGACGATTAAGATTAATGTGCTATCATTCGATTTTTATTTTTATGTGCATATGTAGTTAAATAGTATTTTGCCATTGTAAATATATGGAAATAATGCAAGCTTTCGAGTTTTGTATTTTTTCCGTATTATCCGACTTTTTGCTTATCTGAGGTACCTCTTCCCTACATTACCTCAGATAAACAAGGTTCTATTGTATCTCTGCGAAAAATTGTGTATATCTTATGAACATGGAGTTTTTTTGAGTTTCAATTTCGAGGGATAAAAAAAAATTCGAAAGGTGTTTCATTGCTTGCTGCTACATCCTCAACGGTTGAAGATCTAGGAAAGTCATTCTTTAACTTTTGATAAGATTGTGATAGCGACTGACGTATCATGATTACCGTAGTAAAAAACAATGAACAATATTTGCACTATGGTACCGCCGACATAAGCGTTATTCATGACGTACCACGACGAAGTTATATGGTTGTGTAAAATGTTGTAATCTCAACTATTTTGGCGCCGGGGTGAAGATGTTTTGGAGCGAAAGTCCAGATCCATGAATTCAGAGATTCATAATTGTTGTGCGTCTCTGGTCCTAAACATCGGGACAACAGTTCTTTTTTTGACAAGTCTTCATACACAGGCTTGATAGCTGCTTGGACCTTTGGTGTTACAGGTGTGGCTTGTCGTCATGGAATTGATTGAGCGTACCCTCAGCTGTCTTCGGCCTGTGGCCAGATTCGAAGTTGAGACTTTTTATCTACTACAAGACCCGTAAATGTTTACCCGGTTGTTAAGAAAAAAAGCTATAACTTTCGAATGAAGCGTCGGCCCAAGTCCGGCCTAGTCTCAAAATTTTCGTTTTCGTTCAAGGAATTTGAAAAAAAATAGATTTCAATAATTAAGGGTACTTTTTCTTCATGCAATTTTTTACTAATAAAATCCGTATATTTACCGGTTTTTTATGACAAAAAAAGCTATAACTTTCGAACGAAACGTCGGCCCAAGTCGGGCCGGGTCTAAAAATTTTTCTTTCCGTCCCAGGAATCTGAAAAAAAATCAATTTCAATAATTAAGGGTACTTTTTTTTTCATGCAAATTTTTACTAATAAAATACGTAAATTTACGGGTTTTTTGTGACAAAAAAAATTATAACTCCCGAACGAAGCGTCAGCCCAAAAAGTTCAAGGTGGCTAAATTTTTGTTTTTGTTCAAGGAATTTAAAAAAAATACATTTCAAAAATTAAAAGTGCGTTTTTTGTTTTATTTCATTTTTGATTTTGAATTGTTTATAACTTATTATTGAATTTGTGTAACATAATCGTAAATGTTTTCATTGTATAGAGCGTTCAAACACGAAAAAAAAGACCCGTGGTTTTTCGAGTTATCACTAACCGTTGCTGAGATATATCGATTTGAATGATCGAATGTCGTCAATACTTCAAAAACTTTATTTGACCGTATTTCAAAAGTGGGGGCTCAAAATAAACAACGCCGAAATACGTGTCTCTTTATTTTCAACACATATTAATGGAAAAAATTGGGGGGCAAAAATTTTGACCCAACTGTCCGAAGTTGCCGAAATTTCCAGGAATACCCCATATATATTCACACTAGCGACTATTATGAAAAATTAATTAATTCTTCCTTACATGTTACATTTGTTTCATCTTACATTTATTTCAGCTTACATCTTACATTTATTTCAGCTTACATCTTACATTTATTACAACTTAGATCTTACATTTACTCCATCTTACTTCTGACATTTATTCCATCTTACATCTTAAAAATATCAGAAATGTCAATCAGGCCTAGTCATATGTATATAACATCGAAATCTCGTCTACCACGTGCAGGGGGCGGAGCCTCCGGGCTCAGCTGTCTAGAACCGGAAGCCAGCAGTTTTTAAAGTGAATACTTCTTTTGCGACACAAAATTGGCCCGCGTTGTAGGCCGGACAAGAGAATGAAGGAACCAAAAAAGAGGGAGAGAGAGAGAGAATGATGCGTGAGCCGTGTGTGTGCGAGTGAGAGGGCGCAGGATCACGTGCTTCGTCATTAGCAGTACACTCGACTCTCTCTATAACGAAGTTCTCTATAGCGAACGCTCCCTATAACGAACGCTCGATCGCTCTCCATAACGAACAGAATGCCTTCTCCGTTGACCCCACTATTTTCCCGACGGAGCGCGCGTAAATTTAAACCAGTAATTGACAACTGTCGATTTGAATGGTTAGCCTAGAATGGTTAACCTTCATGGTTAAATCGAAATAAATAACCTAAATTGGTTACTTAGTTCGATATTACACGATTTTTAATTGATTACAAACCTTCCGAATGATGAAATCCAGACTTGGGTTCACCGTTAGCGGTTACGCCCACTCAAGCCGGCTGGGATAGGCGACAGGTTGCTATACAGACCATCTCCGTCACCGGAGCGACGCCATTGGCTGTGGATGTCCGCAGGGTGGGGACCCCTCTCGCCTTCGTTATAGGGAAAGATTTGGTTCCCGAGCTCTTCGTTAAACGGAGAGTCGAGTGTATACCCGAGTATACGTGTGTTAGTACGGATAGAATTGTAGCTCGCATGCGCACCGTTCTATTCGTTGTCCGTGTGAGCCCACAGCTCGTACAGCTTGGTGTGAGTTTATACTGCGTCGTCGTCTCTCGTGCCAAATTTTACACAGTGCGAATTTTACAAATGGATCCCGAAGTGGATAAATCGTCGACAAACTCCCCAGCTACCGAAGGTATGTATCCTTTATATATATTTCAACATTTAAAAAAATAAAAATATCCCAGGCATTCGAAACGAGGTTATGTATGAGTCAGCATGGCTCGTACATAACCTCGCACGATACACGTACCCCGGAATGCCTCTCGGTATACTTTCGGTGTCAGCCTCTCTGTTGTGTCTCCAGAGATACACACAGATATACAAACAACTTTGAAAATAAATACACAAAAATAAATTTAAAAAAAAATAAGAAATTTAAAAAATGAATACATAAGAAAAAATAAATACATAAAAAAATTTTAAAACAATATTCAAGGCGTCAGAGGCGAGGTAACGTACAAGTCAGCATGGTTCGTCTATAACTTATTCAACACAACAACTCGTACATAATCTCCGCTGCCTCTTTACAAACCTTTCTATTGCCTCTCCGCTATATCTCTCCGCTGACTCCCCGCTGACTCTCTGTTGTGTCTTTAGAAGCACACACAAAGATGACAACAATTTACATAAACAAAATAAAAATAATAAGTAAATAAAAACTAAAAATAAACAAATGAAACTTAAAATATATTATGTAGCTGCGTTTCTGTTATCTCATGCTCATTGAAATTTTGTTTCTTTTAGTTCCATCTCAATCGGGATCGAAACAACACAAACCACATGTTCTTTACAACAAGCAGAACCATCGCTCAAATTTCTGGAGGAACAGTTCTCTTTGCGAATGGTAAACGGGAGAAATGATCCAACCACTAACGGTGGGACGACCATTGATGCTGTCTTTGCAAGAAATTTGGGAAGCATCGAATTGAAACATTTTGTTTCATACTTCAGCTATCACAACCCAATCGTAACGATCGTTGATCTATCAAATTTTCAAAATCACGATAATTGTTACGTCCCCGTGACGCCACCACAAAGACGCCTGAAGAGCTGCAACCCTCCAAACACAGGCGTGAGTGTATGGCCTTTTTCAAGGGGCCTACTAAGATATAAGGGAGGGGGTCCTTGGGCCTTCAGCTCGAAAAAATAAGATTCTTCCCACCTTTTGCGAAAAAGTAAGAAGTGGGGAACCGGAAATTTTAACCAATAAGATACAAAGAAAATTTGCCCTTTCCCACCCTTACCACTATCTTCACAGTTAAAAGCAAAACGCGTCTTAGAAAATAAGAAGGTGGGAGACGGTGTTTTTGACCGATAATGAATAGGGAAAACTACCCTCTCCAACCTGGTTTAATATTTTGTGTGGACCCGAAATTGTATAAAAGGGCCACATACGCGTCTCTTAGACAGCAAGAATTCAACCTCCGACGTCGTAAAAACTTCTAAAATCATTTCGGGGCCAGTCCCAACTTATAAATATTTTTCGAAGTATAATAATAAATTCAAAGAAAAAGGACTTTAACGTTTTTGTAAGTTTCCTCTCGATTCTCTCCCAACTTCCGAACTACCTTTTTGTAAGTAACGCGTACCCACGCGGACTCACATTCTTCCAACTCCGAGAGTAACGCGTACGCACGCGGACTCTCATCTCCTAACCAGAAGGTAACGCGTACCCACGCGGACCGTTATTAAATCCAAATCCGAGAGTACCGTAGCAGATTGAGTGCCTATCAAATCACCATAAAAATGCCCAAGTCATTTTGGTAGGCACTTTTCTTTAAAACTTGCCCGTGAATGCCCATAAATGACTATCATCCGGAATGCCGAAATGTGACGGCATTTTTAGGCACTCACTGGCATTTTTAGGCGCTCTTCGGCATTTTTAGGCACTCAGTGGCATTTTTAGGCACTCAGCGGCAGTTTTTTTACCGTTCACCGGCGCTGTTAGGCCTGCACCGGCATCCTTTTTTCGGTAAATGCCTAAAAAAATGCCGTTGAGTGCCGGCCTTTTGGGTAGAAATTCGGGGTCAGTCACTCTAAGGCACTTTCCGTCACGATTTGAACAAAAACGCCTACCAAAGTGACCGTGAATGCCTCAAATAACCCCGGCATTTAGACAGTCACTGATAGACATTTCGATGGGCATCAATTGGCATTTACTACGGCACCCAAGCTGCTAGGGTAACGCGTACCCACGCGGACTCTCATTCCAAATCGCGGGAGTAACGCGTACCCACGCGGACTCCCATTCTTTTATTAAATATTTAACATAGATTTAGATATAAAGGTAACGCTTACCCATGCGGACCTTTATCACACACACACTAACGCATACATACATTTTACACTTTCTTTCCAATAAATATCTAAATATATATATAAAAACTAACTTTTACCCGCGACTTCGTCCGCGTAGATTTCAGTATCAAACCGACGACCGATACGACTACCCCCCTTCTCCCGTCGCCCCTCCGACCCGCCCTTCACCCCCATCCCCCGTCGACTCCTGTCGAACTACAATGCGAAAACAATAAGAAAGAGACAGTATACGAAGATCGGCACAGAGAGGAGACGCTGAGGATACGATTTTTCATACAAACGTTTACACCGCATTTTTTTCCCTCAGGATTTTATTTTCTAAAAATCCTTTCTTAGTGAGCACTCACTGTGTAACCGGAACCCCCATGCAAGCTTAAAACTATCTTTCCATTGCCGTTGCAGGGATACAGTAACAACGGTTGCGAACGCCCACACCCTATTCCACCCCCTTAGGGGTTGAGTTTCGAAAATACTTTCTGAGCACCTGCTTCGTGACCCGAACCACCATGCAAAATTTCAACTCTCTATCTATCGCCAGTCCAGAGATACAGTAACAATGATAACGAACACCCACAACCCATTTCACCCCCTTTGGGGTAGGTTTTTGAAAAATCCCTTTTCGTCTAGCACCTACTGCAGTGATGAGAAACTCACGTGCCCGCGCGCGAATCAGTGAACCATTGCGCGCTCCACGTGGGCAAGCTATGAACGACGCTCATATCGTTTTCTTTTGTCTTAAGAGCCCGCGAGTGCCCGCGGTCTGCCCGTATGGGCACTGAGCACGAACGGGCTGAGTTGTGCATCGCTGACCTACTGTATCAGCCCAACCACCATGCGAAATTTCACCTCTCTATCTATTGCCGTTCCGGAGATACAGTCACAATGGTTACAAACGCCCACACCCCATTCCACCCCCGTAGGGGTTGATTTTTGAAAAATCCTTTCTTAGTGGACATTTAGGTGACACGAGATAATATCACCCGGAAAATATCACACGACGAAAATATCACACCGACAAAATGTCACATGGAAAAATATCACACTAACAAAATATCACATGGAACAATATCACACCGACAAAATATCATGTGGCAGAATATCCCAATAATAAATATCTCATGAAAAATGTGAGGATAACAAATATCACACTGACATAATATCACATAAAAAAATATAACACCGACGAAAAATAGTCATGTTCAATTTGGAAAACCTTCAGCCGCACAGTCGATTTTATCCAAAGCAGTACTGTAATTGTATCGAGTAAAGTTTCGCGTTGGATATTGTATTATTATGTGACATGATACATCCTATATTCTTAACTGTGTATTATAACGAAAGCATGGATAGTATACAGGAGTGGGGGATATTGCTTTGTTGCGTTGAGGATCTATTGTCTGTTTATCGCCAAATCGATTTAGTATTGATCGGGTAGCCGGACGACGGTTATAATAACATGCCATTGAATTTTATCAAGTCCCCGAAAGGGAAGCCACTGTTTGTGGAAGATGGCTATGTATATTCGCGTTATCGTGAAACTGACAATAAAATTACTTGGCGTTGTACTTTGTATAAGAGCAGAAGTTGTAATGGTTACATTCAAAGTACTTCTGATAAACGTACCGGTAACTGTCGTTCTGATTATGCGTCGCGTGTGACTGTGGATTACATCACTTCAGTTTTTAATAATTCAGTGGTTTAGTGGTTGTTATACTTTGAAATGTGATATATTGTCTGTGTGATATTTTTTCCGTGTGATATTTTTGCATGTGATATTTTGTCGGTGTGATATTGTTCCATCCCCTACAGCCTGAATTTTTTCAACAATCTTGCAAGAATCTTTTTATGAGATATTGAAATATAGCACGGAACGTTAAAGCAAAACTGCTGGAGTGTATCTATGTCCGCCCCTTCGCAACATTGCAATTCTGTTTCAAAAATATTGTGGGAATAATGCAGACTCTGTATACAAAATTTTGCCATAATCCTTTCAAAACATTTCAATGAAATATATCTTGCAATATCGAGGCAGGACTGCACCAATTTAGAATTGATTCAACGATTTTATCGTGACGAATTGAAAATAGGTGTATAAAGTAGACAAATAGAGATGTGCATACAAACAAATCCACACTGTTATAATCAGTACAAATATGATGTTATAATAGTATGATCCATAAGGTTTATTACATTACATTTTTACATTTATAAGTAGAGAATGATTACATAATACATATATATTTTATATTTATAGGATATATGTTTTTCTTTAAATTAACAATAGTTTTTTTTTGCACTGATTGACAACTGGATACATCTCATCTATCTTCGCTGATCATTCAGCACTGGAAAAAGACTCGTTATCGATGTCGTTTCGACAATCAGAATCCGAATTTTATGTGATACCATTGCGCCATGGTCATAATTTGTAGGAAAAAAGCTAATAATAAATAAAGATAATAAAAAGAATTTCGTTTTACATGTATGTTTTGCATGAAACTTCAAAAAATCCTGTAGTTCCAATATTACTGCAAATTATAAGCAAGGTTTTTGCAAAATATTGCAGGACAGTTTCCAATATAATATCGCTGTAATATTTAAGTGCAATATCGTACACAAAACTTAACCACAATAAATGTGCAACATATCGTTGCAACTGCAATATTGGAACATTTTTGCAGCACTGCCACAATATGATGTGCTGTAGGGGATGTGATATTTTGTCGGTGTGATATTTTGTCCGTGATATAGTGTCGATGTTCTTTTGTCGTGTTATATAACGTCATGGAACCGACCTTTACATCCTCTAAGGAACATATGTTCCAAATTTCATGTTTTTATCTTCAGCGGTTTAGGCTGTGCGTTGTCCGTCAGTCAGTCACGGAACAGTTTTATATATATATGGGGAAAGCCCGCTGAATTCGAACGGGTCAAAACCCTCACCCCTTCAGAAATGGTTGGCAATGCAAAAAACAAGTCCAAATAAAATGAATCGATATTCAAGCCGAAGGAATCAAGATATCGATTTTTTCATACGAATGATTTATTTTTTATCGATTTTTAAAAAAAAACTAAAATTATTAATCTCAATGTTTGTCGGAATTTTCATAGTTCCGAAAAAAAAAATTTTTTTTAAAAACAAAAGCAAAAAAGATCCCACTCTAAATTCATATGAAATATTGATTTTTTCAAGCGCAGAATACATGAAGAAAAATTCATCGATTTTAAAAATATCGCTCTGCCTTTTTCACCCAGGTTCAGGTTGGAGGAAATGCAAGAACCATGTCTAAATAAAATAAATCGATATTCAAGCCGAAAAAATCAAGATATCGAATTTTTCACGAGAATGATTTATTTTTTATTGATTTAAAAGCAAAAACCAAAATTATTATTTTTAATGTTTGTCGGAATTTTCCTAGTTTCGAAAAATAAAAATTAAAAAATCAAATATAAGCAAAAAAGATCCCATTCTGAATTTATATAGAAACTTGATTTTTTCGAGCACAGAATACATGAAAAAAAATTCATCGATTTTAAAAATATCGCTCAGTCTGATTTCTCTTATTTTTCATTCTTTTAATTTTTCTAAGGGGGAGGGGCGGTGGGAAAATTTCCAAAAAAATCAAGAGATGTTTTTGGGTTACCCCAAACTGAATAAAAAATTGCCAACCATTTCTGAAGGGGTGAGAGTTTTGACCCGTTCGAATTCAGCGGGCTTTCCCCATATATAAAAATAACACTCTTTCTGAATCAAGTCGTAAGCCCGTATCCCTGACCAATTAGCATTTGCTAAGGTCAAAAACAGGGCACATCCAAATGTTACTCTGGACGTAACATAATCACGCAAACACAGAAGAATAAACGCTGAAAAATGAAAAGCTGAACGAAAATAATTTTGATTAATTTTGTATCAATAAATGAAATTTGGAAAAATACAAATATTAACATGAGGACTACTTTCGACTTCCTTGCCAATTCATATTTCGATCACTATCTCTCCCTCCCCTTCTCTCTCTCTCACTCTCTCTCTCCTCTCGCTCGCTTAATTCATCGGCAGAAATAATTTATCGCATCAGCGAAATGCATACAAGCGTTCACTTCCATGGCGTGTGATTCCAACACCCAGTGATTTTTTTTTTCACGTCTACATTCGCGAGGACTGTAACACCGACCGTTACATCCACAAGTCGGTGGTCCGGAATCTGCAGCGTCGGCCGTTTACATTCACTTTTCTTAGTTTGCGGCTCGCCGCTACGGGTGGTGGCGCTGCAAAAACATCCACCGTAAAAACAGGCTCCACTGTACATCTCTCCTCTAATCTCTGGTCGAACAACTGTACAATGTACAACATTGCCCGAAGTTCCCGGCTTTAAAACAGACAAGTGCGGACGGTGCCGAAGGATCTCGAGAATCGCGGGCATCGGAACGGCTGTACCCGGCTGGCCGGTTGCATTCTCGAGTCTCGACCCCGTTAGTATTTGAGCGATGTGAGCGCGGGTAATAAGAGTTCGTCTCGCGGGTCTTGCGTGTCCGCCATCGGCCATTGTCTCTGACATGGAAGCCCACCAAAATGGCAGAAGTCGTGCAGATGTTTTTGTTTCTGTATAAATCAAAGTATCGTCGAAAAGGACTAAAAAGTAATCACTACAATGGACAGGACATAGATTTGAGGTGCGCGTTGCTATGGGCGGTAATACTTTGGGGAGCGGTATTACGTGGTACCTCGACAGCAACCGCATCTACAGCGTCCACGATTACCGAGCCACCGTGCCTTTTGGAGAATTGTGTTAATGGTGACTGTGTAAATGGCAGCTGCGTCTGTCAAGATGGCTGGCAGGGTTCTGCTTGTCAATATTGCGGTGGGAAAGTAAGGTAGGCATATATATTCGCCGTTGATACGTCATAGGACACCGCCATATGCCGTGCAGCGCGGCCCGGCGCAATGACAACCATGATGTCGCAACGCTGACGGCTGCTGCTTATCATAATCGCGACTACTTCCGACTTTATGCAGCTCCTATTGATGCACCAATGGTGTTTTCATTTTTTTTCTAACATTGGAAACTTGCTCTTTTTACAAACAGTTCCATGGGCTTCGGTAATGTAGGTGTTGTCATCCAAAAATGTTTGACACTCTTTGAAGTTGCTTACAGCTTTCGGTAAGGATTTGGCACCGCATGGTCGGGGTGAAGGAGATTTGTCTGTCCATAAATCACTCGGCCTGAAGACCTTGCCTAAGTTTCTGTCTATTTACAGCACTTATATTTTTTAAATGTTAAGTATATCGATGTAGCATAAGTAGGTTTGAAAAATGATCAACAAGCTTCCGAATAAACATGGCACAAACATCTTCCATTTGTAGTATAGACATATACACCTGTAAGCGGTCAACCCTGACTTGTTGACAAGTCCAGTATTGCTTTTTTACATTCTGTTGATTGCTCTTGTTGCAATCTTGTGTCTATTATGCACTCGCGACACTCACTCTGCATACGCACAACAAAGTTGGCACAAACAGGCATAATTAACTCGAATTTAATGGAAACGTTCATTGGCGGATGGTAGTTCACAATGCAATTTGTCAATATTGTATTCAGTAGTTCACAACGCAATTTGGTCTAAACAGAAAATGTAGATTTCCTGCTTACCGTGGTGCTGCTGTGGTCAAGGCTCCTAGGAAGTTGGGTTAGAGAGAAAATATTTCATCTCCAACATGAATGAAATATTTTTGCTTTTTACTATGTTTTTAATTCTTTCTGTTTGGAATTTTCTTTTGACTCTTACGACTTCTATGCTGGCTGTCAATAGATTGTTGAACCTAATCTAAGTTGCTAAATACAAGAAAAAAGTTATCAATCCAATAGAAGGACTGGAATCGCACAAGGTTGCAGAGTACAGCCTACAGGGAACAGAATACAAAAAGTGTGCCCGGTTCAATATTCGTGTGTTATTGGTTCTACCTTAGCATCCTATAGGAATCTTCAATTATAAAGCATAATAGGCGCTGATTACTTAGACTATTTCGTTATATGATGATTTATTGTGACCCAAGTCAGTGAATGTTTAAGTTTTAAATTGAATATATGGGAAGCCATTTCCTTGTGTTGATGCCGAAAAAAAAGATACCGCCGATTTCAAATACGACACGGCTGGTAAACTCTGCAGCGTATGCTATGAATTGTAGAAAAACCTTGATCGTACAAATTCTACGCGGAAATCGAATTACTGCAGAACAACGTTTATTCAAAATATTGTGGGAATGAGGTAGCTCAGATGAGCAAAAAAAACTTGTATTATTTTCATATATTTGAAATGGCAAAATACAATTTAGCTACCGTCAACGGGGGTGAGTTTAGGACAGAAATCGCCTTTTTTTTTTTTCGCGCTTCGTCTAAAATCAGTTTCTGCGCTAAATTGTTTTTTTTTTAATGCAGGCATCTTGCGAACATCCTTACAAAGGTGTGTGATAAGTTTAAAAAAAAAAAATTTTTTTTGATAAAGTTACAGCGACTTGAAACTTGTCCCACTTACCCCTCAGAAGGGGTAAGTATGGGACAAGTTTTGCCATCGTCAACAAAAATTAATCAATACATTTTTTTTGGCTCTGTATCATATGGATATCTTCATGTAGTTATCCTTGAGTAACTTGAAAGGAGAATCATTGAAAAATCCCCATTTTTAGGGGGAAGGTTACAAAAAGAAGAAAGCGAAACATTTAATTTTTTCGAAATTCATTTTATTGAGAAATCGATCAGACGGATATCATATCAAATCCTTTTCCCCTTCGTTGTGGAAAAAAGAAGGTCGAACGACTTCGAACTGTCATTTTTGAGGTTCGAATGCTCCGCTGTGAAATGAATATTTACATATCTTTTAGACGGTAACACC
The DNA here is from genome assembly GCA_963971145.1 of Sussaba pulchella. Lineage (NCBI taxonomy): Eukaryota > Metazoa > Arthropoda > Insecta > Hymenoptera > Ichneumonidae > Sussaba > Sussaba pulchella. Next base: position 6,714,790 of record OZ020164.1, read on the forward strand.
AATTTAAAACTTTAACATATGAAAAAAAACCCCTGAAAGTCCACTCTATTAGATGCCGAATGATTTTCTTTTAAATATTCAGTTTTAATTTTGTCCCATACTTACCCTCGAAATACCAATCTTTCTGTTTTTCACACTTTTCTGCAAGAATAGTGGTTAATAAATTACCAAACTGCGCGTACATCATAAAAACTAATTTGTCTACACTTATCTTGCAGAATTTAATATAAAACTTTTTCCAATACGTCGGTCGAGTAGGACGTTTGCAGCACGTACATTTTTTTCGACGGTTTTTTATGTTTTCGCGATTTTTGTTCTCCGTTCATATAATATGCCTACTAATGACGTTTTGCGCCAATTGATAGGAGCGTTTCAAGGTACATTTTGGCCCGCGGCCGAGTCAAAACCTTCGATAATCACGATTCTAGCAATAGAAATCTACCATGTCCCATACTTACCCACCGTGTCCCAAACTCACCCCTGTCGACGGTTCTAATTATAGCACATTAATCTTAATCGTCACATTAATCATTGGTCGTATTACTCGTTATTATCATGGCTTGAGAACGCTGTTTTAACCTGCTTATTCTTTTTTCAGCTTCACTATCTCGCCATTGTGTCATCAATAAGGGGCACTTGCAGTACTTTCCGGTTGTTCCTCGACATAGTTAAGCGCTACTTCAAGCGCATTTGATTCGTTTTCGTGACTGATACGCGGACTTTCTTCCGTTTCGTTGTCTTCTATATCGCCCGCGATTTCTTCTCCAGCATTTACAAGTTTGCCGATTTTGTCATCAGTATGTTCATATTCACAATCGTCGACAGGAGCCCATTCTTCAGTATCGTTCCCATCGACATTTTCGCAACCAGGGATTTGCTGCATGATGCTGTACAAATCTACGTCGTCTGCAATTTCACCGCTTTAGTCCTCAGAATACAAGATTTTTGCCCATGACTTTTCGAGCGTAAGCCTTTGGATAGCATCCCAAGCTTCAGCTGACCAGTAAATGACGCTTTCCATGTTTATTGCAAGCAAACACCGTTTTAGTGTACTGCCCTGTGCGCTTTTTTCAAAAATTCCTTGAAGTAAAAAAGTCGGTAATAACGGTTGAAGGTTTCGATTACGCCTTGATCTGATGATTGGTCAATGCAGGTCACATTTGGTGAAAAAAATTTGACATTAATGTTTTCACCTCTAAGCATCGACCCGTTCGGGTGCGATGCGGCATTGTAGAGAGACAAAATCGCTTTTATGGGAAGACCATTTTTTATAAAAAATCTCTCAACCGCAGGAACGAATTGTCCGAAACTCTATGTTTGAAAAAGATCGCGATTCAGTCAAGCACTCTTCTGATGCGCGTAGTACACCGGCAAGGCTTCAGGTTTGATGTATTTGATCGCTCTGGGTCTAGCTGAGTTCCCGATAATCATTAGTGCAAGTTTGCTTGTTCCGGATGCAATACCGCACGCTAAAATGGCGACCCTTTTTTTATTCCTTTTACATTCCGACGCAGTCGCTTCTTTTCTTAATGCCAATGTCTTGAAAGGCATCATCCTAAAATTTAGACCAGTCTCATCGCCGTTATGAAGTTGATATCGCGAGTATCCTTCTCCTGCTGTATGATTAATGAATTCTTATTTAAACTCAATCAATCCCCCTTTATCAGCTGACATTTTTTCACCACATATGCTTGACTGACGAATAGCGTGTCTTTGCTTCCAGCTATCCACTATCTGCTGTAAAAGTCTCACTTTTCTCAAGAAACTCTTTTGCAAGCATCACAGCTTTTGCTTCCAAAATAGGACCTTCAAGGCGAGAAAGAAAAAGAACGGTCTCTTAGGAAAAAAAAACCCCTTTTCCATGGTATTGTATTAGAGAAGTAATACAATACCATTGTGATGGAATCTTCAAATTCCATTATATTCGAAAAATGTTGATTTGAAGATTTGAAGCGTGCTTACCTGATACTGGCAGCCCCTTCTTTCTCATTGGAGTGAACCGTAGAAATAGAGCTTTCTTAACTTTATCGTACTTTTCTGCGGGTTCTATCGTTTTACGATTTGTCATCGTAATGTCTGATTTCTTCGCGAATAGTACTGAATGAGCCTGATTTCGACGTCAATCGCCCACGGTGGTCTCTCCCATTTTATAATCGGCCGCGACATTCTAAATAATTTCTCTCCTATCCAACCTTGTTATTGCTTCTAGCTTCTTTTCTATGTTGTATCATTAACTGTCGAAACCTAACTGTTAAATTCTAGCGCGCAACCGAAGAGCACAAGAAGCTTGTTGTAAGCAGTTTATGTGTGTATCAGGAACAAAGTAGCAATCGCGAACTACTCCGCGTACCCAGCAAAAACAGCGGCTTCATCCGTTTTACTTCAATTTTTTCGTATTATCCGAGCATATACCTCGATTAATGCGGAGTGCTCGGATAAGTTCGGTTAACAATAAGTAAAAACGAAACAAGTCAGTGAAGGATTCGTTTTCAAAGAGTTCTTCAATACGTAATTTCAGAGTCGATCGGAACTACCCGCACCGAGATAAGGGTAGTTTTTCAAATATTTAAAAACCAACCTTCTTTCCGAGTAATCGGAAATTCAAAAGTGGGGGTGCTACCTCCACGTGGAGTCAGTAGCAACTCTTTTCGTAGAGATGGACCTTCTATGGACTCTTGAAATGTATAGCCCCCATCCCTATTCCAACTACCCCTGATCACCTGAGTGTAGTCGTTGAAAAAAAAACTAACAACTGAATTTTTCGATAATCAGTTCCAGGAATATTGTAGACTATTTATGGACATTTAATATAGCAAGAGATAACTTTCTGAAGGACCGTACCTACACTTACAGAAACTACCCACCCCTACCTGACCTGCATCGGAGTAAACGGTTATAGAGACTGTAGGCCATTCGTTCTTGCGCGATAGATACGAACGATACAAGGACCATTTAAAAAGCACAAGTCTAATTTTTTGACCACATATTTTACAGGAATTACCCACTCAAATGTTTTATGCAGGTGACATAGGCGTTTAGTGACCGGTGTATGGAGGTGGCACCCCCACCAAGCCGATTTTTTTTTGTTGAAGAATTACGAATAATGAACTTTTTATGATCTCTTCAACCCCGCTAAAACTAGTTCTTTAACAGATCCCGTTTTCGAGAAAATCGTAATTTAAAGGTTGGGGTGTCATTTTCATGTCAAGCCAGCGCCAACTTTTTTATCTTAAAGTGAAAACTAATTTGACTGGTCCTATATTTATGAACTTTTTATGATCTCTTCGAATATGTCATTTCTAATTCACTCAGAACTACTTATACAAAGATAAGGGTAATTTTTTAATATGGAAAAACTCAAAAAGTAATTTTCGGGAGCAAACTTTGCTGGGTGTTTATGAACTATTTATGATCTTTCAGAAAATCCTTAGCTAGTATTTTTTGAACCACCCTTATTCAAGAAAACGGCCTCCACCTATATATCTATTTGAGTAAAAATTAAAATAATTCAGTAGAGCATTTGAGCTTTATGAGCTCTTTTAAACTTTACTGGATTTTTCATACCATTTTTGTATCAGTAAATAACGCTTACGTAAAAAAATCATTCCGACGACGCCAAATTTTTTTTGTTGAAATACAATCTAAACAAATCAATTGATTTATTTGAAGTTTTTACTCAGGTAAATATATAGGTGGGGCATGTTTTCTTGAATGGGTTGGTTCAAAAAGATCTGGCTAAAGCTATTCTGAAAGATAATAAATAGTTCATAAATATCGAGCAAAGTTTGCTCGTGAAAATTTGTTTCTTATTTTTCAATATTTAAGAAACTATCCTTATGTTGATAGGGATACTTCAGATAAAATCAGAAATTACATATTAAAGCGTGTACCCCCACCTGTGAATTTAGATTTTCTCGAAACGGAATGTGTTCAAAAATTTAAGCGGGGTTGAAGAGATCATTAGAAGTTTATTATTTCTAGTTCTTCAAACAAAAAAAAAAGTGACTTGGTGTTGGTGCTAGCTTGATACACCTGTAGATAAGGAGGAGGGTGGTGACCTCAGGGGCAGCAATCGCTAAGTCCCAGGTATTTCCACCAATGATCGAAACGGATCCAGGGGCGACAGACATCCCGTCTTCAGGACAGTCGTCACGCGTCTCAGCTTCCGCAGGTTTTTGTTAGTAAGTAGCAAAAAAAGTTAGACTTTGTCGGCTGACTGAAAGTAAAGATTTTTTTTATTAATCTTCCTGCTCGCTGAAAAGGAAAGATTTAAAATTGATGGTCAGTGGTTGTCCTTGGTTTGGAGACTTTCCCGGTGTCTTGCTCCGGTGCCGTGGTTTAGATGGGATCCGGAATTCTTGGCGACAGGCTCTGTTAGCCGGAGACTTTTCTTCAGTCGAACTGACAAATAAAAATTTTATTTTATTTTATAACGAGACTTTGGTATCGGTTTCCCGTGACATTATCATCACCGGGCATAGATTCGGATTTCGTTGTCTAGTTTGTCGGTCAAAGATTCCCCGTAGCAAGTGATTTTGATCGTAATATCGGTCTGAGTAATAGCAGCGGTTTCCCCCGATCGTTGGAGGCAGAGAAAAAACTCATCGTCGGGCCTGAAATGCGGTCTTTTATACTGTTCGATCGTCCACCTACTAACAAGGGAAAGGCTTCAACTGCGAAACTGACTTTTCAATGAAACTATCATAAGTCGATAGTACAGTGAAAATTATTAGACACGTTTCCCGGCTTCCTTGTAGGTGGGCCCTAGTTTAATTATTATTAATGTTTTTAAATCGCGGTTGCGGCGGCAGATGAACGGAGTGCCAGTCACGTGCTGTGCTATCACTAAGCACCTATGGCGCAGAGCGAAAGTGTTGCTGGTTCGAATGGTGTTGATGTCATTTTTTTTTCTTTTTTTTAATTCTTATTACTGCAATCGTGCAAACAATTATTTTATGACGCTCCCCCGGTGATTTAGTTTTTTTTTAAATAGTTGTATTAACGGAAGATAGAAAACATGCAGAATTTTTTTGGATTATTTTCGTACGTAATTGCGATTTATTTTCATTCACATACTCATGTATCGTAGAAACATTCGATATAGCGTTTAACATATAATTTAATATATCGTATTAACATTTAATATATCATTAAATATATCGTAATAAAATTTAAGAAATCGTGATTTATTTTTATTTACATATTCGTGGATGATAGTCATCGTACAAACATTTAAAGCACAACGTTTTCCTACAACGGGCGCATTTTATAAATGCAACCCCGTTGCAATTGCAGCTTTCCTCGGGTTAGCGTTAGCGGGAAGCAAGCTTCATTCGCGTTAGCAGAAGAAATTTTGTCCGGCAACAATTTTGACTCATACCAAGCGTATTTAACGATATGGTTAAATATCGGAGCGCTCAATTGGTGGTGGATGATCGAATGAATTTTTATGTAACTCATGCATGAAAAGTGCTAGTATTCGTGCCTGCCGAGAGTGCGTAAAATGGCGCTTTGTAGACATGAGTTTAATAAATTCCCAGCGAATGCGCTGATTGGCTGCTTTGCGTGCGATTTACTTTTGCGTGCGATTTCTGGAATTTATTTAACGTTGCTACGGCGATGGTGAAAGTGTCAACACAGCTGTGGTGTCAGCCGAGCGTTTCGGATGTGTCGAGATGAAAGTTTGGTTAACCACGAAAACGTCAGGTTGTTTCCATTATTTTATTCATTAAAAATAGTTTTGTTGTGGGTCGGGGGGCTCCGCCCCCCCGAACCCCCCCCGGCCAGGGGCTTCGCCCCTGGACCTGACCAGGGGCTTTGCCCCTGGACCCCATCAGAGGCTTCGCCCATGGACCCCGAATGGTCATGACAGCACTTTTCTTGCATTCTTTACAAAAAACAGTATGCGATACTCGTCCCGTATAGCGAACTATGTACGCACGCTGTGAACTGAGCCGCAGTTCACAGCGTGCGTACAAAGTTCGCTTTACGGCACTCGTATCGCAATGTACTATTATCGCATCCTCGCTAGTGTTGATTTCTCGTTTTGCTTTCTCATAAAGGAAGCTTTTTTTGCTTCCTCATAAAGGAAGCTTTTTTTGCTTCCTCGTAAAGGAAGCTTTGTGACGGTCCGAAATTTTTTTTTCGAGATTTTGATGTCAATAGGCTTAGAATGTCCTAAAACATCCAGAAAACACATTTGGAAAAAATGTCCGGATGTATGTGTGTGTGTGTGTGTGTGTGTGTGTGTGTGTGTGTGTGTGTGTGTGTGTGTGTGTGTGTGCGTGCGTGCGTGCGTGCGTGCGTGCGTGCGTGCGTGCGTGCGTGCGTGCGTGCGTGCGTGCGTGCGTGCGTGCGTGCGTGCGTGCGTGCGTGCGTGCGTGCGTGCGTGCGTGCGTGCGTGCGTGCGTGCGTGCGTGCGTGCGTGCGTGCGTGCGTGCGTGCGTGCGTGCGTGCGTGCGTGCGTGCGTGCGTGCGTGCGTGCGTGCGTGCGTGCGTGCGTGCGTGCGTGCGTGCGTGCGTGCGTGCGTGCGTGCGTGCGTGCGTGCGTGCGTGTGTGTGTGTGTGTGTGTGTGTGTGTGTGTGTGTAACCACCCTCTAAAATTCAAACGTTCATAACTCGAGAACGATTCAAGCTACCGTACTCAAATTTTGCACACATGTGATGCCTTCTAATGTCTATGTAATCTGTAAGTTTCGCAATTATTGACGTACTCGTTCGGCTTCGACAGCGTTTTGGATTTTTCAAAAAATGTCTGTAGCCACGCTAGCGTTCGCAATTTTCGACGTATTCGGCTCAATAGTTTTTTACATATGGAATTGAGTACAAGGACGGTTGGTATTGCATTTGAGCCGAATCCATCGATAACTTTAGATTTTATGATTTTTTGAATTTTTCAAAAAATCAACTTTTTTGATCTATTTGTCGTTAACTTCAACCAATCGAACCATAATTCTCTGCAAGTATAGGATGTCATTGTGCTATAATATATATCAAATTTGGCCGAGATCGGCCGAACGGATCGAGTTCTAGAGCAATTAGAAATTTCTAAGTTCCAACCCTTGAACATTCAAAACCACTGGACTGAACGTGCTCTAATTTATACACACGCTCAAACTAACCGTCAGCTTAAGTTGTTACTAGATTAGATAGGAATTAAACAACGCGCTCGAATTTTGGGACACATCGAATTTTGATATACGTTCGAGTCGGTTTTTATACGGTGGGAAGGATCTACGGATATCCTGCATAAAACAAGCTGCAAGCTGAAACTTGCAATTTGCTTCCCCTGAATTTTCGGTAGTGAACGGAACTTCCTTTATGAGGAAGCCGAAGATTAAAAAAAATAAAATGAAATAAATCGAGAGATGCTTCCTCATAGAAGGATTTCGTGCACTACCGAAAATTCAGAGGAAGCAAATTGCAAGTTTCAGCTTGCAGCTTTTTTTCAATAAATTTGATGCATTTTGCAGTTTTTTAATTATGTTCTCCATTTGTCGGTAAAAATATACGTCGGAGGGCTGGCATAAAGGCGTACATTCCTATTACTTCTTGATTCGTGGGGAGGACATGCAGATTCGCTTATTTACCATGACGTCTTTACTGACGAATCCGACGGATCTCGTTGTGATTTGAATGTTTCTCCGATGACTATCATTCACGAGTATGTGCATAAAAATAAATCACGATTACGTACAAAAATAATCCAAAAAGTGTCTGCATGATTTTTATTTTCCATTGATCCAACTATTAAAAAAAAAAACTCAATCACCGGGGGAGCGTTATAAAATAATTGTTTGAACGTTTGCAATAATAAGAATTGAAAGAAAAAAAAACGACGTCAACAGGATTTGAACCAGCGACATCATGATTGCTAACACTTTGGCCCCGCGCCATCGGCACTTGGTGATAGCACAGCACGAGACTGGCACGTCGTTCATCTGCCGCCGCAACCGTGATTTGAAAAAATTAATAATAATTAGGCTAGGGCCCACCTACAAAGAAGCCGGGACACGTGTCTAATAGGTTTCAATATACTATCGACTCATGATAGTTTCATTGAAAAGTCAGTTTCACAGTTGGGGCCTTACCCTTGTAAGCTTCGCGGGGCTGGAACTTCGGGGTCTTTCTCGCAGGTGAAGGTCCGCGGTCTGCCGTCTCCTGTTACTCGCGCGAATGTTCAGTGCATGGTCGACGAATATGGCTCACCTTGCTTTTTAAGGCTTTAGGCGGATAAGCATAGGCAAACTGCCCCCGCCCCAGAAATAGCCGTTGTAGTCACTACTATCAGGTGTAATCATTTGACTGAGTTTCCGTGCCGAACGAGTGACCCCTAATGAGTGAAGATTAATTTTTAAAATTGGGACAACAATTCATAACTCTTCAAGGGGTCCATAGATTAGAATGAAAATCTTACACATCATAGTTGTCACTGAAGTACAATAGAATGGATAGACATTGAAAAGTACATAGAATTGAAGGGGTCATACAATTTGAAAAAAAAAAAACTGTTTCTTTCCAAATATTCTTTCGCTACTTTAAAATTGTTGTACCATCACCAAAATGTTTTCATAACTCTCCTGCATCGTTTAACACGATATGTATTCGTCCTGTATTTCGTTTTGACCACCGTGAATCCTGGAAAAATCGAACCACAATTTTTTTTTTGTTTGTTGGTCATGTTTGTCGTCCAGGAAACGAATTTTTTTAGCGTGTTAGCACCTTTTCCGACGATATGCATTTTCCCTATAATTTTTTTCAACCTGCGTGAGTCCTGAAATAAAAAAAAAATTGTCATTTGATTTTTTCTAGGTGTCATTCTTGTTGGAACAAAATATTAATTGTAGTCCATTGTGTAACACGGAGGGAAAGTGGCCGTTTGTAGCCGAATTCTGAAAAGCGCGCAAAGCTTAAAACGGTCCCCTTCCACGTTGCACACGATACTTTATATAACAAAGCCGCGTTTTCCGAGCTGCATGCAACTGAATATGTATTCTGCCCGAGGTCTCCGGTGGGTGGTTGAGGGGAGGGGGGCGAGGCCCCCTTTTAATTTAATAAATTCTATTAATATTATTAGAACTTCTGCATAACGAGCTACATACATACATAACGAGCTAATGAAAACGAATTAAGAATTACTGACTGTTGATATTCGTAATTTATCAGTCTTGTTGTAACTTAAGTAGAAAATGATAACAAATTAAAAACAAATGACTGGTAATATTTGGTATCAGTCTTTTTCACATAGATATTATAATGATATGAAACGAAACGAATTAAAAAAAAAACAAGGGTGCGAAGTCGAACCTTGCACATCGCTTCCTCATAATTTTTTTAATTTGCCAAAGCTTCTCAAATTTGCCAAAGCTTCCTCTATGAGGAACTGTGTCGATCAATTTTGGCTTTCTCATAGAGGAAGCTTTGGCAAATTTAAAAAGCTTTGGCAAATTTAAAAAGCTTTGGCAAATTTAAAAAGCTTTAGCAAATTAAAACTAGCTGCAAGTAGAAACTTGCAAAGTGCTTCCTCCGTAATCCTCCGCACTTGAGCCAATGGACGAAGTCATTTATGAGGATCATAAGTACCTTTTTCTTTATTAATTCTGGCTTCCTACACACACACACACACACACACACACACACACACACACACACACACACACACACACACACACACACACACACACATCCGCAGCTAGTTTTAATTTGCAGGGGTTGGAACTTAGATATTTCGAATTGCTCTAGAACTCGATCCGCTCGTCTGATCTCGGCCAAATTTAATATGTATTATAGCACAATGACATTCTATACTTGCAGAGAATTATGGTTTGATTGGTTGAAGTTAACGACAAATAGAGCAAAAAAGTTAATTTTTTGAAAAATTCAAAAAATCATAAAATCTAAAGTTATTGATGGATTCGGCTCAAATGCAATACCAACCGTCCTTGTACTCAATTCTATATGTGAAAAACTATTTAGCCGAATATGTCGAAAATTGCGGACGCTAGAGAGGCCACACACCTTTTTTAGAAATTTCAAAACGCTGTCAAATCCGAGCGGCTTTGCCAATTGACGCGAGAATAACACATGACATAGACATTATAAGGCTGCATGAGTGTGCAAAGTTTGAGCGCTGTAGCTTAAGCCGTTTTTGAGTTATAGACGTTCAAAATTTGGTAGGCCGTTACACACATACATACACACTAGGCCGGCTTGGAAAAAAATTTTTTTTTTCCTTTCAATCAAAATACATTCACGCCAAAGTATCTTGCATCAAGAAAATCGCGTCCAAAGATGAGCCCGATCGGACCATTTTTAGGGGTCGCGCAAGATTTTTCTAGTTTTCCCATTTGATTAACATGGGAAGAACGAAAAGTTTCCATTTAAAAAATCGTAGCTCCGCCAATTTTATAGGTACATTTATCCGGTTAGTTTCATTTAAAAGCTATTGAAAAACCGCTTAAAATGACGTGCGGTCCTTTGACATCCGATTGGAACTTCCGTCGATAATTTTTTACGAAACAACAAAATTATTGATGGAAGTTGCTATGGGATCCCAAAGGTCCGCACGCCATTTTAAGCGGTTTTTCAAGACCTTTCAAATGGAACTAACCGGATCAATGTACCTATAAAATAAGCGGAGCTACGATTTTTTGAATGGAAACTTTTCGTTCTTCCCATGTTAATCAAATGGGAAAACTAGAAAAATCTTGCGCGACCCCTAAAAATGGTCCGATCGGGCTCATTTTTGGACACGATTCTCTTTATGGAAGATACTTCCACGTGAATGTATTTTGATTGAATGAAAAAAAAAAATTTTTTTTCAAGCCGGCCTAATACACACACACACACACACGCACATACATCCAGACATTTTGCTCAAACGTCATTTCTCGATGTTTTAGGACATTTTGAACGTATTGGCATCAAAATCCCGACAGAGATTTTTTTGACTGTCACAAAGCTTCCTTAATGAGGAAGCAAAAATTATGAGGAAGCGATTTGCAAGGTTCGACTTTGCACCCTTGTTCTTATATAAAATCGGTTTGTAAATCGATCTAGTCCAGAATAAATATATGGTGAATTCCATGTCAAATATAAAAAATTGAAAGTCGCATCAAATTTAAACGCCTAGATGGATTTCGCCCAAATTCGATTCGAAACATCTTTCGATGATAGTGCGACTTTGTACCAAATTTTGATCTGATATCTCGAAAATTGTGGAAGCTAGAGCGCGCACGTCAATTTTTGAAAAATTTCAAAACGACATAAAATATGAATGGCTCGATGGATTTTGCCCAAATTCAATGCGAAACATCTTTCGATAATAGTGCGACTTTGTATCAAATTTTAGCCGGATATTTCAAAAACTGCGCAAGCTAGAGTGCGCACGATACTTTTTAACCAATTTCAAAATTCTCTAAAAACAAAAACACTGCATGGATTTCGCTCAAATTCAGTTCCAAGCATCTTCCTGAAGGAGTGCAACATTTGACTGAAATTGAGCTCGATATCTCGAAAATTGTGCGAGATAGAGAAAAAAAATCGATTTTCGAAAAATTTTGTAATCGCATAAAAACGTAAGAACTGCATGGATTTTTCCGAAAATCAAATCAAGCACGGTGCCTAGAACCGTTCACATGTGTGATAAGTTTCAGCTTGATATCTCAAGCCGTTCTCAAGTTATGAACATTAAACCAAGCTACACACACACACACACACACACACACGCGCGCGCACACACACACACACACACACACACACACACACACACACACACACACACACACACACACACACACACACACACACACATCCGGACATTTTTTCTGAATGTGATTTTCAGATGTTTTTTGGGACATTCAGAACACGTTTTCATGAACATCTCGGAAAAAATTTTTTCACGAAAACAAAGCTTCCTCGATGAGGAAGCAATAATGTTAAGATTATTCAAATAAGATTTGAAACTTACATCAATCGTATATAACTAACCGAAATAGAAACGATAAAAATGATAAAAACGACTTAAAAATAATGACTTCATATTTCGAATTGATCACTTTTTTTTACGCTTTATATGTGTTATTAACCACAAACGAGCAGCTGTGACACACATTGGGTTCCTTCTGTGATGGTGAGGTTGCTGCAACAGTTGTCAGCGGTTCCCTTACCACTGTGCTAGTGGCCATTCCAATTCCATTTGGTTGAACTATATTTGGTGAAGCGCTGTTCATTTGGTTCGATGTTGAGAACGATGCCAAGTTGACGGATGATGAGATTTTCTCTAACATGTTGCCCGTTTATTTTGTATTAAAAAAAATTTCGTACCTCATTTAGAATGTTCGAAGCATTTGAACAAATACATTATTCCAAGCGTCTCGACTAATAAGGAAACCCCACGACTTGTCCTCTTCCGGTTTCGATCAAACTTAGCACGATTGTGGAGTCGGTCAAAATATTCGACAGGTATTTTGTTATCTGCGGACTCCTGCGCTGAGAGGGTAAAAATCGCCCTCAAACTCGTAGGATCTTTCGTTTTTTGATTATAACTCGTAAATGGGGTAAGATAGAAAAAAATGTCAATGGCAGCGTTATTGCAGTACACTTGGACTAGACATTCGCGATAAGAGCGATCAATAGAATTGAACAATTTATCATTATTTATCTACAGATGGTTTTTTTTTACATATCTACCGTCAACCGCAGCTATTATGGAACAAATTCGCTACTTTTTGCTTCCTCATAGAAGAAGCTTTGTTTTGGTGACATTTTTTTTCAAGATGTTCATGAAAACGTGTTCAGAATGTCCCAAAACATCTAAAAGAAACATTCAGAAAAAATGTCCGGATGTATGTGTGGGTGTGTGTTTGTGTGTGTGTATGTAACATTGGTTGAACGTTCACAACTTAAGAACGGCTAGAGATACCAAGCTGAAATTTGTCACACATGTAAAGAGCTTAAGGCGCATACCATGTCTAAATTTTTTGAAAAATCCATGAAGTTCTTTAGTTTAAACGCGCTATTTAAAAAATTCAAAATTTTATTTTCGGTCTCTAGCGCCCACAATTTTAGTGATATCGAGCTCAAATTCAGTACAGTGTTGTACGACTACGGGGAAACGCTTGTTACTGGATTTGAAAAAAATTTATAACGTGCTTTTGTTTTAAAGAATTTTGAAAGATGTGAAAAATCGCTGTGCGCTCTCTAACTGGTGCCATTTTTCACATATCTGACTGAAATTTGGCACAAAGTTGCACTATTATCAAAAGATGTTTCGTATTGAATTTGGGCAAAATCCATGGAGCCATTCACATTTAATGTCGTTTTGACATTTTTCAAAAATAGACGTGCGTGCTCTAGCCTCCATAATTTTCAAAATATCGGACTAAAATATGGTACAAAGTCGCACTATTATCGAAAGATGTTTCGTATTAAATTTGGGAAAAATCCATCGAGGCGTTCAGATTTAATGCGACTTTCAATTTCATGGATTTGACATGGAATTCACCATATATTTATTCCGGACTAGATAGATTTACGAAAGTAATTTATATGAAAACAAGGGCGCAAAATTGAACCTTGCACATTGCTTCCACATCATTTTTCGACATTTGCCAAAGCTTCCTCTATGAGGAAGCCAGAATTGATCGAAACATAGTTCCTCATAGAGGAAACTCTGGCAAATGTGAAAAATTATGAGGAAGCAATGTGCAAGGTTCGACTTTGCACCCTTCTCTCTTTCGCTTCACTTAAAATCGGAATTTGAGCTCGAATTTTTCTAACCATTCAAGCATCTCGTAAACATCCTTCTGAAGGTGCATGACAAGTTTCATCACAAAAAGAATTATTTGGCGCTGTAATGTCAACTTAACATTTTTCCCCGATAGCCCTGCGGTGGGGACTACTATGGATCAAGTTTTGTGATCGTAAATGAAAAATAGTAAAGCTTGTCTTTCGGATTAAATAGTTACCAATAATATTTTGCGCCATTTGTCCGGAACATTTCAAATAACACTATCCCCTACTGGCGATTCCGGACATTGTATGATTACGATCCTAGGCAAAAAAAATGTTCTATGGTAGCCCCGCCTTACGGTACGAAGGTATTAGCTCGATCAGAACTTCACTTTGTCAATGGATAATGATGGGAAAATTAAGTTTACCTGTTTTCGATTTCTTAAAATATCTCGCATTTACGACAATAAAAGCCACCCTTGGCTTTTTATAATTTTGACATTTATAATATTTAGGTCATTTCTCGCATTTACGACGGTAAAAACCACCCTTGGCTTTTTATAATATTTGGCTCGGTTCTCGTCCCTAGCAGGTGTTACATCAAAATTAAACATTCGGAACAGCAATTTAGGGGACCACCCTGAAACTAACCCTGAAATTAGTGGGATTCTTCGTTTTTCGACTGTAACTCGTGAAGAGGGCGAGGTAGGACGAAAGTTCCGGTTCACGGTTTCCGATTCGGTGGAACATGTTTTATTGAGGTTATAGGAGGTCCAGAACCACGTATTCTCGCGTTTCGCTTTACGTGGACTTTTTAAATTTGTCGATATCTCACACTGATTGTGAGCAGATTTGTACATCTTCAAACTTTATGGGAACAATTACAAAAATGCATGAACGTATTATGCTACACATGATATTTGTTGCAATAATGATAGTCGTGGCAGAAGCGCTTAAATCCCCGAGATTTTTAACACCATACACAAGAGATAGTAGCATCTTCACCGCAAATCCCGCACGGTGGCGGAAGTTGAGGGCAACAATATTGTACCGAATTGTCGGATTATGGTGGTCTCGTTTCTACGTAACCGCTCTTATACCACGAATATTCAAAGTCATCTATAAACCTCGAAGAATAAACTTTGTGATGTATGGGGTATGCGTGGGTGCAAGGATTCGGGAGGTGTGATTGGTAAGGGATGCAATTGATAAGCACGGTTTCAGATAAACGTTTATTACTCGAGATCGACACGCTCCTTTCCTGCTCGCTCGACTCGTTCTGGAGTCCGGTACCGCACACACATACACCGTGGGAGCTTCGCTCCCCCCTCGTACCTACGCTTAGCGCCGTTCCATATTCGCGGTACATTTCGTCGCTCTGTTGCCAGATCGCCGTGGCGCACACACACTACAAACTTGATTGTGAGCAAGCGATAATAATGTAACGTCATGATCATACAATACTACTGCGTGACAAAAGCGTTTTACAGAATTGTTCCATGTACGGAAGTCATACATATCCAGGACCTATGTGAACCTGGCCCGTGCCTTAAGAAAAAAGTTTTCTCTTGCTATTATTAAGACGATTGACTACAAACGCTCTCTCCCTCTCTCTCGCTCCGCAGCGAGCGCCGATAGCGCTGTCACCTTTGCACTGGGTGATGTCTATTACCTTATGATAGTCCATTACCTTAAGACCTCTGTTAAGCTAGCAGTAGAAAGTCTGGAAAATGAATTTACTCTGCACCAGAATTAAGTAATTTTTAGGTACTAATTTGGTACTCAGTTAAAAATGTTAGTACACTTTAAATTTTAGCGGGGGAGAATTTGGAAAATCATTCTGCTAGCTTGACGTCAAGCCAGCAGAATAGTGCGAGATGTGATAAATTGTTTAACTTTCTTGCACAGGAATTAAGTACTTTTTAAGTACTTTTCATCTCTGAAAAAGGAGATTTTAGCTAGACCCACCCCTTCGGCCGGAAAAATTCACCCTCTCGCCACTCAAACCAGCCTCAAAATGGGAAATCTGTAGTTCTTATCGAATCGTCTCGTTCTTCAACGAGAGTAACCAGTGATTTAAGTACTCGAAGGATATGCATCGTGCCATTTTAGTACTCGGCCCCTTTGGCCAGAAAAACAAACCCCTCGTCACTCGAACCAGCCTCGAAATGGAAAATCTGTAGTTTTTATCGAATCGTCCCGTTCTTCGACGTGAGTAACCAGTCGTTATAACTTTTGTTTTCATGTGATCGATCTACGTCTGTGAAACAAATTTGATCTCAATTGGTAAATAAGTGAAGAAACGGAATGTGACACACAGACAGACAGACTAATCGAAACGACAAGGGCTCCTGGATATCCACAAAGCCCTACAAACCAAACTACAAACGATTTCAAGATTAATAGAGTGTTAATGATTTTTTTTCGGGAAAGCCACAAACGATACCAAGGTTACAACCGATTTCGAGGCAATTAATTTTGGAGAAACTACAAACGAAAATAATGGAAGTACAAGCAATTTCGATGCTAGGAGTAAAAGAATACTTCTGGAGAAACTACAAACGAGAATTACGTGTCTACAAACGATTTCGATAGTAGAGCGTAAAAGAATAATTTTGGAGGAACTATAAACGAAAAGGACGTTACTACAAACGATTCAGAGTTATGGAGGGCATAACAAATACTTTTGGAGGAACTACAAACGAGAATTACGTTACTACAAACGACTTCGATGCTAGTAGGGCATAAAAAATAATTTTGGAGAAACTACAGACGAGAATTACGTTACTACAAACAATTTCGATGCTAGTAGAGTGTAAAAAAAAGAAGTCTGGAGAAACTACAAACGAAAGCATCCGAACTTCAAACGATTTTGCGGCGAGTAGGGCGTAGGCAATAAATTTGAGACAAACTAGAAATAGAAATATCGGAGCTAAGAACGATTTCGTGTTCAGTACGGCGTTAAGCGCTTATTGTGAATATACAGAAGTAAAACTATAAGGTTTAAAAAATAAAAAATAAAAATTTTAAAAATTAAAAAATCGTAACTTTTTTGTTGTTTTTTTTTACTACAAACAAACATTTTTGCACTGCAATCAACTACAAACGATTCTCTATCCTTACTAATTTTCAGATTTGGGTTTTGTTGAAGTCGGGGGATGGATTTTTTTTTAAGTCCCATAACTTTTTTTGGGTTTTACTAGCAACGAAAAAAAATTTAACAACAAACAATTACAAACCGATATCTTTGAGAATAGCAAGAAAAAATTTTTTTTTAAGGCGCGGGCCAGGTTCACATAGGTACATCCAGGAGTTGAATCATTCTCGTCATACCTTTGAAACCAGTTTATATGTATGACGTATTCATATACGTATAGATTCATATGTATAGAAATATACATGAGACCAAAAATACGTCGACGCCATTTTCCCTTTATTCATGCATAGACAAAGCGGCATTCCGATTGAACTAAAACGTAGTGTATGCCCGTAAAGACTAGGGGTGTCGAGTGCGAAGAGTGGGACAGCCGAAACGCAGACTTCTGTTACTAATGGGAGTCAGTCGAATAAATACTTTAACCCAAGTCCGTTGTTTTTTTTTTCACCCTCGTTGTATACATACCAGGCAGCGGATACGGAGCAAGTGACGGCGAGGATTATCAGACATAATGGCGAGAACGTGGATGAGAGCAAATGACGAAGAAAAAAAAAAGACGAATAGCATGTTCTCGTGGATAAATCAACTGCGAAAAGTAGTCGTCACCGAGGAAGCTGCGTAAAAGAGAAATCGCGGCAGAGGACGGAACGAAATGGAACGAATTCCGTCGAATATTGAGGGAAGCAGAAGTAGCCGAACCAAGAAGTCGATAAGGTAAAACCGAAGAAGAGAAACGGAGGGTAGCGCACAGAAATCGCAAGTTTGCCGCGAGACGAGTGGGCAGAGATGGCTTATACGATGCACCTCGATCTCGAGATAGGAGTTGACGATTGGGAACAGCTTGTAAAACGCGTCGAATTCCACTTTGAGGCAAAGGGCATAACGGACGAGAATAAGAAGAAAGCAATCTTCCTGAAGAAAATCCACCCGGAAGCCTACGCGATAGTGAGTAAGGTATGTGCCCCAGCGTAACTTAGAGATGTAACGTTAGTGGAAATTATAAAAAGTGACCGAATACGTGAAACCGAAAGTTAACGACGGAGTGCTTCGATTGAGATTTGGTGAGCGGCCACAAGTCGCAGAAGAATCAGTGGTTCAGTACGTGGCGGTACTATGGCCGGTATTCACAGTCGTTGCTTATTTGGAAGTCGGCCTCAAGCATGACTTAAGACGCCAATCGACCAACGGGCGTCATGAAGCTCATGCTTGAGTTCAACTTAAGGCGCACTTACTAATAAGTAACGACTGTGAATACCGGCCTATGAGACTTAGCGACCGAATGTAAATTCGCATCGGAATGATAAAAAAACATTTTTTAAATAAATCCTTTAAATTGTTTCAAATTTATTGATGATTCTCATCACAAATCTACAGTGGGCGTAATATGCAACATCTCCGCCATTGAAACTTTCCTTTATCTCACCCCGCTTGCGAGTTACAAGCGAATAACGAAAAATCCTACGATTTTCAGGGGTGATTCTTACCCCCTAAATGTTGGTCCTCAAAATAACTGTTCTGAATAATCAATGATAATACAACACCAGCCTGGGGGTAGGAAAAAAGCAAAATATTACGAATGAAATAACCAGTTATGGTAGGATATCATGGAACAGGAGTAGGGTGGTTTTTAAACCCCCTTAAGTGCGAGACATGGAAAAACCCTAAAACACGTGAACTTAATTTTTCTATCATTAAACATTGACAAAATCAGATTCCGATCGAACTAAAACCCTCGTAGATATGTTAAGAAACCCATTTTTTTAAATAAATAATTATTGCGCGTAAAATGCAAAAACTCTGCCATTTTAAATTTCTTTTATATCTCGTTGCGTTCACGAGTTATAATCGAAAAACGAAAAATCCCTCAATTTTCAGATTTAGTTTACGCCCTCTCAATATGCGACTCCGCTGTTGAAAAAGCAATACGTGTCGAATATTTTGACCGACTCTACAATCGTGCAAAGTTCGATCTAAATCGAAGGGTAACACTTTGTCGCACGGTTTCCTTGACTCGGGTGAAAATTTGCGAATTTAATTGTAAACTATTTGTACCATTTATTTTCGTAGGCTGACAGCGCCGTTCGGTAGCATCTACGATGGTACGGGCAATTATACAACGAACGTAAAATGTTCGTGGCTGATCGAGAGTAGCTCGAATTCTTCGATACGGATGCACATTGAGGAATTCGCTTCGGAATGTGGCTGGGACCATCTGTACATATACGACGGGGACAGCATCGAGGCGCCGTTGCTCGGCGTTTTTACCGGCTTGATGCACAAGGATGGATACCACATTCGACGTGTGCCGGAAGTGATAGCGCGTTCCGGCACCGTACTTCTCTACTTTTTTTCAGACGTAGCATACAACATGAGTGGATTCAACATTACTTACAAAATCAACGCGTGTCCTAGCAGGTACGCAGCTCCACAATTATATCAGGGACGCATACGCGTGCGGAATAACGGTACTAATGGTTGATTGAACTATTTTTTTCTTTGCATTGTCGAAAAGCCTCAAATTGAAAATATTCAGTGACGAGAATAATTAAACATTAATATGGACTTTATGAAACTTTCAATATTCAGCGCTTATAGCGCATGACAACCGTTCCATGTTCCATTGCTGATTAATCCAATTGAGCCCCCGGATCGAATAAATCGACGAGCACTCGAAAACGCGTAAAAGTATTGACGGCTTGACATGAAAAATGAAACTTCGAAATTTTATGTATAAAAAGTACTGGACAATGGATATTTTGAAAACGATGTAACGTTTTTTTTAACTATATTTAAATATTGTTCACATTGTAGAAGATAAAAATTGATAACCGATGATTTGACGCGCTTGGAAATTGATGTTTTTTATGTCACGCTGCGCGTAAAAGTGCGGTTTTACGCTCACTTCGTTCGCGTCAAGCCGCATTTACGCGCCTTGTGACATAAAAATTCGTACGATACTCGTACGAAAACCGTTTTCTGGACTCGTGTGATTGCAACACTCGCCTTCGGCTCGTTCTGCAAACACACTAGTCAAAATTTTTTTTTTTCGTACTAGTGTCATAATGTACTATTTCACACTGCAATTTGTGATGATGATGCAATTTTATTCTGTAGACTTTTGCGGTTATTATGGACTCGAGTGATAAGTTCAAAACATATTAAAGATAATCGATTTTTAAATCGTCAGTAAAGGCCATGTTTTTTATCCTTTGCAAAAAAAAAAAAAATGACGAGGGTGGTTTAAGCTACGACAAACTTCGTGGCGGTCACAGTCGACATCATGCGTTTCTCGACGAGTTTCAAGCATAACATGACATTTATTTAAAATTAAGCACATTTATCCTCGCGCTTCAATGATAATAATTGAATATATAATGAGTCATATTCTTTGAAACGGTTTATCATAAATATAAAATATCAATTAATTACAAATTAATTGATGAACGATTTGTTAAATCCCAGAGTATCCACTGAAAACCTTTTCGCTTCGTCCAAATTTTTCTTCTATCACTACTGATTTTTTCATGGACTTTCATTGAAAAACTTATCTCGACCGGTACTTAAATATTTTACCGAAACGTCGGTCAACTTTTCTTGAGCCAATCGTACAGGAGACGCTAACGATAAATTCAACAGATCATCAATCTTACAATTTGTTTTGGGAGCATGGCTTGTCGGTTCCCTATGTATTCATAAAATGAATGAATTCTCATATTTAGGAAGTACGTAATTTTTAGGATATCTCTAATGTGCAAGCTTTTTGGTGTTTTCATTGTATCTAATAAAGTTTCGATATTTTTGCGAAGTTATTTTCGAAGTTATTGCGCATAGATCCCGTTGGGAAAAGCTAGCTCTATAAAACTGACGACGGGCGCACTGCATTTCGAGTTACAATTTAATTTTTCGCGGAAAAATAAAATTCATCGTTTGAATTTCCATCACGCCAATAAATTTAGTATAGGTTGGGGAATATTTGCATAAATTGACGAGACCCGAGATACATGCATGTAGATTCGGTAGTACAATAAAATATTTCTATTCGAAGCAGACCGACACTGTTGTATACGCGACGTAAGGCACACGGCGCTCAGAGTTAGATTTTAGTTTTTTACGGGAAAACAAAAGTCATCGTTCTGGTTTGGATCACGCCAATAGATTTAGTATAGCTTAGGGAATATATATGTAAATTTACAATACCGGGTATATATGCGTGCGAAAAAGTTTCTTCTGTGATTTAACAAGTTAATTTTACATTTGTAATTAATTGATATTTTATAGTTATAATAAACCGCTTCGAAGAGGATGATTCATGATATTTTCAATCATTGTCTCTAAATCGACAGGATAAAAATGTTCTTACTTTTAAGTGGATCCCATGTTATGCTTAAAACTCGTTGAGAACCGCACGAGTTCCACCGCGACCGCCAGATGGGACCATTACACCTAGAGCCAGCGACAAAAATAGTCACGTCATTTGATATCGGCTGATTTTTGGTAAGGTGGTTGCAAATGATGTTCGATACTCGTTTATAACAATGCCAGACGTTTTGGGTGGTGGAAAGGTAGTGCCAGACGCGATCTAACGGATCCAAAAATCGACCCTACTTTGTTTTTCTTGTATAACTCGCCCATTTTTAACTTTTGACCAAAAATTATTATCACACGTCTTGTAGGAAATTTAATTTTCTACAACTTTAGTCATGACAATTTTTTGTCTACGATCGATATTTTTTGATTTTAATCTAAAAACTAAATAGAATGAAATTAAATTATTGCATTATCCCGTTTATTTTCAAGTTTAGCGCGTTAATGCGTATGGACAAACTTGTAAACAATAAAATTCTCTACAATTTCGGTCGTCATATTTTCTCTCCTAGGATCAATATTTTATGTCCTACGCCTATGGAAATCGTAACAAGACTTATCTTATTATTCGTTTGTCTTTTTGTTGGACCAAAAATATTAATGCTAGGAGAAAAAGAATAAGGACCAAAACTTAGTCACGTCATTTGATATCGATTCAGATGAAAACAATTATTTAGATGAGATCGTCAATAATGTATATCCGCGTTTCCAGACGAAAATCTCGGTGGAAACTGTCTGCCAGACCACCTTAAAGAGCGGATAGTTTGCCAAGATTATGATAGCTATCCGGCTATTGCTATTATTAAATTTGGTGATTATAATTTTTTTATCAAAAGCAGGTTATCATGTGTAAAGGTAAGAATTTGTATTAGTTATCAATATCATAATTATATTATTTATTTATGGAGAATAACAAAGTTATAAAGAATGGTAAACGCCTTATAGCACGGTAAAGCAATCAATTAATCTTAAATTTTTTTTTACGCGGTTCAAACGTCGTTACTTCAATTATGAAATGCTCCGAGCTTCTTGTCGTGATAGCCATCATCTTCGTCGCTGTCAACTTCATCATTTTCATCAACGTTTGCAACAAAGTAGTATTCTTATAATTAATAATATTAAGTTCCAGAGATCGAGCTACTCTTTTGCACGAGCGAGATGCAGCGAATAGCGTTAATGTAACGCGTCGCCGATACAAGTGTGTTTCGTTTGCGCGCCAACGTTCATGATGTATACCGAAACAACACCTTAGCGCCTGGGGTACGCATGTACCCCACATAAGTCTCGTTAGGTTTTCTATAGGCGTGAGACCTAAAATATTGATCCTAGGAGAGAAAATATGACGACCGAAATTGTAGAGAATTTTATTGTTTACAAGTTTGTTTTCATGCATTAACGCGCTAAACTTGAAAATAAACGGGATAATGCAACAATTTAATTTCATTCTATTTAGTTTTTAGATTAAAATCGGAAAATATCGATTGTAGACAAAAAATTGTTATGTCCAAAGTTGTAGAGAATTAATTTTTCTACAAGACTTGTAACTATAAATTTTAATCAAAAGTTAAAAATGGGCAAGTTATACAAGAAAAACAAAGTAGGGTCGATTTTTGGGTCCGTTAGATCGCGTCTGGCACTACCTTTCCACCACACAAAACGTCTGGCATTGTTATAAACGAGTATCAAACATCATTTGCAACCACTTCACCACAAATCAGCCGATATCAAATGACGTGACTAAGCTAATTTTTTTAACCCTTTCGGGGGTCCGCGGCAGCCGCTCCCTCCGCTGGACGCTAGCCAGACATCCGTATCAATTATCATACGTTTGAGAACAGTTCGATAAAGCTATTAATCGGTGATATCAAACGACGTGACTATTTTTGTCGCTGGCTCTTAGACTACATAGCCTTGCGCGGCGCAGCCGCGCGCGCTACGCATTTTATTATTAACTTGTCATTAAAGCAACTAATTTTCCTCTGATCGATATGGAATTTGGTCAAGCGTTGGTTTAGTTGTTAAGGATTATTTTCAATATGTTTTTAACTTGTTGATCGAGTTCATAATGATCTTAAAAGTGTACAGAATGAAATCGCATTCATGCGATGTCATTCCGATCATTCCTAACGGCGTAACGGCGTTTTATGTATTTAAAACATTGATTTTCAAGCGCATGTAATCATCAGTTTTCCACTTTTATTTTGTACAATATGAGCATTATAAAAAAACGTTCAAAAAAACTTCGAAAGACCGATCGTCCAGTATTTTTTTTTTTACACAAAATTTCAAACTTCTATTTTTCATGTCGAGCGAACAATGCTTTTGCGCGTTTTCGAACGCTCGTCGAGGTATTCGATCGGGGATCAACATCGAAAATTCGTATCAATATATCGCACCCGCCGTGAAAGACGGGTACAACTAAAAAATCGCAATTTTCTGAGTTCGTTGTGGTTTCGAGTTGTAGAAGTGGACTA
Organism: Sussaba pulchella; assembly: GCA_963971145.1. Taxonomy (NCBI): domain Eukaryota; kingdom Metazoa; phylum Arthropoda; class Insecta; order Hymenoptera; family Ichneumonidae; genus Sussaba; species Sussaba pulchella. The sequence goes on from OZ020164.1 coordinate 6,738,518, forward strand.
CTTTGTCTGTGGAAAACGGGGATGCATGAAGGTCGCTCTCAGTCCGCTAGATAGGGCGTGTATCTCTCTTCCATGCATCGGATGCTATGGCCCGTTCGGGAAAGACTTGCGATTTGCCGAGAATCGAAATTTTTTAGTTGTACCGGTCTTGCACGGAAGGTGCGATATGTGATACTCACCTACTCTGTGCGAAATATCGGAGCAAAGTTGTCGAAGAACCCGATACAGCTTAACTAACTGAATGATCATATTATGTGAGAGCATGACTGGTGCTTTTGTGCAGTTGATACGTGGTCCGCGATATCAATATTACGAAAGTGGCGATCGCTGAAGTGCGGTTCACACTTGTCTAACTATATGGGATGGGGACAGTCTACCTCGGGGCAGTCTTACTCCGCGCAGTCTTACTTGGGACAGTCTTACTCGGCGCAGTCTTACTTGGGGCAGTCTAACTCAGCGCAGTCTACCTCGGCGATTTTGACAGGTCTACAGTCCGCCTTACCGACAAGAGATATGTATCATTCCTGTTTGTTAAAACTAGATGCTCGCGCCATCAACCGAGCATGCCTGACGACGCGGCTGCTTAGGGTATCTCAACTTGGTCCCTTCGTTCGTAATTGCTATAATAAATGAACAGTACAAAGTTGGCGCAATTTTAAAACCATCTCGTTGCACGGACGGAATTATAGAAATTTGATACCTATTTAATAATAATAATAATTATTTTAATTGTACATAATACTTATACATTCACGATATAACAAATAAGACAGTTTAAATATTAATGAATAAGCGACATTATAATCCCAACCGATATGGTGGTAATTATATGAAAAGATGTAATTTTGGAGCCATCTGTTCGCGACGACGGGTGCTGGGCGCCGGGCGACTCGCAGAATAATATGTTAGAATTCTAATTAGCCGATCCTGGACCGATACTCGGCCGAGTGTCGGACAAACATGACTTATATCGTGAATGTATAAGTATTATGTACAATAATAATTATTATTATTATTAAATAGGTATCAAATTTCTATAATTCCGTCCGTGCAACGAGATGGTTTTAAAATTGCGCCAACTTTGTACTGTTCATTTATTATAGCAATTACGAACGAAGGGACCAAGTTGAGATACCCTAAGCAGCCGCGTCGTCAGGCATGCTCGGTTGATAGCGCGCGCATCTAGTTTTAACAAACAGGAATGATACATATCTCTTGTCGGTAAGGCGGACTGTAGACCTGTCAAAATCGCCGAGGTAGACTGCGCTGAGTTAGACTGCCCCAAGTAAGACTGCGCCGAGTAAGACTGTCCCAAGTAAGACTGCGCGGAGTAAGACTGCCCCGAGGTAGACTGTCCCCATCCCACTATATTTGTTGAACATTCGCTTCCCGTTTGCGAATTAACATCGATACCTGTATATTCTGCGACCCGGATAAATTATAGTTCGTCTGTAACTTAATTCTCGTAGCGTCTTAATTGATGATATATGACCACGCGAGCGACAAGTCGAATTGATCTGTTTTGCCGTTGTCAGGTACTCTCACACGGATTGCTCGGGGAACGGTGTTTGTATCGAGGGAGTGTGCACTTGTGACGCCACGTGGACCGGTAGTGCATGTGATACTCAAGTATGCCCGAACAATTGCTCGCAGCATCTTGAACAAGGCCAGTGCGATCGGGAAGGACATCATTGCAACTGTGCTCCAGGCTTTAAAGGCAAGTCATTACTTTACGCAAAGTGACGCACTATCTACAACTTGATTGTCTCCTCACACGTTTCATTTTATACTATAACGAGGATGGGCCAATAGCTGCTACGCTACGTAAGACGATATTGGACAGTGCCCAACTTTTGAGATTAATTCTTCAAGGATACCTTTAGTTTGGTACAATTTTTCAATCAATCAATTTTTGATTATCATTCCATCATTCTAGTAATAGTTAGAGTAATAATGTTGACAAGTTTTTCTTCATCCATAGCCCACTAATCAAACTCATATCGAGTGTTAAAAATGCGTATTCCAACATTGAAATGTATTAATCTTATGAGAAGTAAAGTTATCGGAAATTGACTTATTTACAAAAGAAGTAATGATTTTTCAACGGAATGTCAGAAGATAAATTAAACAAAGAGAAGATACAAGGAAATTCGAGGGGCGATTCTGTTCGGAAAACGTTTATTTCATTAAATATTCATACACAAGAAGTATAAAGATGCAAATTACACAGGTCTGTAAAAAAAAACTTCAAGACAAGTGGAAGCCGATTATCATAGTATTTCTCGCGTAGAACCCCAATCCAGCTTTCAAAATCGTAGATTTGTTCGAGTTTTCGAGAAAAACTGGATGAGAAAACCCAAAACACCCGTTTTTGACCATTTTTAACCCGTTGCGTGTGTAGCGCGGCTATAGCCGCGCCAACCGAAGTTGCCAAGAATGGGTAGCGCGGCTATAGCCGCATCTTCAAAAAACTCGATTAAGACTTGTTCGATCTTCCTGAAATGTGGTATCCCGAACTTTTTTTGGACTCTAAATCCGAAAATGATATCAGAATTCCAAAATTCAAGATGGCGGATCCAACATGGCGGATCGAAATCGCAAAAAAATAGTGGATTTTCATGAAACTTGGTATCTACAAGTTTTTTTAATCGCTAAATCCGAATATGATGTCAAAATTTCGAAATTCAAAATGCCGGATCCAATATGGTGGATCGAAATTACAATATCGGTGGATTTTCATGAAACTTGGTATCCACATGTTTCTTACATTGCTGAATCCAAATATAATGTCAAAATTTCGGAATTGAAAATGGCGGATCAAAGTTACAAAAATGAATGAATTTCCGTGAAACTTGGTATCTACAAGTTTTTTGTATCACTGAATCCGAATATGATGTCAACATTTCGAAATAAAAAATGGCAGATCCAATATGGCGGATCAAGATTACAATATCGGTGGATTTTCATGAAACTTGGTATCTTCGATCCGATACTTTTAATATCGATAATCCGATGACTTTTTATTTACCCATTCTTGGCCACTTCTGTGTCCGCGGCTGTAGCCGAGTTGCACACAAGGGGTTAAGGGCCATAGAACAATGACGCGACCCAATAGAACCTTCTAAATCATGATCTCAATTGGATGAAGTAAAAAGCTCGTGCCTGGCTTTATCAGTCCATCGAACAAAAAATGAGGCGTCATGACCATAGAATACTCGAGAACAGGTTTTTTATACGAACACGCAACAATTCTAACCCCTGCGTTCCAGTCCGCTCGTCGCATCGCGGGGCAAGAAAAACACCCATGGATGAATGGATTTTCAGACCTCAATTTTTATCCGACCTGGACGGTTTTTTTGAAAGTTGAAGCTAATGAAACTCTGTATGCATTCTGTATCCGCGATTGAAGTGGGAAACCTCTGATATTTGTTCTGAAAAGGTTTAGGCTCGCGTTAGCTTTCGACACGTTCTCAAATATAGTGAAAAAATACGTTATTTGGCGACCATTAACCGTGTTACCTCCGAAAACTAGAGCTCATCCAACATGTTTGGAGCCCGATACGTGATTTACGGGTAAACACCTATAATGATCGGCTGTGGCTTGTCTTGGCGGTTGAAATCGACGAAATATCGTTGTCCTGTGTCATTTATACACAAACTGATAAAATATTACGGATGAATGTGTATTAGGGTGGACCTTATTTGGGGTGTTGTTGAATTTCGACAAGTGCACCCCCCAGATAGGTTTGAAATGAATTTAAAGAAATATGTGCAAAACCCCAGCCCTGTGGTTCAATGCGAAGACGTGCCTGCAAGCTCGTTTTGTTTCCAATTTTAGTAACTTGGGATTTTCAGACTATTTCAGTAATTATTTTTTCGAGTTATCCCTAAGCAGGGAAAAAATTCTTGATTTACATGAATCTATTCTTCATTGGTGTATCTACGTGTGAAATTTTTCACAAGGCGTTATCACAACCCTTACGCTCCCCACCCCTCTTCTCTTATACACGACGGAAAATTGATTAAAATCGACCACCTGTTTTTAGCCGCTCGGTCCGTTACAGTATTTTACCCATTAAAAGGCAGTCCTAATTGCATCATAAGTTTGTGGAAAAAAATATTCTACATGTAGGAAATAGTACATTATGACACTAGTACGAAAAATTTTTTTCTGACGAGTGTGAGTTTGCAGAACAAGCCGAAGGCGAGTGATGCAATCACACGAGCCCACAAATAAATTTCCACAAACTTATGATGCAAATAGGACTGCCTTTCAATGGGTAAAATACTGTAACGGAGCAAGCGGCTAAAAACAGGTAGTCGATTTTAATCAATTTGCCGTCTCGTATAAGAGAAGAGGGGTGGGGAGCGTAAGGGTTGTGATAACGCCTTGTGAAAAATTTCACACGTAGATACCAATTAAGAATAGATTCATGTAAATAAAGAATTTTTTCCCTGCTTAGGGACAACTCGAAAAAATAATTACTGAAATAGTCTGAAAATCCCAAGTTACTAAAATTGGAAACAAAACGAGCTTGCAGGCACGTCTTCGCATTGAACCACAGGGCTGGGGTTTTGCACATATTTCTTTAAATTCATTTCGAACCTATCTGGGGGGTCCAGTTGTCGAAATTCAACAACACCTCAAATAAGGTCCATCCTAATGTATATATGAGGTTATTTCTCTATATTCAACGGTTAATCACCCACTTGTGACCTGGCAGGATCTCGATTTGGATGAAATTCCTTTCTCTGAAAGTACTCGATGGAAGTAGTACGTGACGAATTTGTTCGATTCTTGCCGTAATTTTCTTTCAGCAGTGATTTTTTCTAAGTTTCGTAAATAATGTTTTCAAAGGCAAATATTTTTGGGGGAAAACTTTTAAATTCAACGGCAGACACGTCAAAATATGCGTTTTTATCCGCGCTTACAACAAACAGTATAAAAATAAATGAAAATTTGACAACATTTTGGTCCATTTTTTCAACCTTTTTATTTCTACAATCGAATTTCTGAGAAAACCAATTTTTTTTTCGAATTCTTTTCAAACATCCGTGTCCGTTTGCGAAAGACTTGAGCTTTTAGGAAAAACAACCTATGTGCGATTATAATGGAACACCTGTTAGGGGCACACAATAAGCTAAATATTATTAATGGAATTACCAATTATGCGATAAAATTATTGAGAAGGTCCAGGTCGGTTTCTGGTTCCTTAAGTGTGAGATATGGATAAAATAAGAAAAATACCAGCGCTAATTTTTTATCATTTATATATTGACAAAGGCCCATTACGATCGAGCTAGAACCCTTGCAGATATGTTTAAAAAACTATTTTTGTAGATAATTGATGGTCAATCGTAAAAATGTATTCATCATCTTTGTCATGAAGGTATAGTGCGTGAAAAATGCAATAATTCTGCCAATAAAACTTTTTTTTTATGGTAGTAACCGACCGCCTTTATCGACGGGTCGGTAACGGTTACAAAATATTTACGGTTTACGCGCGCGAGGCGGCGCCGCTTACGCAACAGCGTGAATCATATTCCCGATCCCACACCTTTACTGCGTAACCTACGCCAATGCGCTCCAATTAAAACTACGGAAGAACACGCTACAGGGGATCGGCACCAATTGTAGACGTCACAGATCACGCCACCCCAGAGAGGCCCTATCCGCCAAACGTACTCGAATCATTCATCGACATCCGGGGCCCTACTTGATCAAATTATAAAGTAGATAAAGTTGCGGCAGGTGCGTTGGCAAGGAGCCACGCAGATTTCCTCACTTCTCCAACCCACGGAACTATCCATAAGTGCAGGTGTATAAAGGTAGCACCCCAACCAAGCCGGATTTTTTTCTCTTGAACCAGAAATAATGAACTTTTTATGAACTCTTCAACCCCGCTAAAATTAATTTTTGAACCCTTCCCGTTTCCGAGAAAATCAAAATTCCAACGTGGGGGTGCCAGCTGTATGCTAAGCTAGCGCCAACTTTCTAATCTTTTAATCGGGAACGCATTCGAATAAGTCTGTATTTATGAACTTTTTATAAACTCTTCGAATATGAAAGTGCCAATTCGATCGGAACAACCCCTGCCAAGATAAGGGTAGTTTTTAAAATATTGAAAAATGAAAAATTTATTTTCGCGAGCACTATTTGTTGGATATTTATGAACTATTTAAGAACTCTTCAGATGCAAACGTTCAAAAATATCGGAACAACCCCTACCAAAATGAGGGTAGTTTTTGGAATATTAAAAAATGAAAAATCGAATTTCGCAAGCAAACTTTGTCGAATATTAATGAACTATTTATAAACTTTACATATACGCTAAAATAAATTCTTGAACCAATCCCGTTTTCGAGAAAATCGAAATTGCAACGTGAGGGTGCCACCGTTATGTTGAACGAGCGCGAACTTTCTGATCTTGCCGTCCAAACTCTATTTGAATGATCCTATATTTATGAACCCTTTATGAACTCGTTGAAAACGAAAGTTTCAAAAATATTGGAACCACCCCTACAGAGCTAAGGGTAGTTTTTGGAATATTAACAAATAAAAAATCGATTTTCGCGAGCAAACTTTGCTGGACATTAATGAACTATTTATGAACTTTACATATACGCTAAAATAAAATTTTGAACTACCCTTACGTTAAAATTTTGATTTTCTCGAAAACGAGATTGGTTCAAAAATTTATTTTAACGTATATGTAAAGTTCATAAATAGTTCATTAATATCCAGCGAAGTTTGCTCGCGAAAATCGATTTTTTATTTGTTAATATTCCAAAACCTAACCCTATCTTTGGAGGGGTAGTTCCGATATTATTGAAACTTTCTTATTCAACGAGTTCATAAAGGGTTTATAAATAGAGGACCATTTAAATAGAGTTTGGACGGCAAGAGCAGAAAGTTCGCGCTCGTTTAACAACGGTGGCACCCTGACGTTGAAATTTTGATTTTCTCGAAAACGGGATTGGTTCAAAAATTTATTTTGCCGTATGCGTAAAGTTCATAAATGATTTATCAATATTCAGCAAAGTTTGCTCGCGGAAATCGATTTTTTGATTGTCAATATTCCAAAAACTACCCTTAGCTCCGTAGGGGTGGTTCCGATATTATTGAAACTTTCGTATTCAACGAGTTCATAAAAGGTTCATAAATATAGGACCATTCAAATAGGGTTTGGACTGCAAGATCAGAAAGTTCGCGCTCCTTACCATAACGGTGGCACCCGCACGTTCAAATTTTGATTTTCTCGAAAACGGAATCGGTTCAAAATGTATTTTAGCGTATATGTGAAGTTCATAAATAGTTCATTAATATCCGGCAAAGTTTGCTTGCGAAAATCGATTTTTCATTTTTTAATATTCCAAAAACTACCCTTATCTTGGTAGGGGTGGTTTCGTTCCAATTGGACCTTTTGCATCTGATGAGTTTATAAATAGTTCATAAATCTTCAGCAAAGTTTGCTCGCGAAAACTGATTTTTTATCCTTCAATATTTTAAAACCCACCCTTATCTTGATAGGGGTTGTGCTGAAATTTTTGAAACTTTTGCATTTGAAGAGTTCTTGAATAGTTCTTAAATATTCAACAAATAGTGCTCGCGAAAATTAATTTATCATTTTTCAATATTTTGAAAACTACCCTTATCTTGGCGGGGTTTGTTCCGATCGAATTGGCAATTTCGTATTCGAAGAGTTCATAAAAAGTTCCTAAATATAGAACTATTCAAACTCGTTCCCGATTAAAAGATTAGAAAGTTGGCGCTAGCTTAACATAAAGCTGGCACCCCCACGTTGGAATTTTGATTTTCTCGGAAACGGGAAGGGTTCAAAAATTAATTCTAGCGGGGTTGAAGAGTTCATAAAAAGTTCATTATTTCTGGTTCAAGAGAAAAAAATCCAGCTTGGTGGGGGTGCTACCTTTATACACCTACTTTCCTGGTGATGTGTGAAACATTACTCTTCCAAGAAAGATCAGATGTAAAGGTAACGCCGAGATTCCGAGCTTCACTTACGTACGGTATTGATGAGCTATTTATGGATATTCCCGGTAAGTCGCTGAGGTTAACGTGTTTGATATGTGATTGACTACCAAATATCATGACCTTTGATTTGCTGATCTTAAGCGAAAGGCTATTTGAGGATGCGAATTGGGAAATCACGTTTGCATCGTAAACTATCAGTTGGAGGCCTCGATTTAATTGAATAGGTGGACAACTAAGATATATTTGAGAATCGTCAGCGAATACTATGTGCTCAGAGAAACGAAGTGATGAGCTAATGTCGTTTATGAAAAGCGAGAATAGGAGTGGACCGAGCACTGAGCCTTGTGGTACACCCATGGTTGTGGGCAACCAACTAGAGCAATTGTCCTCCGCATTTACTACCGCTTGTGACCGTTGCGTTAGGTACGAGAAGACCCATATGAGAGAATGATCTGAGAAGCCAATTTTTCTAAGTTTGATGAGTAGATATTTGTGAGAAACAGTCTCAAAAGCTTTAGTAAAATCGAAGAGAACTAGAATTGTTACTAGATTATTGTCTATCCCGCTTTTGATGTCATGGCAGATACGTAATAGGGCTGTTTGAGTGGAGTAGCCTTGTCTGTAGCCGGACTGGAACAAGGATTCGATTAGCTTCAATATACTCGGTTATTTGCTAGTGGCATAGCTTTTCAAATATTTTTGATAATTCGCTAAGATTAGCGATTGGCCTAGTGTCTGACGGGGAAAGTGGTAATTTAGTTCTAGACAATGGACGAATGTATGCTCTTTTCCAGTTGGATGGAGAAAGAGCAAGTTTGATAGAGTGGTTGAAGAGTGCTGTCAGGATCTTAACTGTGAGTGGTTGAGCCATAGCAATGGAGAACAATGATATGTGATCGGGGCCAGTTGCAAGGCTAGTGAAAGACGATCCTGAAATACGAGAGAGTACGGTATGTGGTGATATTTCTGAGAAGTTGAAAACTGTGCCACCTAAGGAAAAAGTGTTAATAATATCGGCAAGATCCATGGTTGTACAAACCGAATCACGATTTCAGATTGAAACATAGTAAGAATTAAGGCTGTCAGGTGTGAAGAATTTCAGCGACGAGGGTGGAGATGACTCGATCAAACCCAGAGTAGCCAGCTCACGCCAAAGCTTTCTGTGATCAAGAGTCGTTGATTGTCTTGACAAGAGAAATTCTTGTTTGGATCGTCTCAAGTGATGAGATATTTGAGAAAAGATTTATTATAACAAGTCAAGAATACATGCAATCAAAGATATGTCCACTCAACGACTGACACAAACATTTGCTTTATGGAAAACCGTGGAAACTAATAATAACAAAAGAACGCTTCAGAAACGAGCGTGCTACATTAATTAGCTGCGAATCATTTCAATACTTCTTCTCACAACTAACTTAATTAGACTTATTACAAACTTGTAATCCTAACAATGCAACGTTCATCAAAAATGTATCGCGTGGCAGTGGCTTTGTGAATATGTCCGCCACTGGTTCATTTGTAGGAATGTACTGTACGAAAATGATCTTGGCTTGAACAGCTTCTCTAATGAAGAACAATTTAACATCTATATGTTTAGTCTTATTATGAATTTCTGGATTCTTGATTATGCGAATGGCACTTTGATTATCTATGAGAAGTGGAGTGCTCTCCTTTCTGGCCATTCCTAAATCTGATAGTAATTGTCTAATCCACATCACTTCTTTTGTTCTTCACAGCCGGCCATAAACTCAGCTTCTGTTGTTGATAAAGCGACAGTTACTTGTCTGTGACTACGCCAAGAAATAGGTCCACCTCCAAAGAACATCACAAATCCCGTTGTAGATTTTCTTATTTCGGCATCTCTTGCAAGGTTTGCATCGGTGTATCCCATTAATCGTATGTCTCTTGCGCTATACATCAAATCCAGCGTTGGGTCTTTTTTAAGGTATTTTAAAATACGTTTCACTGCCGCTACATGACTCGAATTAGGATTGTTAAGAAAACGACTAGCTTCTCCCACCGCGTATAAAATATCTGGTCTCGTTAACGTTGCAGCATACATAAGAGATCCTACGGCTTCTCGATAGGAAAATACTATGTTCGTTTCATCGATGGTTTTCATTAGAGTAACATTCGGATCAGCCGGTATAGCATTGGAATGAGCATCGGCCATATTAAATCGTTCCAGGATTCTGTTAATATACGCTTCTTGATTTAGATATATCTCACGATATTTTCTGTTTCTCTTTATCTCAATCCCAACATAATAACGTCCGTCACCTCGTGTAATTTCGAATTTTTCTTCAAGATGCTGCATTATTTTATCTTGCATTTTTTTTCGTACTTGATACAATCAATCCGTCATCAACGTACAGGAGTAAATAAACTTTTTCGTTTTCAATAACTCCAGAGAATACACAAGCATCAGCTTTGCTTTGAATAAGTCAAAACATTTTGAGACAATTGGTAAATCGCGCATTCCACACTCTTGGAGATTGTTTTAATCCATATGAGCTTCTCTTCAAACGACAAACATCGTTGCTATCACTTCTCTTCAGACCTTGAGGTAGTTCCATGAAGATTTCTTCTTCTAGAAATCCCATTCAGGAATGCAGTTTTTATATCGAATTAGCCTATTTCAAAATCATTGGCTGCTGCAAGAACTACAATTATGCGTATGGGATCATATCGTACAACTGGAGCAAAAGTTTCCTGATAGTCGAGTCCTTCAACTTGTGAGTATCCCTTCGCTACAAGTCTAGCTTTAGCTCGAATTTTACTGCTACCAGGTGTGGATTCTACCTTATACACCCATTTACAACCAACGATTGAACGATTTGTAGGTCGAGGTACCACCGCCCAAGTTTGATTTTTCATAAGAGAGCATAATTCTTTCTCCATTGCTTGCTTCCATACTTCAGACTCCATTGAATTGATCGCCTCTGTATAAGATTGCGGTTCTACAACCTTTGCTGGAAGTGCAATATATCGTTGTGGAGGCTTAACATTTTTTCCGAAGATCATATCGCTGATGCTTACTATTTGTATTAAGAGCTAAAACTGTAGCAACTTCTTCTGTTGTGGATGGTTGTTGAATCGAATCTTGAATTAAGATCAAGTCTTCATTTGTTTCTGATCCTTGTCGACTTTCATCTTCTGGTTATTCATGTTGTTCAACGATTGGACGAATAATTGATGGTTCAACCACATTTAGAGGTTGAACACCACCTGGTTCAGTCACATTTATACCAGTTTCTCCGATACGAACTCGAACAGATTGTGTAACTCGCTCCAAGCCATCTGGTTTCGATTCTTCAACCAAACCCGATTCAGTGGTTGTTACAATATCTGGTGTACTTATTGCACTATTCGTCAAATAATTTGAATAAGTTGATTCATTAAAAACGACATCACAACTCATAACTATTTTCTTTGTTTCGGGGTTATACAAACGATAATTCTTTAATGTCGATGTATATCCGACCAAATGCATTTCAATAGCCTTTGAATCCCATTTTGTTCGCTTTTCTTTAGGAACATGTACATATACCGGAGTCCCAAAAACTCTTAAATGTCCAAGAGAAAGCTTCTTCTTAAACAATTGTTACGCATATGGCTCTAAAACTGACCCGAATCTAACTATCAATCGGGTTCGTTATCAACTTTGCCCTCGTGCAAAATACACGTCACGAAGGAACACGTCATAATAACGAACCTAAGGTTTTCCGATCGCCAGGTTAAGTTTTTTGGTGAAGTCTTACCAAGGCTGTATTACGTCATCAGATGGTAATACGCGTAACAATAGGTCTGTAGCCCAACGGTGTCTTTATAGACGGCGCAGTCTTCCTTCGATAATCAGAATCAGGACCAATATGAGAAGCGAGTAGAACGTTATGTGTATCAGTGTACTTATCGAAATGTTGGCCAAAGGTCTCGTTTCCTTCAAATCCCGTTGCAGCAAACACACTAAGGACAGTCGATGTCCTCAGAGAGCGAGTAACGAACCTTGGGGAGTACAATGTGAAACCGGGGGAAGAATCGGGGCTCTCCAGGAATTGGGAAGATGTCTTCGGGTTTACACAAAGGAGAAGGTCACGATTTATAGGCAAATGGTGATTTTTATTCACTTTAATTATCACTTATTAATCGGATACAAATAATAGTTTCACGAGTTTAACGATGGTAGGATGTTGCAGCAAACACTCCGCGTTACATTTTCGAGTTTCTATTACTTCGTTATTAATGGGTTGGAATTAGCACGGCAGCTAATTGTTCCGCACTCAACCGCATTAAAACGTCTGCTGCGATTCGCGATGCATCTTTCAGGATGCAGGGGAAATAAAAGTGGGGTAGTACCTCACGAGAGATATGTCGGATTGCAACTTCTCCTCCGCGATGCATTGTCTTGTCGCGAACTGCTTAGGTGGTTGCAGCGTATATGACACCGGATGTTGCTATCGAAATGCAGTGACCATGAATTAAATCCGCGGTATCAAAACGCGAAACTGCAGTATCGGTAGAATAAACATTTAAATTGCCAGAGAGATTTTTATTATAAAATAATATTCTACGAATACAAAGGCAAGGTTTAAACGCTAGCCTTAACACCATTGCTCATATGGTGTGGTATCTGGAGTTCTTGTTCGTGGACTTCTGTTCAAAATATATACAGTAGTGCATACTGCTTCTCCCCACAGGCTAGTTTTTAGTCCACTTGCCAAGAGCATCGTCCTTGCTGATTCCTGAATCATCCAATTTTCACGTTCGGCTCTGCTATTCTGCTCGGGAGTGTAAGGAGCCGAGACTTCGTGAATAATCCCGTGATCCTTTAAATAAATTTGCATTTCGATATTAGTATATTCAGTTCCATTGTCAGAACGAAGTGTTTTAACAAATTTTCCGGTTGTGTTTTTCGTAAACTCAATAAATTCTTTGAATTTTCCATAAAATTCGGATTTATGAGCTAGTAAATAAACATAGCGAAAACCTGTTTGCTCATCTTTAGAAATAACAAAGATTCGAAAACCTCCAATTGCTATCGGTGACATAGGACCACAAACATCACTATGTATTACTTCGCACAATTCCGGTAATTCTGATTCTCGTGGATGATGAGACTCGCGATGCATCTTACCCATTTTGCAAGCTTCACAGAAGAAATCAGCATTGTCTTCAAATGTGTCTCCATCCACCTACTCCTTTTTTACCATTTTTTTTATCATCGCAGAGTTAATATGCCCCAACCGTTCATGCCACCGTTGTAATGTTAGAACTTTTGCTAAATTTGCTTGTTCGATTAAGCGTGGGTGAAACAGTAAACGGTATTGTTCAAATTAATCCTTAATCCCACATGCTGCTACTACTTTCTTCATTTTTTCGTCAATGAATTGACATTCTTTTCTCCGCGATATCTGTGTATAGCCCAAAGACGTAGCAACTCCAGCTGAGAATAAATTTTGCCCCAAATATGGCACGTTATGTACGTTTCCGATCCTTCGAGGTTCCCACCGATCGTCTATTAAGGCGTCAATCAAAATGGTTCCTCTTCCAGCGATTCGAAGTTTGTTATTCCCAGCGGTAATTACGAATTTTTCTTCCTTCAAATCAGCAAACCATTCTCTTCTTGGAGTCATATGCTTTTACGCGCCGGAATCTACCAGCCAAACATCTTGATCCTTTGCTCGCACAATATCGATAGTCGCAACGAATCCATATTCGTTAAAAACTTAGTTTGTCGCATTGGAAATGCTACTATTATTTCCTTTTGTCAAACATTCACGTTCCCGATGTCCTACTTTATGACATCTTCGACAGCGAGTTATTTTTTTGAGTTCAGCGATAGATTTTCCAGGTTTCCGAACTTTTGCACTAAAAGCTCCCGCTGATGTATCAACATCTTCGGTTTTATTTAACTGATCTTCTTCAAGTTGTAACCGTGCTAGAAGGTTATTGAGTTCCCGTCCTTCTCTCATACTATACCACACGGTTATAAAAATTTTATACCATGGAGTTAAACTACTGACAATTCGAACTATTTTAATGTTTTCAGACAGAACCTCACTTTGATCTTCTATCTCTGCTGCGAGTACAATAACGCGAGTTACGTGCGCGGAAATCGTATCAGTTTTCTTCATTTGAAGAGCGAAATATTCCTGATATAAGGTCATTACACTTGCTTCACTTTTCTTCTCATGAATTGACACTAGATTATCCCAAACTCCTCTCGACGATTTACTTGAGAGAATCAACTGGGCTTGGTCCTCATGTAGCGCTGAGATAAGAATAGCCATTGCATATCCATCCTGTTTTGTCCATTCAGCTGCATTTTCTTCCGCGTTTGGCCTACTTCCGTCGACGATGTCCAATTAACCATGACTTCTCAGTATAGCTTCAATATGAAACTTCCAAAGTCGATAGTTGTTTCCACCAGTTTCCGATTCGATAGTTGTTTCCAGTTGATAGGTCAAGAGATTGTATAAAATTCTTAAAATTGCGACGGATAATTGTCCGAGGTTTATATACAGGGGCTGAGGTAGGGGTACGCCAGGCGATGAGGTCATGGCCATCGATGAAAAGTGCATCTGGTTTTTCTAAAATATTATTTTGTATAGAGAGAGAAAGAGAGAGAGAGAGAGAGGGGAGAGGGGAGAGGGGAGAGGGAGAGGGAGAGGAGAGAGAGAGAGAGAGAGAGAGAGAGAGAGAGAGAGAGAGAGAGAGAGAGAGAGAGAGAGAGAGAAAAGGGGAGGAAGAGTTAGTGACCAAATTATGAATCAGCAAAGAAATCAAAAGTAGCCCACATGTTGATATTTGTGTTTTTCCAAATTTCATTTATTGATACAAAGAAATCAAAATTACTTTCGTTCAGCTTTTCATTTTTCAGCGCCTATTTTTCTGTGTTTGCGTGATTATCGTAATTTTGGGAATTCGATAGATCAACGATCGTTACGATTGGGTTGTGATATGTAGCTGAAGTATGAAGTGAAATGTTTCAATTCGATGCTTCCCAAATTTCTTGCAAATACAGCGTCAATGATTGTCCCATCGTTAGTGGTTGGATCATTTCTCCCGTTTACCATTCGCAAAGAGAACTGTTCCTCTAGAAATTTAAGCGATGGTTCGCTCGTTGTCAAGAACGTCTGGTTTGTGTTGTTTCGATCCCGATTGAGATGGAACTAAAAGAAACAAAAGTTTCAATGAGGATGAGATAACAGAAACGCAGCTACATAATATATTTTAAGTTTCATTTGTTTATTTTTAGTTTTTATTTATTTATTATTTTTATTTTATTTATGTAAATGGTTGTCATCTCTGTGTGTGCTTCTTCTAAAGACACAACAGAGAGGCTGTGGAGAGCTTGTAAAGAGGCAGCGGAGTTCATGTACGAGTCGTTGGGTTGTATAAGTTATATACATGCTGACTCGTACGCAACCTCGCCTCTAACGCCTTGAATATTGTTTTTAAATTTTTTAATGTATTTATTTTTTCTTATGTATTTATTTAAAAAAAAATTTTA
Organism: Sussaba pulchella; assembly: GCA_963971145.1. Classification (NCBI taxonomy): domain Eukaryota; kingdom Metazoa; phylum Arthropoda; class Insecta; order Hymenoptera; family Ichneumonidae; genus Sussaba; species Sussaba pulchella. Next base: position 6,754,027 of record OZ020164.1, read on the forward strand.
TTATTCATGTATATTTGTGTGTATCTCTGGAAGCACAACAGAAAGGCTGCCGCTGAAAGTATACCGCGAGTCATTCCGGGGCACGTGTATCGTGCCAGGTTATGTACGAGCCATGCTGACTCGTACATAACCTCGAATGCCTGGAATATTTTTGTTTTTTTAAATGTTAAAATATATATAAAGAATACATACCTTCGGTAGCTGGGGAGTTTGTCGACGATTTATCCACTTCGGGATCCATTTGTAAAATTCGCACTGTGTAAAATTTGGCACGAGAGACGACGCAGTATAAACTCACTCAAAGCTGTGCGAGCTGTGGGCTCACACGGACAAGGAATAGAACGGTGCGCATGCGAGCTACAATTCGATCCGTACTAACACACGTATACTCGGGTATACTGCTGATGACGAAGCACGCGATCCTGCCCCCTCTGCATTGACTCGGTCGCTCTCACTCGCACACACACAGCTCACGCATTATTCTCTCTCTCTCTCTCTCTCTTTCTCCCTCTCTCTTCTTCGATTCTTTCATTCTCTTATCCGGCCTACAACGCGGGCCAATTTAGTGTCGCATAAGAAGTATTCACTTCAAAAATAAAAACGTTGAGTTGCCCACGCAAGCCCCAACTTCATATTCGGCCCTGGTGTGGAGAGCGAGGCGCTCGCAGAGACTCTCGAGACGTGCTACCGATGGTCGACATGTGGATTTTGCGGGCTCACACATATAAGTTGATATTTCAAGAACCCGTTGAGATTTTTTGATTTTTTTTCGACGGATCACTTTACAAATCTTATTCATAGGAACAATTTTATTTATTTAATATAATTGAACGCATAAGCGTCGTTTGCCGGATGTAAGGAGCTTTGGAGCCATCATCTCCTCGAGACTCCTCGAAGATTCCTCGTTATACTTCGCGATACACCAAAATCACGCGATCGAAATTGGATTGTTATTGGCCCATGGCGTGATCTACTTGCTCGTAGGCGCGGGCCACGTGAGCGCAGGATGGGATCGCGGCCATTACAGATTGTAATGTATACTCGTGGAATATCCATTGTGGGTTCTAGTTTTGCAATTTCGATGAACTGTAAAATTCATGGAAAATTAGTAAATACGGTTTTTCCACTGATCTAGGGCTTCGAATTTTCGCAACCGGTCAAGGAATTTTGATAAATAATTTCTAAAAAATGTGGCGTCTTTTTGGAAAGTCGATAATTGAAACGTAACAAAGTGACATACACTACCGCTCAGAAATATCAGGACACTAACCACGCGCGCTGCCAGGAATCACTCCTGTCTTTGAACGACGATAACTCCGCGAGAAAAATCGCTATAATTTTTTTTTTTTTAGCGTTAGAAAGCCTATGATATTCTGAATCAAATGATCTCTATTTGATAATAATGCCGCAATTAAGTACTGAGATTGAATGTAAAAATCCTTGAAAAAAAATTAAGATTTTTGCGAAATTTTCTTCGTCGACTTCAACTCGCTGCCAAACCTAGAAAAAAATTTTTACGAGTCCAAAATTTAGTATCGCTAATCGTCGCAATCTTACCTTTATTTTGAGCCGAAAAAACATGAAAAATCTCAACGGGTTCTTGAGTAATTGGAAAAATTGTACAGGCGTGCATCATTCGTCAGCGAGCCACCGATCGCGCGACTCGGCAGTCTCGGCTGCCTTCTCATCCGTGAAGGCAGGACCGAAACGGACCATGAGCAGAGCGGGCGCTTGAGCGGGGTACAGTTTTGTTCGCACATTTTCATTTCGATATTTTCTTTAATTAGTTTTGAGCTGCATTTGTATCACCAAATAATGATTAGAGTGTTGCAAATGAAATCAAACGGTGAGAAATGAATGACATAAAAAGTTAAAACTTATTCATTAGTATTGACTTTGAAAAATCGATTATGAAATATTTTGTTACTGGTAAATAAAATATTCTTCCTACTTACGCATACGAGTTATGTAGAAGATTCTCAACATTTTCGAAAGTAAAAATTATCTTTAAAAAATCGAGTACACGAACTGTTTATTTATTGATTTCGGATGCAACGTATCGGCCAATTGCTGTCAACCAGGTTGGATGTTTTTTTTTTACAGTGGTAACTCCTGCGGGCGGGGGTGGATGCGAGAGGCGGACTGAAGGATTATTGATACATTTTTTCATCTCGATGTTATATGAACAGAGCGTCATAAATATTTCAAATAAATCCGATGATAACTTTCGGCGGGAAAAATCGCAAAAATACCTTTTTTCTTCAGCTCGTTACAGTGGTTTGCTCCCGTAAAAAAATTGGTTATTATCAAGAAAATACAATGGTCCGTAAGTTTATCACGACATTTTTTATGTAATTTGCTTTCCGATAACAATAAAGAGTTAAAAATTTGAAAAATTTTATTTGTGATATTACATTTTTATAATACATCGTCGTTGGAAAGAATAAATGAATAGCTCCATTCTTTTCTGAATAAAAACCGTTTGAAATTTTTTCGTACAACATTTATGCGTAAGTAGGTAGGATAATTGTCTGCTATTTTTTTTAGCTAGAAATATTCCCCCAAGAAGAACGATAGCCACTGAGATAACGATTATGAATCTTTCTTATTTTTTAATTTCGGATGCACCGTATCGGCTAATTGCTGTCAACCGAATTGGACATTTTTTTCGTCGTGGTAACTTCTGCGGGAAGGGGTTATCTCATCTCGTTCTTATATCAACAAAGCACGGTCAACATATCAAATAGATCCGGTAATAATTTTCGGCGGAAAAAAAATCGCAAAAATACCTTCTTTCCAGAGCTTCTTACAGTGGCTTGCTCCCGCAAAAATTTCGGTTCACATGAAGGAGCAAGTTGATGCTGAAAAAATGCTTGAACCGGAAAATCTGTAAAGATTCCTTGGTGGTTCATGGTTTTCATAATGGTAAAACCAGTGATCTGCAAAAAATGCAATAGATCCGGAACGGAAGTTTATCACGACATTTTTTATGTAATTCGCTTTCCGAAACGATAACGATTCAAAACATTAGTTCAAAGTGTGACGATGATGGTTTTGAAAACCATGTCCCAGTGTATGGCCGAAAAATCAAATAATCGTATTCTTTTGGTAATAAAAGAATATTAAAGTTCGTGTACTCGATTTTTGAAAGATAATTTTTTACTTTCGAAAATGTTGAGAATCTTCTATGTACTCAAAAATAAATCTATATTTTTTTCTAGCAGATCAGCTCGGAACGCATATTTTGACGTGCGGACGATTGAATTTGGTTGTTTCGACGCGGGCATATTTGCCTTTGAAAAATTGGTTGACGAAATCAAAAAAAAAAATCATTACTAAAAAAATAATAAACGCTAAAATGTAGAAAAAATTGGCGAATGTTGGCATCAAGCATTTTGAGGGATAAAATTTACATTCGAAACGAAGACGCGTCGGGTCAGAAGTGGCCGGTTTTCTGGGGAATGCCTCATATACATTATTTAGTGCTATGTTTGGGTACTGAATTAAAACGAGAGGCCACCCGGTCTAATTGATTGTCAAGACAATTTAGAAGATAATTTGAAGGGAGAATAACTATGAATAACCGGAATGTTTTTGAATCTAGGCTCGGACTGTGGTCAGCGAAGCGAGCAAGGATACTGGGAAACGGTGCCTTATAATTTTTCACCCGAGGGCTCAGCGAGTCACTGTTCGGTCGTTTGGAAAGATTCCCTGTACGTGGTGGGCGGTGAGAGCTTCCACAAGACGAAGATGATCTACGTTTACGATTACAACGGTAACGTCTGGGAAACCCCACGGATAGTCGGAAAACGACCCGCGTCTCGGTATGCTCACTCGTGCGTGCTCTATGGCGATAAGATTTACATGTACGGTGGCGTAGTACAAAACTCTACGGTCACGAACGAGCTTTGGGCGTTCGACATATCCGCCAAGGTATGGGAGAACGTCACCGTGCGTGACAACTGCAACAATAAGACTATGTGCGGCCCACTGAAGGTAATCGAAATATAATATATGTCATATATCATTTCAATAAAGTAGTTCACAACGGTGATGACGGACAGGGCTTCATAAATTATTGAATATACCGAATATATAGAACCATGGTTAAATATAAAGAAAAAGAAACGTCATAACGACAAAAAGAATATTCGTTGGTATTTGTTTACAGGTAGCGGGACACACAGCCAATCTCGTACAGAACTACGGCAAGGCGGAAAAGATGGTGGTGATATTCGGGCATTCGCCGCAGTACGGTTATCTGAATACCGTGCAAGAATATTCGTTTGGTCTTCGAAAATGGCAAATAGTCGAAACAGTCGGATTTCCCGTGAAAGGTGGATACGGTCACAGTTCCGCCTACGATCCTCTCACAAGTCGCATATACATATACGGCGGTTACGTATTCGAGACTCAAAACACTCAAGTTTTGGCTAGTCGCATATACTCGTATCATCCGAACTTTCGGGAGTGGAGATTGCTCACGGCCGCCCCATCCGCCCGTTTTTTTCATTCCGGAGTTTTCGTATCCGGAGGACTGATGCTCGTATTCGGCGGCAACACGCACAACGACACGTTGCATTCGCACGGTGCGCACTGTTATTCGGCCGACACTATAGCCTACGACGTTAAATGCGATTCGTGGCATAAATTTCCTATGCCCCGAGAAATGGCAAATCTTCCGAGATACGGGCACAGCGCAACGGTTTTCGAAAAATCTATGTACATTTACGGTGGTTTCGATGGTCAGATGCTCGCGGACATGATGCGTTATACACCGGGAAATTGCGAACATCTGTCGACCCAGAACAATTGCTTGATGTCGAGAACAGGGTCCAAATGCGTCTGGGACAAGCGTGAAGACAAATGCGTTGAGATATCTTATGTATCGCGGGACGAGTTTGAGAACGACAACATGCATGACGGAACTTACGTCACTTGTCTCGATGATAGCCCACCGAGAGGTATGACGTCGCACGAGGAGTTGTGCAAACTCTTCACGGAATGTCCCGCCTGCGTTCAAACGTCCTACAACTGCGTGTGGTGCGGCGAAAACTGTTCACACGAGATATGTCCCCGCAATGCTAATTTCCCGGCTACCGTGAGGGATCTCGAACAATGCGACGTTCACTCGAGCGACGAGTGTTTGCAGTTGCACACGTGTCACGCCTGTTCCACCAATTCGGAATGTATATGGTCATGGACAAGCGCGCCGGATCGTTGCAGAAAGATCACGAATATTCGCGGTGTCGGAAAAGTCATGAACAATACCATACATACCCAACGCCTGACGATGGAAACCCCGTGTCGAAATCCGTGTATCGAATTTACTTCGTGCAGAAATTGCACCGAAAGCGACTGCATATGGTGCCAGAACGAGGGAAAGTGCGTTGACAAAAATGCTTATCCGGCGAGTTTTCCGTACGGTCAGTGTAGGGGTTGGGCAACGAGCGATGCGCGATGCCGCGCTACCGAAAGTGGAAAAGAGTGGTGCAATTTTTTTTCGTCGTGTTCAAAATGCCAATCAGATCCGGAGTGTGGCTGGTGCGACGATGGGTCAGGGACCGGAAAGGGCAAATGCATGCCCGGTGGAGCGCGTGGTCCTAGCGGTAGAAGTCTGGACACTTGTCCATTCGATCGATGGTATTTCACCAAGTGTCCTCGTAAGTCGTTACCATAATCGACATCGACGTTTTATTATTAATTATTGTTTACTCTCTGGTCATCACCATTTTCCAGTTTCTTGTTCTCCACCACCTGGGATCACGCATATGACCCCTGATTGCAATCTTTCATATTTTTCAATAATATATCATGAATAATGGTACTTATTTGTTGAGGCGTGAGAAATGTGACGATTTGGCATCTTCAACAAAACAGAATTTTAAAGAAAATAGTGCAAAAAGATGTCGGTTGTCTGTGAAATTGACTTTTTCAAACCAAACGAATTGTAGTTTCTTGATCGTCGGGATGCGCTCCAAAAAATCATTAGAGAGATTTTTGTGTTCTGCCAGGGAACTATATTTATTTTGCAAAGTGAAGGAGCATCTTTCGTAAGATTGGAAGAGTACCATTTTTCGCTATTATTAGTATTAAAATGTTCCTCTCCAACGTATAGGGAATGAAATTGAATGAATTTTAAATGCCTTCCATGAGATAATGTTCATAAAAAATGTTATTGTTGGTAAATAACTATTTAAATTGACCAAAAGAATGGGAAAATAAGGACAACGCACTTTTGGGGACACATTTTTTACTCGCTTAAAATATATCTCAGAAAATAATACAAAAGTTGTAAGAACATGTCAAAAGCTATAAAAACGTATATACTAGTTTTAACTACAGTTTGTTTAAACGGCGCAGTGGTTATCAGGGCATGTTCCAACCCTGCTCACGATGCACGCTGTCCATGTTTTTCTCTGGTCCGTTTTCCTATTGGAAAAAGGAACTTCCGGGTGCAAAATAGACATTACGCAGCTACGCGATTCTTATTTCACGTGAGATGATCGCAATCAGAGTTTTAGGACCCCACCTGAGCGCTATCATACATTTTTCACTACAAAATAAAATGTGAATATGATCATAAGACTTTCCACGGTATTTATTATCATATGCACACTAGGGTGGGTAAAAAAAAAACTTTTTTTTTTTTGAATGTCACTCACGAAAACTAGTTCCTAGGTACCTCTCCAAAGTACTTACCGAGTATAAGCTCTTAATATTAATGGGAAGAACTGGCTCATCGTCGTTTTCCATTTTCAATGTAGTCTCATATAAAAATGGTCATATCTTATCACCAATAAATTGTTAAACCAGTTTCATCATGAATATTCATAGGAAATTGAACGCTCTACAAAAATGGTCTCTTATACTTTTTTCATTAATCGAACCATTTAAAAGATATTCAAGGTCAAAGATTGAAGAATTTATGAAAAAAATAACTTTTTGTTTTGAATATTGTAACTTACTGAAAAATAATGATTGTCAAATGGGTATCAATGTTGTAAATTTCAGTAAGCATTGGAATTCTAATGCGAATATCTTCTGAATGGTTCGAGTAATCGATTAACCACAAAAGACCTTTTTTGTAGAACGTTCAATTTCCTACAGAAATAATTGATACCCATTTGACAATCATTATTTTTCAGTAAGTTACAAAATTCAAAACAAAAAGTTATTTTTTTCATAAATTCTTCAATCTTTGACCTTGAATATCTTTTAAATGGTTCGATTAATGAAAAAAGTATAAGAGACCATTTTTGTAGAGCGTTCAATTTCCTATGAATATTCATGATGAAACTGGTTTAACAATTTATTGGTGATAAGATATGACCATTTTTATATGAGACTACATTGAAAATGGAAAACGACGATGAGCCAGTTATTCCCATTAATATTAAGAGCTTATACTCGGTAAGTACTTTGGAGAGGTACCTAGGAACTAGTTTTCGTGAGTGACATTAAAAAAAAAAAAAAAGTTTTTTTTTGACCCACCCTAATGCACACTTGATAATGATGTTATACCTTGCTCCAGATCGCTTTCCTCGCTTTATAAGCCAATGATGAAAAATAAATGTCGCCCGACTCTACAAATACCCGTCACCATCTGGGTTCTGGGTAACCCCACAGATGCTTGGCCATAGACCATGTTTTCTCTCAATTATCATGTCCCAGTTGCCTCTCTTTTGGCTTTTCCCTCTCACGGAGCAACACTTGTCTAATCGCGTTGGGTCACCCACGACCCCGGTGGTGACCAAAAGGCTGATTATCGTTAATCCATATAAAACATTGTTGATAATCGTCACTCATCCCATTTTATTTCAATACCATTAGTTTGTCAGTGCAACGGCCACAGTCAGTGTCTTCCGAATTCCGGTGTCTGCATTCAGCCGTGCGCCAATCTTACCGATGGAACTCAATGTGAAAAATGTATTGCTGGTTATTATGGAAGTCCCTTGAACGGAGCCACCTGCCAGCGTAAGTTGTTGATGAATAAATTTCATTGTTTCATGCAGATTTCTACTTCCATTTGACAAACAGTGAAAAATTAATAGTAATGCGTACGGTACACAGTTGCGTTCCCGCCCGCTTAGAACTCTCGTTGCATACGACAACATTTCTACACAATATTTTTTCGAATTATATAGTCTATGGTGGTATCCTTTAATGTTTAGCTTGCTCGTGCAATGATCAAGGCACTGAGTGCAACAGTGAGACTGGAAAGTGTTTTTGCACTACGAAAGGCATCACCGGGGATCACTGCGAGCGATGTGACGTTGCCAATCTTTACAAAGGAGATCCTACTAAAGGATCGTGTTTTTGTAAGTTTTTCATTTTAATCAGACGATTGATAAGTAAATTCACGTCCATTGTATGGCACAATTATTGGTTTTTTTTTTATTTCAGATGATCTGGTAATAGATTACCAATTTACGTTCAACCTAAGCAAAAAAGACGATAGCCACTATACAGCAATAAATTTCAAAAACTCGCCGCTGAAGCCCGACGTCGATGCAGAATTTTCGATTGCATGTTCCGTATTCGCAAAAATGAATATTACAATAAAAAAGGCAAACAACCCCGAGAAACCATTGCTTCTGGGTGGAAATTGCACCACTTATAAACATCGGTTTAACAAAGCGGATTATAGTTTCGGCGGCGATGACAACAATACACTCACGACGTTTTACGTCTACGTTTACGATTTCCGTACCCCATTGTGGATCCAAATCTCGTTCTCCCAGTACTCCAAGCTCAATCTTCAACAATTTTTCATCACATTTTCCACGTAAGTAACCGCAGCTTGTATTGACCGTGAACCACGACGATTAAAGATTGTCCCGTCAACGGATATTCGGCATGCGTGCAACATCCGTACTCGTTCATCACAAAAGAACGGACCAAAACAATTCTATAAGATCATTTCACCAGAACTCACACATCTGCGAACGGTTGATGCAACATTCTTGCCTCGCGATTTTTTACATCAATTTATGTGGAAAATAAAGACGCACGTGTTACGAGTTTTTCAATTTTGAGCGATCGCCATTAAGATGAAGGCGAATTAAGTTTTTCAACTATTGATGATTTTCAGTTTTTCAAACCGATCTACACCAGCACCGATTATCGATAAATTAATAAATGTAGGATGTTTTCTTTGCGAGTTTGTACGCGCTATGCGATAAAAGTATTTATAATTACGTTGCACTATCAAAACCATTAATAATCCACAGCTAAACAAATTAAAGTTCCATAACTCATGAAATATTATTTTAATTTTTTTAAATTTAATTTTTCCGGAATGCCTTGAATAAAAACGAAAATGTCAAGACCTTGGACGGAGTAAACCAATGTTTCATTCAGATGTAATAGCTCTTCTTATGATCAAAAACACTTTTGATATATTTATTTTAATCAAAATCCAAACAAATGCATTTTTTTATTTTTTTATCTCATTTTTAGGGTTCCGTACCCTTAAACGATAAAAATCGAACCCTGATAGAATCACCCGTTTGTCCGTACCCGGTTTGACCATGCAAACCTATAAAGTGCGTCTCGTTGATTTAGAATATTAACATTTGGTACGGAAGATGGTCTCATAGTGCAAGTGAAGGAAAACGTCTGAAAATCAGAGATTTCTAAGTAGATGCATAATTATTATTGCATATTGGTTTTTCACCCATCGATCATAAGAATTTATAGGGTGACCTAAAATTTTTTAATTGACGTTTAATTTACAAAAAGATACCTCGAATGTAAATTCACTATATGCCCCAAATTCGGTGGATTTTAGGTGAAATATATAATTAGTGCCTAGATAATTTCGGCGGATGATTAGAACAAGGCGAAAAAAAAATTTCGAAAATCTCTGGTATCTGTTACGTTACTGTAGAGGTTAGGGATCATCAGACCAAACACGTTTTTAGGTTAGAAGAATTTCTATTCCTTTATTGCCATTTTCACGTCGGCCTCTTTTGGCCGCCGTCTATGCTCTGATCCCCCCGCCCTGGGCTCCGCTACACTTGTCGGCTGCTCGCCCGTGAGCCCAGTGCTGCCCCCACAACATCTTTTCCTTTCGAGTTTTTTTTTTTTTTTTTTTTTTTTTTTTTTTTATTATTAACAACGTTTTCCTTATTTCTACATCCTTACTTGCTATCTATGCTCTACTCTAATCGTAGTCTTCAAACCTAAATCGAATGGGGGCACTTCTTTTCCTCGTGGACCGTCGCAAACTATTCGGTGTCTCCGTTCCCGTTTGCTCCTCCGGAGCACACGGCGTGCAAGACGGTGATGAAGCACTGTTCGTTCCCTTTCTTTCTACCGGCACTGTTACCCACTCTCTGTTTTCTTCTCTCCAGAATGGGGCTGGTATCACATGCCAGCGGTTTCTACGCACCATACCATTTCTTGTTCTAATAATGTATGAATTTGGCTCCTCCGCCTCTCGGACTACTCTGCCGTACCTTCTTAAGTCTATAATCCATACCGCCGTATTCGCTCCTATATCCGATAGCCGACGCGTTTTGTGCCTTCGATTGTATTGCTTTTCTTGTTTGTGTTTTCTTACCCTCTCCTTTTCCCGGACTCTGTGATCCTTGCAAAAACTCTGGAGTTGACTCGGAAGCATCGGGGTATTCGATCGAATTTTTCGAGAGAACAATAATTCGGCCGGTGAAAAACCGTTTTCCAACGGTGTTGTTCTATACGCTAACAACCCCAATTGCACATCGTTCGATTTTTTGATGATGTTTTTTACGACCTTTACCGCCGCTTCTACACATCCATTGCTTTGCGCGTATCGTGGGGAGCTGGTGATGTGCTTGAAATCGTACTCTTGGGCAAATGCCTTAAATTCCGAACGAAACTGCGGCCCGTTATCGCTCCGTACGATCTCAGGAATCCCAAATCTCGCGAAAACTTCTTTGCATTTTGCGATGCAGTCTTTTTCCGTAAACGAGTGCAATACACCGATTTCACAGTATCTCGAATAATAATCCGTGATTAGCAGGTACCATTTTTCGCATTTGAATAGGTCTAGCGCGATTCTTTGCCACGGTCTCGCTGGGAACTCCTCGCTCACGAACGGCTGTTTTGGGTTGGTCCTTTCTTGTATACACTGTGGGCAGTTTGCGACCAACGTTTGTAACTGTGTACTTAGTCCTAGCCACCATACCGATTGTTTCGCTCTTTCCCGACATTTGTTGACTCCTAAGTGTCCGGTATGTAAATTATTAATTATTTCGTACTGTAGGCTTGCAGGTATTATTAATCTCGAATTATACAATACGAAACCTTCAGCTACCGATATATTGTCCTTGGCGGACTCGTACGGGAGCATCTCTGCCGTGATTAACTTTTTCTGAGGCCATCCTTCTTTGCAAAATATCTTTAATTTGGAGCAAACCGAATCCGAATCCTGTTCTGTTTTTATTCTCTCTAGCAGACTTGCTGAGGCCGGCCAGCTTTGAACGACGAATCTCACGTAATGCTCTGTTTCTTTACACAAATCGTCCTCTGCCTTGTTGATGCTCGTAAGCGGATTTCGCGAGAGGGCATCTGCAAGTATTAGATCTTTACCGGGAACATACACAACCTTGTACCGAAATCTCATTAGCCGGATCCGAATTCTTTGGAGACGCGGCGTTAAATCATCCAATGGCTTGGTCTGCAGTATTTGTAACAACGGTTTGTGGTCCGTTTCCAATGTAACCTCGATCCCGGTTATGAATTCTTTGAATCGCGTTGCAGCGAATGCCTGGCCAAGAACTTCTTTTTCTATCTGACTATACCGCTGCTCGCTTTTATTCAGCGTTCGGGACGCATACGCTACTACTTGTTTTCCCTGCGAATCAGCTTGCATCAATGCCGCTCCTATTCCGTAGCTCGAGGCATCCGCTTGAATTATGATTTCTTTCTCCGCATCGAAATGTGCTAACACCGGTGCTTTTTGCAACAACGCTTTGACAGTTCTGAAAGCCGTGTCTTGCTGATGCATCCATACGAACGCCACGTTTTCCTTGAGTAACGAGGTTAACGGTTCTAATACTTCTGACCGGTGTGGGATATACTTTCCCACAAAGTTGACTGTTCCTAAAAATTGAAGAAGCGCTTTTTTGTCTCGCGGAACCGGGAATTTGACGATAGCTTCTACTCTTGACGGCGATATTTCGATTCCTCTGTCCGAGACCGTATGCCCTAGAAACTCGATGCTCCGTACACCGAATACGCATTTATCCCCATTCAACGTTACCCCTTCGTTTCGTAGTCGCGTTAACACTTCTCGTGTTACGTTGTCGTGTTCTTCCCGACTTTCTGCAAAAATCAGCAAATCGTCTACATGGGTAACAACATTTTCCATATCGTGGAACGAATCAGCAAACATTTTCGAGAAGTAATCTGGCGAGCAATTAAGACCAAACGGTAATCGCGTATATTTATACCGACCGAAAGGCGTAATGAATGTCGTTAAATCTTGACTTTTCTCAGCTATTTTGATTTGATGAAACCCCGCGTTTGCGTCGAGTCGCGAGAAGATCTTGCCCTTCTTTAACCGTGCCAGAGTGACCTCTATCTTTGGTATTGGATACACCGCTCGTAGAACGCTCTTATTTAGCACAGTGTAATCGCAGCACAATCTAATGCGTTCAGTACCAGGCTTTGGTACGCATACTATCGGGCTGCACCAACTTGTGTACCCGTCGACAGAAACAATGACTCCCAATTCTACCAATTTTTCTAATTCTTTTTTCAATTTCCCCAAGAGGGGTATCGGCACGACCCTCGGTACCGACAGGGCAAATGGCCTTGCCTCTTCCCGTAAACGAATGGACAATTCGCGTTTGAATTGCCCCAATCCTTCGAATAATTCTGGATACTCCTCCCTCGGTCTTAGTGATCTGATTCCCTGTTTCTTGCGCTGCAGTGTTGATATATTTTACGAGTTTAAATTTCTCCGCCTCTGTAAAACCGAGAAGATTTGTCCGTAAGTTCTCAATCACATACACTCTGCATCCTACTTGCTTTCCTTTTGCGTCGAGATGTAGATATACGGACCCTACGACCTTCAGCCTTCCTCCGTCTGGCCCACACACCTTCTGATTCGTTCTTGTTAGGGTATGTCGCTTATTGATGGGAAGTATCCGGTCGGATATGCAGGTAATGTCCGCTCCTGTGTCTATTAAAAAGGTCTCTTTTCTCTTTAGCTCCCGAATATTGATCTCTAATCGCCGCTTATCTCTGGCATCCGAACCTACCCCTACTGTACCTAAGAATAACTCACGTACCTCTTCCCCCTGCTCGTGGTCTTCCTCATTGTCTATGAACCGCACCGTCTTACTGCGGCAGACCTTCTCCCAATGTCCCCGCTTATTGCAGTTTCTGCACATCGTACTCCATGCCGGACACCGTTGTCCTTCGCTATGTCGAGAAAAGCCGCATCTATTGCAGTCTTGCCTCTTTCCGTGGTCTCGGCCTTAAGGCTGCCTCCCTCGACTTGACTCCCTTGAATCCTGACCTTGGCTCCTTGGCTTATACGTCAGTCTGTTGATCTCCACTTCTTCGGCCCTTTCTGGTCGTATCACCTTGTTTTGCTGAGCCTGCGCTTCAGCTTGCCTTGCCATTGTGACGGCCTCGTCCACTGTAAGGTCCGGTTTCAGCTGCATGCGTTCCGAGGCTCGCGTGTCTCGAACTCCCATGACTATACTGTCTCTAATTAAATCATATTTTAGCGGACCATAATCACATTTTTCTGCCATCGTGTACAACGCGGTGATAAACGAATCAACCGTCTCTCCCAGAACTTGTACACGTGTATTAAATTTATACCGCTCGAAAATGATATTTTTCTTTGGCGCAAAATATGACTGAAATTTATCTTTAACTGTCAAATATACTTTCCTGTTTTGTTCGCGAGGAATTATTTGTACCAGAATCTCTTCCGACTGTTCCCCCATCGTGTAGCACAGCAGATCCACCTTCTCCTCGTCCGTCCGGCCCTGCAGCGCCGCTACCGACATGTATCGCTCGAACCGCGTGATCCATGTTGTCCACTGTTCCGGCTTTGTGAAATCCATCGACTCTGGTGGTCGCAAATTAACCGCCTGATATTGTATTTCCACTTTTGATTCCGTTCCACTCGCCATGATTTCCCAGGTTTCCGGTTTTTTTTTTTTTTTTTTTTTTTTTTTTTTTTTTTTCCACTCGAACATCTACTCCACGTGTGGACGACTTAACCCCTCCTCGACGGATCGGAGGATTAATCGTCGCCTTATCACCGCGTGGCCCACGAAATCCGATTGCATCGGTGGTTTACTTATTCCCTTTTCACTTCTGACACCATGTTACGTTACTGTAGAGGTTAGGGATCATCAGACCAAACACGTTTTTAGGTTAGAAGAATTTCTATTCCTTTATTGCCATTTTCACGTCGGCCTCTCTTGGCCGCCGTCTATGCTCTGATCCCCCCGCCCTGGGCTCCGCTACACTTGTCGGCTGCTCGCCCGTGAGCCCAGTGCTGCCCCCACAACAGTATCTTAATATCAAATTAGCAGCGAACCATGAACAATTGCATTGTGACAAACTTTCGCTGCACAAATACACGGTGGATATTCGGTGGATTCGAAATATGTATAGTCGGGTGGTTCTTAATTGGGTGATGTCGGAATTTTCGTGGTTTCCGCCTACAAAAGTAATAAACATAGATAGAAAAAAAATTGGGCGCAATCGGGGAAATTGCCCGATAACCCACGGCACGATGCAATCGAATTTTGTAGGGGAAAATGCATGCATTTGGCATTTTGTTGGGGAAATTTTTTGTTAATTCAGAACTATACATGATAAAAAAATGTCTTTCGAAAGTATTGTAGGAAATTTGATGTTCTACAAAAAAGGTATTTTATAACATTTTCGTGAATCTAATATTTATTACGGAATTTGCAAAAAATGGCTTTTTTGAGCCAGCTATGAAAAGCCATTTTTACGTAATAAATATTAGTTTCACGGAAATTTTACAAGAGACCTGTTTTGTAGAACATTAAATTGACTACAATACTGTTGAAGGACATTTTTTAACCACGTATAGTTCTGAAGTAACAAAAAATTTTCCCAACAAAATGCCAAATGCATGCATTTTCCCCTATAAAATTCGATTGCATTGCGCCGTGGGTTAGGCTTATCGGACAAATTCCCGAATGGGCCCAATTTTTTTTTTATTTATGTTGATTACTTTTGTTGGTGGAAACCACGGAAATTCCGACATCACCCAATTAATAACCACCCTAATGTATAGAGACGTTTGGGTGTACGACGCCTTTGACAAGAAACTTAACCCTTCGAGTAATGTATGTAGGTCAAAGGTAAAATCAGTCGAAAATCGACCATTGCTGCACATGAAATCGTTTAAAAAATTTGGTCGATTAAAAATACATATCGTGGCATTTCGGCGTACGACCCTTTCGACGGTAAGCTTGGCCTTCCGCGTAATTTACGTAGCTCCAAGGTTTAATGATTCGTAAATCGACCATTCCAACCCGTATAAATCGTTCTATAAATTAGGTGAATTATAATATGTACAGTGGCATTTTGGTGTAGGACCTGTTCGACGGTAAATTCATTATCTCGAGTAATATACGTGGCTCAATAGTACAATTGACGAGAAAGTCACCATTGCTGGGTACGACGTCGTCTAATGAGTTAGGTGGATCGATAAGACGACTTTGCGCCCAGCAATCGCCGATATACGGTTAATTTTACGATAAAGCCGCATATATCACTTGAGTGCGTGAGTATCTAGTCGAAGGTTTCGTACACCAGAATACCACGATACGGATTTTTAATCCACCTAATTCATAAGACAATTTCACGTGTTGGAACGGTCGATTTTCGACCAACTTCATCTGTGAGCTACGTATACACGGAAACCACGATGATACATAGATCCATAGTTCATACGCTCGAGCTCGGTCACGCCTTGATGCGGAGCGTTCCTGCAATTCGGCGGGAAGTTCAGGAACTTACATGCGTAGGATTGTCTCCCGCTTGTATTTATCATACCTAGCATCACTGGGAGAGCGGGGTCTGCCAACACATTGGCAGGCACCGCCCTCCCAGTTATCGCATCACTGCTCGGAGTCAAGCTTGATTGTGTTTTTTTTAGTCTGCAGGGACGGAATTTTTAAGACCTTTCGATAATTCATAGGCCCCCCCGTCTCATATGAATAATCGAGGTTTTAGTGTACTACTTGAGGGGGTGAGTTTAACGTCGAAAGGGTCGTACATTAAGGAAAAAATCCGAAAATCATAAATTTTCATTTTTATGTACAACCATCCTTGCTTATCGTCTCTTGATTCACTGACCACCAAAACCTATACTGTACTTCTGGTTGACCTAGAATCTTGTTATTAAGCCGGAAGGAAGGTCTTGATGGGCAAAGTCATAGAGCAGTAATTAAGTTGTAGACTGTAATCCAACGGTACTGAACTCCCAGGGCGCGAGTCAGACTCGCACTTGATCAGTTATTTTCGGGCTTCCTCGAAGAAAAAAGAAAATGTTGAGAACTCAAACGGAGTGGAGCAACGTTCCGTTAGGAAGTTATAGCTGTTTTGTTACATTGCAACACGTTTGGTATGTTTCAGGAGCTATAACTTTGGAACGAAGCCGTTGGTTCACCCTCTCCAGGGTCTTATCATTTTCGTTTTTGTTCAAGAAATTGGTAATTGTGCAGAATCGCGGCTCTTCCGAATTTTACAGTTTTCCAAAAAAAAATGTATTCGAGGATGTTTTGTTTGTCCTCTAGATGAAGAATCAGGTGGGGGAGGTCAGAAAATGTTATCAGAAATACTTTTTTTTAAGTTTCGATATTGAAAAAAAAAAAATTCGAGTTTTTTTAAATGAATGTTTTTTCAAGGTTTAGGAGTTTTTTTCTTGTATCATATACACGTGTGTGTGCGTGCATATAAATGGGTTAATGTGTGGATGTCTGTTGTTGCGTCTGTGCGCGTGCGTGAATAAGAGCGCGTGCGGCTGAGCGCGTGAAACTTAAACGTCGATAACTTAGGAAGGGCTTGAGCTACAACGTCAATAACCTAAGATAAACCAGATAAAGAACCCTAAAGAACCCTAAATAACCTAAATAACCTAAATAACCTGAATAACCTGAATAACCTAAGTAACCCGAATAAGAAACTATTGTTAAATTTTTTTTTTTAGGTTCCGGAGTAGTTTTTCTGTATCATACATTTGGGAAAGATCAACAAAGCAGTGTTGACATTTCCCAAATTCGACCGCTGTAGCTCGAACTCTCCGCGAGTTATAGACGTTTGTGTTTCGCGGGTTCCTCATACACACGCGCTTATACGCGCACGCGCGCACACGCATCCGTCTACATCTACACACAAGCCCACTCATGCACACACACACATGCACGTGTATATTAAGACGTCAATAAATCTCGCCACTTTCCCGCTAAAATATAAAAAGAAAAAAAAGTCAATGTTACAAGCGCTCACGACTTTATCGGCAACGCAATAGTTCACGCCAGGATAATCGACCCAAATATCGATCGCGATTACCTGGCGCGGCAGAGAGAGATGGCACGCCGATAAATGTAAACAGCGGGCAAGAAGGAGATATGTAAGTTTGACGTCACGAGTGACGGAGTGGAGGCAAGTCCCAAGCCATATAAAAGGCCGAAAATATGGCCGAAAAATTAGTCTTTCCTCGGACTCCCTCAAGCAGGGGAAACCGCTGCCGCTACTCAGACCGAGAGTAAAACGATAACCATTATGAGGGCGGAGCTCTGCCCAAAATCGTCTCGACAAGGCAAAGCTCTGCCAGGGAATTACGATGCAAAGGCGATTCCATGCCCGACACCTCATCGATGAAATAAAATAGATAAAATGAATATAGGATGGGTACATTTTGGGAATACCTCCTTTAATAAATAGAGATCGAGTGAGAGGACAACATGTAATAATGAAGAATGAAATTTATTAACGAATACAGCACAATATAAGATTAACTTCGTAAACCCTATGTCTAATCGACACGCGTCTTCGCGAGGCCCAGTGACTTCTGCCCCGCTCTAGCACGCTCCTCGCCTACTTAACCCCTACTCCCTGCTTGAACGATCGCAATCGAACAAAGCCCCGATCGTTCTCGTATATTCATAACAAATCGACAAGCCTCGTTCGTTCTTGAACCTTCGACGCGCTATATTTTATCCTACACTCGGCCATTCTGATTTTACATTCGACCCCGAATGTTTAGTTATATGAGAGTCTTAATAGCTAAGTGTCGAATACATCGCTTGGCTCTTCTTTGTTCGAATTTTCCAGTCGATCTCTGCAATCATCTTCGTCATCGCTGTCAAGATTATCGCTCCAGGGTTTTATATAATCAGCAGCGGTGGATGTTTGAAGAGGCCCTTCATGTTCGCCAACTTTGTGCACAAGATACCGATTATTACGAAGCACTCTCGTTACCGCATATGGACCGAGATATTTCGAAGAGAACTTCATTCCCGGGCCGGTCTGCGTCCGCTTGATTGCTATCAGGTCGTTCTCGCGATACACGGAAGCTTCTTTTCTCTTCTTATTGTAGCCTCGCCGATTTCCCGATTGGATTTTAGCAATATTCTCTTTTGCCTGCAGTCGCAACTCGTCTCGACTGCTCTGAAACGTCGTTATCCACTCATTCTCGATGATTTTCGAATTTGAGGATCATTCCTTAATCTCGCTCGAGTACCGAAGAGCAGTTGAAATGGCGTTGTACCAATGCTTCGGTGTGGCGTCGTATTAAGGAATCGCTGAGCTATTCCGAGATGTTTATACCACTCCGTAGGCTTCGGAGACGAGAGCTTTGTCAACAAAGATATCAACGTGCGATTGACGCGCTCCACTTGGCCATTGGCTCTTGGAATTCCCGTCGTCGTTAAAATATGTTCGATATTCTCGGTTTTACAGTAATCACGGAAGTCACCTGAGGTGAAAGCAGTGCCCCGGTCCGAGACTATTCGTTGTGGATTTCCGAAAACGTTTGCTTGCTTCTGCAGTCGATCAAAAACTTCGGCTGTTCCGGTTGACTTAGTTGCATAAAGCCACGTAAATTTCGAAAAACTGTCCACCACAACGAAGATGTGGTGGTAACTTTTCTTCGTCGACGTCAAAGGTCCGAGATGATCTATGTGGTACGTGTGCAGAGGTACTTCGCCTTTGTCAATTGAATTGAGAAAGCCCTCTTGTTTCCCCTCTGTCCTCGTTGCCAAGATACAGTCGATGCAGTTACGCACCGTTTTCTCTACCCGGCGGCGCAGATCTTGTATCCAATAGTCACGCTTCACGAGAGTCTCTGTCTTGTTGATCGAAAAGTGACCACGCTCGTGCGCCTGTCTAATCACTTGATAACACATGCTTCGCGGAACGATGAGCCGAATATCGCCGTCGAATTTTTAAAATAATAAACCATCGCGGGAGCAGAATCCTCGTACGTGCTCCTCTTTCATTTCGCAAATAACTTTTTGGATCTCTGCGTCTTCCTCCTGAGCTCTCTTCAGTCGTACAATAAGTCCGTCTTCGTCTTTGTCGAGAAGCATGCATATCGGCAACGGATTTCGACTCAACGCGTCAACATGCACCATATTCTTCCCCGGCCGATGTTCGATGGTGTAATCAAATTCTTCGAGTTGAAGCGCCCATTTCGCAACTCGCACGCACAAATCTTTTTTGCTCATCGTAAGTGCGAATGCGCAACAATCAGTAACGATTTTGAAAGCTATTTCTATCAAATAAACCCTAAATTTTACCAACGCTTTGATTACCGCGAGTACCTCCAGCTCGTAGCTGGTGTACTTTGCTTGGAGATCCGTCGTTTTTCCGCTCGCATAATAAACGGGGTGAAGCGCATCGTCGTCGTTGCTTCGCTGCAGCAAAATCGCACCATATCCCTGTATCGAAGCGTCCGTGTGAAGCTCGGTCACGGCACCCACGCGATACAAATTCAGTACCGGCTTATTAATTAACGCGATCTTTAAACGTGTTAACGCATCGGTTTGCTCTTTTTCAAATTTGAATTTCACGTCCGCTTTCAACAAATTCGTCAATGGCTTTGCAATCAGCGAGTATTCGGGAATAAATTTTCTAAAATATCCCGTTAATCCTAGAAATCCCTGCAGCTGTCGCACATTTGCGGGTTTCGGGAATCGTTCGACTGCCTCAGTTTTTCGCGTCGATGGCTGCACACGTCCGTTCTCGATAATGTGGCCTAAAAACTCTACTTTACTCTGTAAAAAGCCGCATTTTTCCCATTTGATAAACAATGGAAAACCGCGTTGACGAATCTCTGAATAACCGCCGGAGAATTACATAAACCGAACGGGACTCTCATAAACTCGTAGTGTCCAACGGGGACAATGAAAGCCGTGTACTTTCGACTCGATTCATCAACTTCAACGTGGAAAAATCCGTTTTCCAAGTCTAACGTGCTAAAATCTTTGATAAAGTTTTTGTTAAGTAGTCTATAATCAACACAAATTCGGTTACTTCCGTCCTTTTTCTTAACCAAAACAATCGGACTTGAATAGTCAGAAACTGGAGGTCTCGCGACACCGGCGTTGACCCACTCTCGTATCTGTGCGTTTACATCATTTTTCTCGGATGCACTCAAACGCCTCGCTCGCTGATATACCGGTTCGTCGTCTTTGAGCACGAGCGTTATCTTGATCCCTACTTCTCGAGTTCGAGTCGGATTATAATTATCAATAAGTTCGCGAATAACCGCTCGATGTTTTACGTCTTTCACGAGAGACAGTTCGGCAGAGTTCGCTTCTGAAAAAGGGAATGATTTTCGCTACGCCACGCCTGACACGCAGATCTACTTTGTCAAGAAAATCGCGACCTATTAATAATTTATGACGAGAGAGATCATCGGGAATTACGCGAATTACTATCGGATATGAATGCCCGTCAACCGTAAGTGTCGCGTTAAATTTTCCCAACGTTTCGTTTGATTCGGTACTCACACCGCGGGATGGAACTCTTTTATCAATCAACTTGGGTGCACCGATTCTAATAAATTCGTCTGCGCGCATGACCGTTAAATCGCTCCCCGTATCGAGAATCGCGGCCATCGGGATGCCATTTATTTTCACGTCTACACTACGTTTACCCGGCATCAACGGTGCTACTACGCAATTTGTCTCGGCTTTTTCTTTTTTTTCTTTTGTAGGACAATTCGACGCTACATGCCCATATTCATCGCAACTCAAACATTTCGGTCCTTTGTTTTTGTCAGGGCACGCGCCGCTGACGTGAAATTTTTTACCGCAATTATAACAACGTTTTATTATTCTTTCTTCATCGCCCGATTCTTTCTTTTCGCCCATAGCAGCTTTCGCATCTCTCTCACGCTTATCAAACTTACGCTTACTTCCGTCGGACTTATCACTCGATTCTGCGCCGCTGCTTGCCGATGCGCCGTCTCTATCACGCAGCGTGATCTCTTCAAACGGGATCAAGAGTGCTTCCCTCGATGCGTAACCCTGGTCGCGAGCTATATCTTGCAGGTGAGGATCCGGAATGCCCTCGACGATATATCCAACGATTTCCTCATCGCTTACCGGAATACGATTCGCCAGAATAACTTTTTCGTGGACGTAGTCGTGAAACGATTCATTTTTTTTCCATACACGACCTTCAAAACGTCGCCGTAGTACTATCTTGTTTGGCTTGTGATGGAACATACCCTTGAGCGCGACCAGCAAATCGTTAGAGGTCATCTCCATAAACGCGGGCTTCGAGTGAAACCACTCGAGCGCTTTTCCCTTCAATCTTAGCCCAATGAGAAGTTTCGTCATGTTGTCATCTAGATTGTACGCCGTCTTCAAAAAGCGCACCTGTTTCCCCCACGTCTCGAAGTTTTCGGGAGTTCCGTTAAAATCACTTAAAATATCCGCGATCGTTGCCACACTCGCTTTCGCAAACGTCGTCACTTCCGCCGTTATATTCGGTACAGTCGGTGCGAGGGGTACGCCCCGTTCCCTTGCGCTTGCCCCCGCCGCAGCTTGTTCTTCGTTTCGAGGACGCTGTAATTGTTTGAGCTCTCGCTTAATTATTGCGACCTCTCGCGCCATTACTTCTTTCTCGCGTCTCACTAACTCTATTTCTCGTTGTAAAGCAATCGATGATGCACCCCTGTCACCTGTAACATTTTGCTGTCCGCTGAATTCGTCGAAACCCGAAGGCAGAGACACTTCACTTATGCCATTTGTTTGTAGCCGTTGGAGAAGATTGGCCTTTGTTCCTCCCGCAGCAAGCCCTTACTCTTTAGGATAGCCTTAAGCTCAGCGACCGTAAGAGCCTCAAGCTCACGCGGCAGCCCCATCATTGTCAATCGTCTATATATTTCTTCACGTCGTTGTCTCACACACGCACTTTGCCAGCGAGTCCGTCGTATCACTGGTTCAGTTTGTCAGAGATTTTCGGATTTTCTCGCAAACCGTCGTAACGCGCACGTCTATTCACGAAAACGCCGGCTCACTCGAATTTTCACCTTGTTCCGAAAAACACATCGTCTTAATTCTCACAGAAATGTTCGTTCGTCTTGTTTCACACGTCGACTATCACGCGTTGTCTTCACTCGATCCCGGACGAGCCCCCACGTTATAGGATGGGTTAATTTTGGGAATACCTCCTTTAAGAAATAGAGATCGAGTGAGAGGACAACATGTAATAATGAAGAATGAAATTTATTAACGAATACAGCACAATATAAGATTAACTTCGTAAACCCTTTGTCTAATCGACACGCGTCTTCGCAAGGACCAGTGAGTTCTGATTCGCTCTAGCATGCTCCTCGCCTACTTAACCCCTACTTCCTGCTTGAACGATCGCAATCGAACAAAGCCCCGATCGTTCTCGTATATTCATAACAAACCGACAAGCCTCGTTCGTTCTTGAACGTTCGACGCGCTCTATTTTATCCTACATAGATTTAATTTAATTCAATTCAATTCAATTCAATTCAATTCAATTCAATTCAAATCAATTCGATTTAAATCAATTCAATTAAAATCAATTCAATTTCATTTCATTTCATTTCATTTCATTTCATTTCATTTCATTTCATTTCATTTCATAATCAAATAAATAAAGAGAATAGAATAAAATAAAATAAAATATTTAATTGCAAATTCGACTGGAGCTAAGTCTTCAGTCCACAGAATCACGTCGTCAACAAGAGCCGGGACTACGTTCGGACAATGGCATCGGATGACGACGCACGTCTTTACGAAATAATAAATCATTCAGTAAATAAAACTCTTACAAAAGCAGGAAGCCCGACAAACTTGAATACCCGAATTTTCGTTGCGCTGAATACCTTCTCTTCTCTCCTCCTACTAACAAACAACATTGCGGATCCGGGACTCGTGACGACTGTCCTGGGGACGGGGAGACTGTCGCCCCTAGGTTTCCACTTCCATCTATTCCCATCCTTACCGAAAAATAATAACCTCTTACCCTTCCCAGTTATAACCTGCGGATCTGGGACTCGTGACGACTGTCCTGGGGACGGGGAGACTGTCGCTCCTGGATCCGTTCCGATCACGTTAGATAATCTGGGACTCGTTACAACTGTCCTGGTGACGGGAAGACTGTCGTCTCTAGACTCCACCATCCCTCCTCCCCGTACTAAAACAACTCTTTTTAGGGTTCCGTAGAAATCTAGGAACCCTTAAGGTTTAGGCAAGTCCGTCCGTCCGTCCGTCCGTCCGTCCGTCCGTCCGTCCGTCTGTATGTCACAGGCCTCCCATTCTCTGAGTTATGGACCGATTGAGATAAAATTCGGTACATAGACGTAGATCGGTGACCTAAAAACAGAAATGACAACATAAACAAAAAAAAAAATTTTTGACCCCCCTCCCGCAGATTAAACAGTATACTCAACATTTTTTTTTGCTCACCACATTGAGTGAGGTATCTTTGGATAGGTCTCCTCAAATGCAACAAATAATGTCCTGAGACCTTTCCATTTTAACCCTTCAGTCGTGAGATGTTTGCTTTCAAAGTCGTTATCAGAGTGGCCACCCCCCCCCCCCCCCTCTAACTTTTAATCTATCGATGCAAAAAAACTGAAAAAATTCCAAAATGTAGCCTTTATATACTATATAATTGTAGTGCACGGATTAGTGCAGTGCAGTGGATTATAAATCTGGATTTAATATACTATATAAAACTCGGAAAAGCCGCGACTCTGCACAATTACCGAGAAATTTAGAAAAAAATGAATCAAAAAAATTAGAACCGAATTTCCGATTTCGATTCAAATAAAGTCATTGAACGTATTTCTAATGTGAAAAAACGCTATAACTTCCGAACGAAAGGTTGGTGCACTCTGGTCGAAGTCTCAACATTTTTTTTTGGGGGAATGCCAAAAAAATGAGCAAAAGAAATAAAAATGTATGTACCGATCAGTACGTCCTCAATGCCCAGATCGAAACCCTTCGATCCTTCAATGTGGTCGCGTATTTTGTTTCAATATCCTTTGAATCCTACGAGCTTACTAATTTTTTAAAATTTTTTGGATGCCCTGTTCCTCTTACCCCGCCCTACTTTTCTTCTTTATCGAAAGGTAACTGCAATAATGCCTTTTTTCAATTGTATGAAAAAAGGAATAATGTTTTTCCTAGATGCTTTATCGAGATTGACAAACATTTTTCATAAAATTGGAGTGTTATTCATGTTCCTAATATTGTTTAAAATTCTTTCGCTATTTCGAAAAAATTTATTTGTTTCCGGACTTTCAATATATGATAAATACCCCCCCCCCCCCCCCCCCCAATCCCGATTTCCTATCTTAAAAAAAAAAAAAAAAAAAAAAAACAAACAACAGTTAAATGTCTATAATTTTTCATGAAAGAAATAATTAAAAATCGATAGTCTATCTAGAATAATCCAGATATTGATTTTTTGCAAAAGATTTTATTTCTTTCACATAGCAAACTATTATTATGCATTGAAATTTCAGAAATACTCGAATTTCTTCCAAATTCAAATTTTAAAAAAATATGAGGAACATAAATTCCACTCCAACTTGATGAAAAAAGCTTTACAATTTTGATGAAGTATCTACGAAAAAAATTGCGTCCGATTTAAAAATGGCACAATAGCAGTTACTTCTCAATAAAGAAAAGATGGGGTGCGACGAGGGGTAGGGGGGAACCAAAAAATCTTTAAAAAAGTTAATGAGATTGTAGGATACTGAATCAAAAATCATCGACCACGTAGGGGGATAGAAGGATTTTAATCGGGTGATTTGGGCCAGAATACCCCATATATATATTTAAAAAAAAATTATTTTTATTGAAATAAACACATGAAACGTGTTTTCAATCAGAAAAAGATCTATAACTTCTGAACGAAGCGTTGGTCCACTCGGTTCGAGGCCTTAAAATTTTTGTTTCCATTGAAAGAATTCAGAATGGAATAAATTTAAGAAATCAAAAATATATTCTTTGAGTTATGTAACTTTCAATGGGGTAACTGTTAATTATCAATGTTATCTATCAATTTCACTTGATCGACAATCGATGCTCACAAGCGGACTCTACGGTCGACGGATTTTCGTAATTTTTTATACTTATAGTACAGAAAGGTCTAGGGTACCCAAATAACAAATCCCCGAAGCCATAGGGCTAGATATCCAGAAGTTTTCGAAAAAATGAATTTTGAAAAATGTCTGAAAAATTACGTACGAGGCACATACGCTGAAGTTAAATCATCTAACAACTAAGCTCGTTGCTCAGTGGGTAGCGCACGAATCTAGTATCCCGTAGATCGCTGGATCGAGTCCCACTGATAAACTTTTTTTTGCTCTAACTAACTTATAGTACAAAAATAATCGTCACATATTGGCGTTAAGTCTTTCTTATTGCATCATAGTTTTTCTAACAATCCTGTAGCCTTTTACTCTTGCTCCAAAGTTTCACAGGAGCCCGGATGATATACGGCAGGTGAAAAATTTGATAAAGCGTTTGCAGAACTGCGCCTACTTAATCGATCGAAAACGCAAAATGAACTCTAAAGAGGATTGCTTAAAAAATCATTCTATCGTGCATCACCAGCTGTCCTCCTCAACCTTCGGCAACATGATCGGGTACGCATGGCACGGCAGTATAATTATTGACGACAAGAAAATTTTCATGAACGTGAACGAAGTTTGTTTTCCGATGGAGATTTTGAAAAAAAATGTAGTTGCGAAAATTCATCATTCATACAGTGGGCGAGATACCGTAAAACGTTTTGCTTTCCTTGCTTTTACGACGAATATCATCCGGGTTCCTGTGAAACTTTGGAGCAAGAGTAAAAGATTACACGATTGTTAGAAAAACTATAATGCAATAAAAAACGACTGAACGCCAATATGTAACGATTATCTTTGTACCGTAAGTTAGTTAGAATTAAGGAAAAATATAAAATGAAAAAATTTTTTACATTACATTTTTGATTTGTGTAGAAAAAAGTTCATTCATTATAAACATTCTCATGTAAGTGCGGTACAGGCGTTAAAAGAGTTAAAGAAGAAAAAAATATCAGTGGGACTCGATCTATCGATCTACGGGATACTCCGACTCGTGCGCTACCCACTGAGCCACGTGCTTAGTTGTCAAATGCTTTAACTTCAGCGTATATGCATCGATCGTAATTTTCGGACATTTTTCCAAATTCATTTTTTCGAAAACTTCTGGATATCTAGCCCTATAATTTTGTGGATTCGTTATTTGGGTCTAGACCTTTCTGTACTATAAATATAAAAAATTACAAAAATCCGTCGACCGCAGAGTCTCCTTGTCAGATATATCGGATTGAAAAATTAAAAATAATCAATAGTTGGAAAACTTCAGTTGCCTTGTATTTTTATGGCGATCGCTCAAAATTGACAGATTCAAAACACGTGTGTCTATCTTTCACATAAATTGATGTAAAAATGGTGGGACAGAAATTTGGAGTGAACGAAGAAGAAGGTGTAGAAGTGGAAAGTGTTTGAATTCCGGTGAAATTCCTCATAAGCAGCTTTTGTTTCATCACGATCATGATTTTTTGTCCGCGTGCGATCGACATTTTCAGTTGTCCTAAACCTCAGGCAGTACTAACTTGTAAACTAGAGATTACATGACTCCACACAGGTGCTTTCTCGCTCTTCTTTTGGTGGCTGCGGTACTTTGGAAGATCAAACAAAAATATGACATGTATCGAAGACGGCAACGATTATTCGTTGAAATGGAACAAATGGCGAGTCGAGCATTCAGTCAAGTATTGGTGGAAATCGAGAGGCGAAACGTTATCGTGTCCGAGACAGACCGTCCGGATTCGGATTCGAACGGTTGCCGCAAAAAGAAAAAGGTTTTTTCAATACAATTGACTATTTCAAGTTTTCGTATAAATCCTTGTTTATCTATCAAGTGGAACCAGAGTTAACGTCATCATTGTTTTTCTAGGATGTACCGAGCCCTATTGCACTGGAGCCTTGTTGCGGCAATCGAGCAGCAGTTCTGTCTTTGCTCGTCAGGTTACCGACCGGAGATGAGGCTCACACGCCAACGGGCCAAGGCGCCGGTTTAGCAGTAGCGTCGGCCCTAGTCACATTGGGTAGTCCGAGACGACCTTCTCAAGAATTCACTACGAAGGACCCCAAAAAGTCTCGAAAAACCGCCAGTCAGCATCCTGACTCAACTTGTATTTAGCCGATAAAACGCGATCGAAACGTCAAATTTTCAATTCGACGCTCTACCGTCTCTTTTCTATTGTAATTTTATTCTATTTTATTTCATTTTTTTGGTCACTGACAATTTCTGAAAAAAAAAAAGAAACGAAATCTTAGCGTATCCCGAAATCGCTGTAAAATCAATTTCATACACGTCGAACTTGTAACAATGAAACGTAACGTTATTATTTTCTGGTGTTTTTGTTTCCGAGTAGGTCGGAATCCGAACAACGTGTCGGCTTTCGTTTTTAATTGTTTTCAAAGTTGATGCTCTCTATGACGGTTAGTAAAACGAAAAGAGCAACAGCGAAGTTCGACAATTGCGGTCGCTCGAAACTATTATACGAACCACGAATATTTTTTCAAGCGAGCTCGTGTCGAAATAACGTATAACCGCTCTACCGGATGATATTGATATTACTCGTTCGTTCATCGATTCAGGGAAAAAATTTAATATATTTAAAAACCCGCATATCGTTAAGAACTAAGCTCTCCGAATGACCGTTCGAGAATCGAGTGTGCAAATGTGTTTAACCGGGGGCCTCCAAATCGGGATCCAGTCACGGAGATTACGTCGCTTCGACGATATCGATTCGGGGCACGACAAAAGTATTTTTAAAAAAACCAAAAAAATATCCGAACTAATGTAACCATCATTTTTATTTCAAAGCACTGACCGTTTGTTCGCCTCTTTACTTTTTTTTTGCTTACCACCAATCGAAATGCACATTCAAATTACGTGGATGCATCGAGTATGTAACCTTTTTCGTCATATTGTATAATAATCGATGGGCTTGTCCATAGCTTGAACTTAAAAATTCCGTATCAACGTATTTTTTTTTTTTTTTTGCCCTTGGAGTAAACTCATTTAAATGCTATTGATCTATCAATAATTGTACAATTTTGTATATACTGCTATCAGAAGTTTTTGTGTGAGCGTAAGAATGAATGATCGAAGTATTAATCGCGTGGCCAATGTGTGTTGAGAAAAAAGCCAGCCCATGTAATTCAAAAAATTCACTGCAACGTTGTACGTCACGGCTCATGTATATTATAACGGACCTTCTGGCTTTGCTGCTAGAATTGGAACAGCCTTCAATCATTGTTGGGTGCGTGTCACGATACAGAAAAGTTTTCGGCCTGGTTCCCTGGTATAAGTTTCGTCGCCAATACCGCGATATAAGATTTCTTTTTTTAATCATTTTAACCGAGCCCGGAAGCGATAACGCTACAGGCGCGAGAAAATCTTAAGACACGATAGTATATTATAAATTGTAAATAAGTGTATGATGACTTTGGGTTGTGCGTCGATTCTGGGCTCTGAGCGATCTTCACGGAACAGCAATCAGTAAACTCGATGGTGATAATTTAAAGGAGACAAAGAGACCGTGAGAGGATAGTGAGAAATATTAAAATTAACACAGAAGTAGCAGTGTACAGTAGATACACAGATAAGCGAATCGGAATAGGAAAAGTACACTAAATATTAGAGACTGAAAGAATGATAAGTACATTCTAAGCGTATTCTAAACAAAATATTAGCATTTATAATTTTCTGGAGTTCCACGATACGCGGTTCCATCCAATTCTAAACAAGGGCTCTTAATATTGAAGAACCTTGATTTAAATTTTAATCTCCAATAAGCGAACAAAAAAGTATAATGCGTCGTTCCCTGCAAAATACAAAAATAACTCATCACTATACGGTGTGGAATTCAGAGTATCTACCGATATTTGAAATTCATATGATTTTGTTAAGGCTGAACCTCGTAATTATTTTTACGTATTTTTTCAATGATTCTAACGAATGTCGATATTAATTTATGATCGTTCGAAGTAGTACATAAGATAAAGTGCATTTTTTTAAAAGATCAATACTCCGACTTTTTATATCGCGTTAAAGCGCCAAACAGTGTGGACAGAACATATTGTTCAGTATTTTTACGTAAAAATCTACAGAAACAATGAATTATGTATTGCTTTCAATGATTTCATTAAATATTACATTTTTGTCATTGCATATCTACTTCCACTTCCCGTTGAATCGTGGAAGTAACGTTCTATAAGAAGAGATAGAAATAAAAAAATTTCCGAACTGTGACATATTGAGGTTCGATGTTTTTGAATTGCAATTTCGATTAATCATCGAATGGAATCTGACAATGTTTCGGGTAACAACTTTTCAGCATTACGAGAGTAAAGTTGAAAATAAAACTAAACTGTATGAATTTTTGTGAATGTCTTGAGTATTTGTAACGCATTCGATCAAGTGTCCAAAATTTGTCCAACTGTGAGTGAGAAATGTAACTGATCTCGCAGGTTAATACCAATAGCGTTTATTTTGCGAATAAACTCACGAGTTCCGTTGCGTGTTCGTAATACTTTCTATAAGTAAGGACCGTCATTCCGTGTCTAACTGATTTTTTCAAGAAATAATCCAT
>OZ020164.1:6789221-6876721 GCA_963971145.1 Sussaba pulchella
CAAATAATGACTATCTCGTGCTGCAAATTCTATGACCATCAAAATTGAAAAAAAAAAAACAATTTTTCTAGAAAACTTTTTCTAAATTTGAAAACAACAAAACAATATCTTTACTGTGTTATTATACTCTCAAAAAGTAGTAACTCGACCAATTTTCGGTGCATTCGAATGAACTATACTTCAAAATTATAAATTATAGAAAAGTGTTTCCAACATTTTTCAAAATTAGGCTCCTATAAATCCATAAAACTTGGTTTTAAAACATTCAAAATTTAATAAAAAAAGAACGGGGCCCAACATCATCATGAAACTTACAGACAATACGTTAAATTACGTGTACTTTAACATATAAATTTTACAAAGAAATCAAATATAACATACACTTCGAAAAAAATTTGTAAAACATCTCAAATGCAAAAACAGAGGTCAAAAACAGAACTTAAAATTTTCGAGTATTTTTTTTCTTTTAATTTAGACAAAAACCCGAGATTTGAAGAGAGAGAAAAATTTCACTTAAGGAGGCTCGGTCACGAAGGGGCGGGTTGCGCGGGCGTTTAAGCGGGGCCCATTTTTTTCAGTCATACGCATGTCTGGCATAATACGGTTGATTATAAACGTATTATTGATAATTTTATACAAGACTAACTAGTTGGGCATCGATAAATAAATACCGCAGAATTGGCACAATTTTACGTTACGGTACTGCCTAAAGAAGTACGGCAACATCGCAATTCTCCATGCCACCCTCTCCTCTGATCACCGCTGATTTTCTTCTGACACAGCGAGTTGACAGTTCGAGATTTTTATTGTGACAGAAAATATGCGTTGAACTAACCCGATTCTAAGGCTATGACAGTATGGTTAGCGCCGCCGCAAAGCGGTGGATCGAGCCAGGACTAAACAAACGAACACCTGATTCCTGTGACGCTGCCAGATCTTCACACGTTCGCAAAACCCATCGGAGTTTTAAATATTTCGACATTTTAACATTGAATATCTTTTCACATAAGTCGATGACCCACAACTTTTTCATTATATTTGGAATCTTCATGACCTAATCAACGTTACTGTAGTTTTTTATCAATATCTGTTGTCTGAGTGCAAAAATATTGCTTGATACAAGTCTTTTGGGGGTGCGTCTTCCATAAGCCCTGTGTTAAAAATTCCAAGTTTA
Organism: Sussaba pulchella; assembly: GCA_963971145.1. Taxonomy (NCBI): domain Eukaryota; kingdom Metazoa; phylum Arthropoda; class Insecta; order Hymenoptera; family Ichneumonidae; genus Sussaba; species Sussaba pulchella. The sequence goes on from OZ020164.1 coordinate 6,790,396, forward strand.
ACTATTTTTATCTCTCTTATTTAGTCGTTAACCTTATCTGAAACTTTGCATACGTGAATATGGGTACATTATCTATGATATACTTGAAAATTATTTTTTTCTGTTGTTGTGTTACGTCCCCGTAACGCCACCACACAGACGCCTGAAGGGCTGCAACCCTCGAAATACAGGCGCGAGTGTATGGCCTTCTTCAAGGGGCATACAAGGATATAAGGGAGGGGACTCTTGGGCCTTCAGCTCGAAAAGATAAGATTCTTCCCACCTTATTGCATAAAACTAAGAAGTGGGAAACGGGAAATTTTAACCAATGAGATACAAAGAAAATTTGCCCTTTCCCACCCTTACCACTAGCTTCGTAGTTTAAAAGCGAAACGCGTCTTAGAGAATAAGAAGGTGGGAGACGGTGTTTTCAACCAATTATAAATAAGGAAAACTACCCTCTCCAACCTTGTTCAATATTTTGTGTGGTCCCGAAATTGTATAAAAGGGCCACACACGCGTCTTTTATTCAGTTATTGTTCAACCTCCGACGTCTCGACATCACTAAAATCATTTCGGGCCCAGTCCCAACTAATAAATATTTTCAAAGTTTAAACAAGAAGAAAAAGGACTCTAAGTTTTTTGTAAGTTCCTCTCAATCCTCTTTTCCGAATACCAAATTACCCCTTTGTGAGTAACGCGTACCCACGCGGACTCACATCCTTCCAATTCCGAGAGTAACGCGTACCCACGCGGACTCTCATCTCCTTAACCCGAAGGTAACGCGTACCCACGCGGACCTTCATAAAATCCAAACCTGAGAGTAACGCGTACCCACGCGGACTCTCATCCTAAATCACGGGAGTAACGCGTACCCACGCGGACTCCCATTCTTTTATTAATTAAACTAACATTAGATTTAGATATAAAGGTAACGCGTACCCATGCGGACCTTTATCACACACACTAACCCACACATACATTTCATATTTCTCTCTCAATAAATATTTTAATACATTTTAATAAAAATAACACTTTATCAAATCGTCAGCCCGTATCCCTGACCAATTAGCATTTGCTAAGGTCAAAAACAGGGCAATTATAAGATATTGTTACCCCAGACGTAACATACCTTTCTTTTTGGTGACAGCGGTGGGATACAAAGACGATTTGATTCTAAGTCATGTCAGTTGACCACACCCCAATCAAAAAAGTAAATATTCCAACAAACCCTCTTATTCCTAGTCAAAACGTTATACCCCCATCCGCCGAAATGCCTGTGGGAGCATCACAGATTGTATCCCTTAAGGATGCAATCAAAGTGGTATCTGAATTCGACGGATACAATATTCCCGTTTTTGAATTTATCGATAGTTGCGAGGAAGCATTAAGTATGCTTCCCGCAAACGTGGAAGCAAATTTCGTAAAATTAATTAGGACCGCGATAACGGGCGAAGCAAAAAGATCCATTCAGGGAGTGAAATTCGAGAATTTAAAGACTTTAGCCGCGTATTTGAAAGATTTATACGCCCCCGCGAGAACAGTTAATCAGGTACGACGAGAATTAGGGACGTTAGTACAGCTAGAAAATGAAGATATTATAAAATATATAAATCGCGTGCGTGAAATCGGAAATCATATTATCGAAGCCTTCAAAAGTAATAATAACGGGGAAATAAACGACGAAAATAAAAATTCTGTCGAAAAAGAGTGCGTAGAAAGTTTTCTCGACGGCCTTAGGCCAGATATACAAATACGAATGGAGAAGAAGTACGCTACGCTAACGGACGCCGGTAAGGACGCAATTAAAATCGACAGAAAACAGACGACTATGAACGAACTACGCAACCCCAAACCTACAAGTAAATCTACACCTCGGCGAGACGTAGGGACGGTTCAGACAAGCGCCATAAATTGTCAAATTTGTAAACGCGCGGGTCATACGGCCGACCTATGTTGGTTCAGGAACCAAGGTGCCGGGCCTCCTCGAGATAAGGACACTCGACCCGCTCGAGGAGCGGATAAGCCGTTAGTCAACAGAAATAATATCACCCAACCCCAGAAAACTTGCCGTTACTGTAAAAAGAACGGACATACCATCGAAGAATGTAGAAAGAGGGATTATAATAATAAACAGCGAGCTCAGGGAAACTCCAACGGTCTCTCGAAGAACGGGGTTCATCGGGAGACCCCAAATACATACAAAGAAACCCCTCGTACAGCCTTCGCGATATCAACACAAAACGAGTCCGAGTAGCGTACGTGAATTTGAGACAACGCTGCCGACCCCCGACAATACAGATAGAGTCATCAGTTGTGAATTCTCCCGTAGAATTAATGGTCGATTCTGGTTCTGAACCCAATCTCGTGAAAAAGGCTTATGTGAAATCGGAATCTCATATAGATAAGTGGGATATCTTAGAATTGCACGGAATAACGGCGACACTCGTAGAAACCTTAGGGTCCTTCTCGGTAGACATCTTAGGAAGTCCAGTCGTTTTCCATATAGTTGCAAACGATTTTCCGATCGAACAAGCTGGGATATTGGGTAATGAATTTTTCCAGAGATATAAGGCCACAATTGATTTCAAAGAACACTGTCTATATTGGAAGGATAATAAAATCCGATTCTCGAGTCCGGAGGTAGTAACCATTCCTGCGCGCTCAATTTCAACTTTTTATGTGAGAGTAAAAAACACTGAAATTACAGAAGGCTATTTACCCAAACTAGAGGTCGGAGAAAATATTTATTTCGGTAAAGCGTTAGTCACAAATATTCAAGGTGTCGCGTACACCAAAGTCTACAACACGAGAGAGGAAGATATCGATATCGAAGTTCCTACTCTCACTCTTCAAGAATTTGAAGAGAATACAAAATCTACAAAATCTACTAAATCAATTGAATCAATTAAATCAATTAAATCTACTAAATCCACTAAATCTACTAAATCTACTAAATCTACTAAATCTACTAAATCTACTAAATCTACTAAATCTACTAAATCTACTAAATCTACTAAATCTACTAAATCTACTAAATCTACTAAATCTACTAAATCTACTAAATCTACTAAATCTACTAAATCTACAAATCCAACAAACTCGACGAACTCGTCAAAATCTTTTAAATCGAACACGCTCTGCTTGGCAATCGCAAGAAATACGAACCAAGACAACCGTGTAGAAAAAATAAAATCGCTGCTCCGTCTCGAACACTTAAATTCCGAAGAAAGAGCAAGCGTAAATGAATTATTAGAAGAAAGCGTAGAACAATTTCATATTCCGGGTGAAAAATTGGGAGCTACTTCAAAATTAGAACACTCAATTTGCACAACCGATGAGCATCCCATCAACACCCGACAATATCGATATCCTCCTATACATAAAGACGAAATCACGCGACAAGTACAGGAACTTTATGACGGAGGCATAATAAAAACTTCACAATCCCCATACAACAGTCCCGTATGGATTGTTTCAAAAAAACCGGACTCCAAAGGTAATAAGCGTTGGAGAATGGTTTTAGATTTTCGAGATCTCAATGAAAAAACGATAGGTGATTCATACCCTTTACCAAATATAACGGATATATTGGACCAACTCGGGGGAGCAAAGTACTTCTCAGTATTCGATCTTGCATCTGGTTTCCATCAAATTAAAGTAAAATCAGAAGATTCACATAAAACAGCTTTTTCAACACCTTTCGGGCATTATGAGTTTTCTCGAATGCCTTTCGGGTTGAAAAACGCCCCAGCAACATTTCAGAGATTAATGGACCGAGTCTTGAGCGGTCTTCAAGGTATCGAATTATTTGTTTACCTTGACGACATTGTTATCTACGCATCCTCGCTAGAGGAGCACAAAATAAAATATAGAAAATTGATAACTCGACTCGCCGATGCAAATTTAAAATTACAACCAGATAAGTGCGAGTTTCTGCGGAAAGAAGTAACTTATTTGGGACATTTAATTACAGAAGACGGTATCAAACCCGACCCCAAAAATATCGCTGCAGTGAAAGGGTATCCTGCCCCACGCAACGTCAAAGGGGTGAGACAATTTTTAGGGTTGACCGGTTATTATCGGCGGTTCGTAAAAGGATATTCAAAAATTGCTAAACCAATAACTAATCTTCTAAAAAAGGATACAGTATTTTTATGGGGTGAAAAAGAAAAAAATGCATTCGAAGAATTGAAGGAAATCCTATGCAAGGAACCAATACTGAGACACCCTGATTTTACGAAACCTTTTATAATTACTACTGACGCATCAGGTTATGCAATCGGAGGCATATTATCTCAGGGCGAAATAGGTAAAGATTTACCAATCTTTTATGTTTCACGTACTCTTAACACTGCCGAGAAAAATTACGAAGTTTATGAAAAAGAAGCTCTCGCGATAGTTTATGCTGTAAAACAATTCCACCCATACGTATACGGGAGGAAATTTACGATCGTCACGGATCATAAACCACTTATTTGGTTCAAAAATTCGAAAGATCCGACATCTCGAGTCACTAAATGGAGATTTAAACTTGGGGACCATGATTAAGATATTATCTATAAAGCTGGGAAATCGAATGTCAATGCAGACGCTCTGTCTCGCAATCCAGTCGAACAACAACACGTGAAGGTAGTAAAAAACAGCAAAAATCTGGCAAACGCGGTTACGGTAGAAGCAATGATTCACGAAGAGCCAAAATCAAAGGAAACTGAATTTACGGTAAGAAAGAGTACGCGAAATAAAAAGGGACCCCAGAGATTACGGGACGAATGGGACGCTCAGGTAGATAGCCACGTAAAATCGAAAAGGGATAAAAACACGAAAACCCATAGCAAACATACCCAAAAAACGACACAAGCGATTCTCGACGAAATTCATAACCAATCAAGCGATTCGGAAACAACAAACGAAGATAGTGAAACGGAAGAAATTAGGAAGCATAACGAAGATAGAGTATTGGAAACAATAGATGAACATAATGAAATAGGAAAATTACGATATCCACGAAATATACTCGAATCTAAAGACCAGCTATTTATGAGGAGAGACAATTATGCATATTTCGTGGATCGTAACGGTGAACCATGCGACCTAGGACCATCTCAATTTAGTAAAAACTACCAGTTACCGAAATTCGAAAATATCGAACCGGGAGTAGCCCAAGCAAAAGAGTTTAAAAATAAATTTCATATTGCATTACCGTTACGACAATTTAGCGAAGGTCTCACGGATGTAATATCAGACATCAAAAATTCATTTCGTAGTCTTAGAAAATTAGCAACCGAATTAGGTTTAAAATCCATTAGCATCGCTAAAACAAACGAAATAGAAACAATAGAATGGTCATTAATTAGAAAAATCTTGTGCGAAATTAGCGAAACTTGGAACACAAAAATAATTATATGTACAGGAGCAATCCAATATGTAGAATCAACAAAACGTAAAGAAATTATTCAGGAAATGCATTCATCCGCACTCGGTGGCCATAAAGGAGTATCGAAAACATACAGTAGAATCAGACAACGTTATTTCTGGGAGAATATGAAATTAGATATACAACAATTCATAAGAAACTGTCTCGGTTGTCAGTTAAAAAAATTAGTCCGCGTGAAAAACCGAAATCCGATGGTGATAACCGACACCGAGAACGGCGTTTGATAAAATCGCCATGGATATCGTGGGTCCTCTCGCGCGAACGAAAAACGATAACGAGTACATATTAACGATTCAAGACCAATTAACAAAATATTCATTAGCAATTCCATTACCGAACGCAACAGCAGTAACAATAAGCATTGCTTTCGTAAAACGATTTATTTGTATTTTTGGAGCACCAAGATCTGTTCTAACAGATCAAGGTAGCAATTTTCTCAGCAAAGTACTAAAAAACTTAGCGAAACAATTCAGAATTAAACAATTCAAAACCACGGCATTTCATCCTCAATCCAACGGTTCCATTGAAAGATCCCATCACGTCCTAGGAGAATATTTAAAACAATTTACAAACCAAGATCAAGAGTGGGACGAGTGGTTGGAACTTGCAACTTTCTCATATAATACAAGCACACATGAAGGCACTAGACACACGCCATTCGAACTAGTATTCGGAAAGTTAGCAAGGCTCCCATCCAGCGATCCACCTCTAAACGATCATGAAATTACTTACGACGATTATCTCACAAATTTAGTAACCCGATTGCACGAGTTTCAGAGTTTAGCCAGAGATAATTTAATCGATGCTAAAGTAAAATCAAAAGGGTTCTATGATCGGAAAATAAAGCCCCAAACGTTAAAGACTGGCGATTTTGTTTTTCTTCAGAAAGGGCCAAAACCGGGAAAATTAGAAGACCATTACACTGGTCCTCATAAAGTTTTAGAGACAAACCCAAAAGGGAATATCAAAATTCAAATAAAAAATAAAACTCGAGTCGTGAATATAAATAGGCTACGCCTCTCATATATCACACCACTAGCTCCAACCAATAATTAATCTCTTTCATTTCAGCAAAAAAAAAGGGGAAAAGAAAAGGAAGGAGTTCAAACCAAGGGTTTTTGCCACCAACTAAATAAATAAATAATTTTAGAAAAAAAAATATAAAACTATATATCGAGATACAAAGACATATAAATATATATATATATATTTATATATATACATTCATACCTAAAAACAAAAATAAATAAATAAATAATAATAATAAGAATATCGTAAAATCTACTATAAAAAAATTATTACACAAAAATAGTATTAAAAAAATTTATATACAAAAATTCTTTCTTTCTCGCTTAAAATGATGATCAAGGATATGTTACTCCTGTCATTATTGCTATGTGCAATAGTCGAAACGACGGCGATAATTGGGTACGATTGTGGCTCGTCGAATTTAAATATAACTACACTATCATTACTCGACGTAGGCGAATGTAATATACCTGTTCCAGAAGTAATCGCAGACCCCGTGCATATACAACTGTTACAATTGAATCAGTTTACAAGTAATCGAGTCATACAATGCAAAGTCGAAATTCATCGAATCATTTATTATTGTGGAATGAATTCCCATATTTCAATTGTAGCACACGGGCAGCCAGAATATTTGTCAGAGATTTCACGCGACGCATGCCAACAATTACATGTATCAGGAGATTATAGAATTGGCAATGCTTTCATCACCGGTATACGCAAAAACGAAACGGCAACCCGTAGCATAACCCTAGCGGGATCAGTAGGTAATGATGGAACATGCCATGGATCTCAGTTTTCCGATCCATATGGAAGCTGGGACGAGGTAGTAGTACAAGCAACTGTAAAAATCACATTAATGCAATACGAAGCATCTGTACAGCTAGATACCGATCGAATTAATCTCAAATCCGGAGCGACGTGCCAATTAACGGGTCAACAGTGCGTTGATAATGAAGGTGGACACACTTTTTGGAACACCTTACCTAAAGATAATTGCAAGTTTGATCGATACGATGTTTTATATGAGGGTTTAGCAAATAGAGTAAAAGATTCAAGTAATACATACCCTCAGACAATATACACGTTGTCAACTCAGGACACGACTTTTGCTTTAACGAAGAAATCAGAACAAATGCTCTGTGGCTATACGTTAATACGCACAGAACATCCGAAATTACTAATTTTTGAAATAAAGAATGGAGCAACATTCGCAAAAACGAGACCTATAGCGGTAGAAAATTTAGACATATTTACTTATATGAATTCGAAATTTGTTTTTTTCGAGAAGCATATTCGAACTCAAATCAATCAATTGTATCTCGACGTTTTAACCCAACGATGCAACCTCGAACAGCAAGTGTTGAAAAACGCACTAATCACCGCAACACAATCACCGGACGAGTTCGCCTATCATCTCATGAAGGGACCAGGATACATGGCAGTCGTCGCGGGCGAAGTAGTACATCTTGTGAAGTGCATTCCTGTAGAAGTAAAAATAAGGAGGACAGAGTCCTGCTATCATCAGCTTCCAGTATCCCGAGGAAACAACAGTCTGTTCATATCTCCTCGGACCCATATCATCATGCAGACAGGAGTCGAAATAACGTGTGACGCCTTACTGCCAACGCAGTATCTTCTGGCTGACTCGTGGTACAAGCTCCTTCCAGGACCAATACAGAGTCTGCCTCCAACAATCATAAAGCCAATGACCAAACCTACATGGAGCTACCTGAACCCATCATCACTAGCAACCAGCGGCATATATTCGAAGGAAGATCTCGACAAACTCAGGGATCACATCATGTTTCCAGTCGAGAAGCCCGCAGTTCTGAACACCATCGCACGAGGGATCACGGGTCAACCGATCCAGACGCAAGGTTTGGCTTTCTCAAACTTGCTGGGTGCGGACGGACTCCAGAGCCTCGCAGACTCCATGTGGAACAAAACATATGGACGATTCGTCTCTTTCGGAACTGCAAGTGCTGGTATCATCGGGATCTTTATAATAATCCGTGTGATTAAACTCGTCATAGACACCCTCATCCATGGTTATGCTTTGCATACCGTTTACGGTTGGTCTCTGGTTTTACTTGGAGCTATCTGGGATTCAGTCACACATCTCCTGCTGCATCTTAAACGTAATCTCGATACAAACCCAAATCAGAGGGAAGACATCGCAGAACAACAGGAATTGACAGAAATTCACATACCAACTACCCGCGACATTGCCCCACCTGCACCGGACCATCCCATGGGCGCCTTCTCGTTGAAAGGCTAATGGACCAACGAAATCACCACTGAAGAAAGAAGAAGGCGGGTCAACGATCGAGATACTTAAATTCATTGATATCCTGCGCCAAATATTTTAACTTCTTCGACTATTCTCTTTTTAATATGCAATATTAATCTTCTACCAAGTTAAATTAATACCTAAATAAAAAATAAAATAAAAAAAATGTATAAAAAAATAATAATAATAAGAACACAAATAAATAAAATTATTCATAGAAATATACACATATAATATCAAATCGCTATAAAATAATTGTTATACGAACTAGTATAGGACACCTCCTCGAATTAAAGAATTTGAATTGTATCGAATCCCTAATGTAAAATAACGAAGACTCCGTATTCTTTCTTTTTCTCTCAAACTTTAAATGTCGTTTTTAATCTTCTAACCCGACATTTAATCTCAGCAGGGAGGTGTTACGTCCCCGTAACGCCACCACACAGACGCCTGAAGGGCTGCAACCCTCGAAACACAGGCGCGAGTGTATGGCCTTCTTCAAGGGGCATACAAGGATATAAGGGAGGGGACTCTTGGGCCTTCAGCTCGAAAAGATAAGATTCTTCCCACCTTATTGCATAAAACTAAGAAGTGGGAAACGGGAAATTTTAACCAATGAGATACAAAGAAAATTTGCCCTTTCCCACCCTTACCACTAGCTTCGTAGTTTAAAAGCGAAACGCGTCTTAGAGAATAAGAAGGTGGGAGACGGTGTTTTCAACCAATTATAAATAAGGGAAACTACCCTCTCCAACCTTGTTCAATATTTTGTGTGGTCCCGAAATTGTATAAAAGGGCCACACACGCGTCTTTTATTCAGTTATTGTTCAACCTCCGACGTCTCGACATCACTAAAATCATTTCGGGCCCAGTCCCAACTAATAAATATTTTCAAAGTTTAAACAAGAAGAAAAAGGACTCTAAGTTTTTTGTAAGTTCCTCTCAATCCTCTTTTCCGAATACCAAATTACCCCTTTGTGAGTAACGCGTACCCACGCGGACTCACATCCTTCCAATTCCGAGAGTAACGCGTACCCACGCGGACTCTCATCTCCTTAACCCGAAGGTAACGCGTACCCACGCGGACCTTCATAAAATCCAAACCTGAGAGTAACGCGTACCCACGCGGACTCTCATCCTAAATCACGGGAGTAACGCGTACCCACGCGGACTCCCATTCTTTTATTAATTAAACTAACATTAGATTTAGATATAAAGGTAACGCGTACCCACGCGGACCTTTATCACACACACTAACCCACACATACATTTCATATTTCTCTCTCAATAAATATTTTAATACATTTTAATAAAAATAACACTTTATCAAATCGTCAGCCCGTATCCCTGACCAATTAGCATTTGCTAAGGTCAAAAACAGGGCAATTATAAGATATTGTTACCCCAGACGTAACAGTTGAGACGTTAGCGACGGAGCCTCCTTAAGGTAGTTCCTCTGCGAAAATCTCAACCAAAAGTTTACATACCATGTTCATGTTTGAAAGGTTGATAATTGGTTCAATTAGTAATAAATTGAATACAAAACTACGCAATATTGACTCGGTACTAGTAGATAATACGATCGATATCATTTATTGCCGTAAAATATATTTTATATTGTGTTTTTGATCTACCATTGCCAGTCAACTTTTTCGTGGCAACGTTGTGCATCAGCTGTGGCCGACGTACATATGGTGGCTGTAGTGGAAAACAATATTATTTGTGAGCTAGGAGAAGATCAATTCTCAAAAAATGTTCACTCGAACCCGACACAAGGGACAATTCATTAGAAACAAAGTGCTTGCGGAGAAAATGAAAGCCGTAGCGGCTTCCCTAAGAGCACGATACGAACACGATGAGGAAATTGACGAGGAAAATTTAGAGGTTATCCAAGTATGCTTTAATATTTTTTCCACCAATTTATTCAAATGCCATTTGTTTCGGTCCAAAATCATATGTTCAAACTAAGCGCCTGGCAGCCCCCTGGCACTTGGCTCGAAATCCTGTCCCGTTAAACTCGCCAACCGCTACGCGGCGCTGGGTACATTGCGCGCGGGTCACGTGGTTACTCCCTCTCCTCCCTCTGCTGTTATCGGCGCTATCATAAGCAAGCGGTTGGAAATTTGAAAAATGTTTTATTCCCCCGACATGGAAAAATAGTTACATTCATGTGTTGATTATAGATCGTGCATGAAACTTCAATATTTATTATATCTAATCAGTTATTTTTTGAGTTGGTGCCAATATGCATTGGCGTTGTCGTTGCCTTGGCTGCACCAACTCCAACAATAACTGATTGGATATAAAAAATATTGAAGTATTAATAATTTCGTGTACGTTGTTATTTAATGCTCTTTTCTTTCAGGTAATAAAAAATATTATTTCTAACTTTTTAGTTTAAGTTTGTACATGTAGGCCAAGCTTCGGAGTCGGGTTTGATTTTTTTGTAAACAGTTTTTTATTTTCTTATTTTTTGTTTATATCTGTACGTATAGGTGAAGTTTCGGAGTCGGTTTTTATTTTTTTGTAAATATTTTTTTCGAAGTCGGTTAAAAAAAAATGGTTAAAAATTATGTATTTTAATAGGACCACTCTCGAGATATGGCTTATTCAATAAAAAAATAATCATTAAAATCGGTCCATAATCGGCGAAGCCCGATAGCGGTTTTCCATTGCTCGAGGACTTTATTATCCCGTGGAGCAGAGAAAAGATGAAATTTTCGTTTATTTGAACGATATCCCGATGTACAACCGACTATCGCGCACGTCACCATTTTTGAATGATAACTATTAATAATTCCCGTTTAGAGATTATAACCACATCAACCACATACGCGAGTCGCGAGGTTATTTCAACTGTCGAAATTAGCGGCGATCCGAGCGGGGCGAGCGGGCCAAGGGGAAAGCCAGCGCGCAATAATGCCAGCGCCACCGCGGGCGAACTAATATTTGCGAACGTAAGCGGACAGGCCGGCCTATGTTAATCACTGATCTCTATTGTTACGTCCGGAGTATTGCACCGACTATTAAAATATATTTAATTACACAAATATAATCTTTTCTATATTTTTCCGAATCAACGTGCGAGTGGGCAACCGTCGGAGATCCCACGGTAGGACGTCTACGAATTTTGCTGACGTATGGGATCTCACGGTAGCCGGAGGAGACGGTGCACATCTCGGTGACGTGCCGTGCCCTGGCGGATTGTTATCTCGTTAGCGCTTTGATTCATAATATGTGCAGGGCACTACTTTAATTCCAATTTTCAAGCAGTTGGTTGTAATCCGCGGCTCGACCATGTTGGTCGTGTCCGCTCCAAATTAAAGTGTGAATGAGCGGCTTGACCATGTTGGTCATGTCCGCTCAAACATAAAAGTCAACTCCGCGGCTCGACCATGTTGGTCAACCGCGTAAAATATCAAAAGTATTCAAAAGTTTAGAACAAATAAATACATTGTTATAGTTTATCAACGAGGCCACGACACGTTTACTTCATTCTTTCAAATATCCATAAATAAAGTTATACACAACCCATCCTAAACCCGGACACTAGCTCCTATCCCTAGTGGGCACACTCCCACTTAAAACGGAGCAAATAACAACGTTTAATATGTTGCGTCTGACGTCACTCCCGCGCATCGCATAAACCCAGGACGTAACACGTTAAATAATTTTTGGTGGCAGCGGTGGGATGAAGTGTCCGGTGATCAGTAAAACTTTTGCAGTGCAGTGGAAAAAAAAATTTAATACAAATTTCCTGGTGTGCTTCGGAATTATAGCCGAGTACAATCTAAACAAAATCCTAGTTTTGTGGGAAAACAAAATAAAATTCGTGTTATTCGGTATTGCAGCTGAACCCATTTTCTGTGAAGAGAAAATTTGAGAGACAAATTGACCTCTCGGGTGTCTCAGCATTGCTGCTGAACATAACAAAAAAAAATTTTTTTTTTTAAATAATCGTTTTCAACTTTTGCGATAAACAAAAACAAATTCGTGTGTTTCGGCATCGTAGCCGAACACATTTTAATCACTCGAAAAATAAAAGTGGTGAACATCAAAAAATAAAATAAAATCCGCTTTTCGGCATTACAGCCCAATCCGACTCGAATTAAGCAATTTCTCGGCTTGGCTGTATATTATCGTCGACTTTCAACAAACATAATCGAAACAAAATTTTGTGATCAAAAGTGAAAAAAAATATAAACAAAAGTTCCTCGTGTGTGTATCGGTAACGTAACCGAACACACTTCAAATAAAATTTCGTGAACTTTTCGATCATGCAGTGAATAAAATACAAAAGTTCTCCGTTTGTTTTGACAATTCAGTCGAACAAATTTTAATCACTTTTGACAGAAAAGTGAATATTATAATTTTGTGTGTGTTCCGGCATAACAGCGAATATATCTTGAACCATGTTCAAAACGGTCGATGAACCGATTTGGGGAGCGAACCAGCTACGGCAAAGAACGTTAAAGGCTGGGCAATTACGTCAAAAGGACCATACGTACGTGAAGAACCGACAGCGTGAAGCGACGATGGGATCAAGAACGATAAACTTCGTCTCACCCGGTAAAGGTAAACTTTTTCGAGTTTTCGGAATTGCCGAAAAGACTTCGAGAAGACAAATCAGCACGAATTCGTGTTTCGCAATCAAAGCCGGACACCCATAAAATATTTTCTTGAAAAAAAATAAAATAAAAACTCGTGTTTCGGAAAAACAGCCGAACACGTTTTCAAAATAAAATAAAATCGAGTTTCGGCACCACGGCCGACAACTTGAATGATTTGAAATTAAAATTAAAATTTGTGTTCCGGTAAAACAAAACCGAACATATTTAAAATGAAAATAAATCGTGTTTCGGCAAAACAACCGAACACGTTTTCAGAATAAAATAAATCGTATTTCGGCACAGCGGCCGACTTTTTCAACATTCCAAAATAAAATAAAATAAAAAAAGAACACTCCCAATTTCGGCAAACTTGCCCAAACAAAATACGTCAAGCTAACTCAGGAGAGTGACGCTTCCACATCCGGGACTGCCATAACGCAAAGGACCAACACCGTGAAGCGACGATGGAGTCGGAGCTGCCATACGAACCAGACGGACGTTTATCCCGCAGAGTCAACGGGGCCCGAACTGCCATACGTACGTGATGTACGAATAACGTGAAGCGACGATGGGGTCAAATCCTCCATACGAACCAGACGGACGTTCATCCCGCAGTGTCAACGGAGTCAGAACCACCATACGTTCGTGTAACACGAATATCTACGACCTACCAATCCGACTCAAATTAAACAATTTCTCGGCTTGGCTGGGTACTACCTGAAGCGATGGAGTCAAGGACGATGAAGCTACATTTCAACCTCGAGTTCAGCCCATGCTGGAGCCCGCAGATCGGCGGTGACCTGAGCGGCATTTCATCTCCTCATCTTGAACCAGAACACTGCGTAAGGCAAAAATCTTCGAGTGTTTCGGAAATACAGCCGAACACCCTTCAAAAAATAAAGTAAAGTTCTGTTTTGAGACAAGACCTAAACACATTTCCATAATAAAATATAATTCGTGATTCGGCGCTCCAGCCGAATACATTTCAAACAATTTCAAAATAAAATAAAATTCTTGTTTCGGTACTACAACCGAACACCCTTAAAAAATAATAAAGTAATGTTGTGTTTTGGCACAAGACCTAAACACATTTCAATAATAAAATAGAATTCGTGATTCGGCGCTCCAGCCGAATACATTTCAAACAATTTCAAAATAAAATAAAATTTTTGTTTCGGTACTACAGCCGAACACCCTTAAAAAACAATAAAGTAATGTTGTGTTTTGGCACAAGACCTAAACACATTTCAATAATAAAATATAATTCGTGATTCGGCGCTCCAGCCGGATACATTTCCAACAGTTGAAAAATAAAATAATATTCTTATTTTGGTACTACAGTCGGACACGTTTCAAAAAAAAAAAAAAAAAAAAAAAATAATGTTGTGTTTTGGCACAAGAGCTAAACACATCTCAATAATAAAATAGAATTCGTGATTCAGCGCTCCAGCCGAATCCATTTTAAACATTCTTAAAAATAAAAATAAAAATAAAAATAAAAATAAAAAAACAATTCGTGCTTCGGAATTCCAACCGAATCCATCTTAAACATTTTCAAAATAAAGTAAAAATTCGTGTTTCGGCACTCCAGCCGAACAAAAATGTTTTTTAAACAACATAAAACTCGTGTTTTGGAACTACAGCCAAACACATTTCGAACATTTGAAACAAAAAATGCCAGTGAACGTTTTTAACGGAAAGGTTCTTCGTGGTGCTAAAAATAAATATTAAAAATCAAAGTTCTCTGTGTAACCGGCATGACAGCCGAACACATTTTAGACACATTCAAAATCATCAAAATGAAAATACTAATTTTTTGCCGAAACCGCTTACGGTCAATCAACGGTGCCAATACCCCGTACATAATCTAAGGCTGTGCGCCTTCCGAATGCTAAGCCTAGGCATAGCATTCTTCTCAAAGGGGGAGGTGTTACGTCCGGAGTATTGCACCGACTATTAAAATATATTTAATTACACAAATATAATCTTTTCTATATTTTTCCGAATCAACGTGCGAGTGGGCAACCGTCGGAGATCCCACGGTAGGACGTCTACGAATTTTGCTGACGTATGGGATCTCACGGTAGCCGGAGGAGACGGTGCACATCTCGGTGACGTGCCGTGCCCTGGCGGATTGTTATCTCGTTAGCGCTTTGATTCATAATATGTGCAGGGCACTACTTTAATTCCAATTTTCAAGCAGTTGGTTGTAATCCGCGGCTCGACCATGTTGGTCGTGTCCGCTCCAAATTAAAGTGTGAATGAGCGGCTTGACCATGTTGGTCATGTCCGCTCAAACATAAAAGTCAACTCCGCGGCTCGACCATGTTGGTCAACCGCGTAAAATATCAAAAGTATTCAAAAGTTTAGAACAAATAAATACATTGTTATAGTTTATCAACGAGGCCACGACACGCTTACTTCATTCTTTCAAATATCCATAAATAAAGTTATACACAACCCATCCTAAACCCGGACACTAGCTCCTATCCCTAGTGGGCACACTCCCACTTAAAACGGAGCAAATAACAACGTTTAATATGTTGCGTCTGACGTCACTCCCGCGCATCGCATAAACCCAGGACGTAACACTATAATACACTGGATAGTGGATGAGCCTCTGAAAAGTGGGGTCCAATTGAACGTCGGCCATTGAAGTCGGGGGTCGAAGGTTTACGAGGCGCTAGCGTGTATTAGTGTAAGAGTAGCATTGTATGGGTACTGTAAGAGTGGTTTTTTGTGCAGCTGTCAAAATCTCACGGAAATCTAAGTTTTACATATATCGAGTGAAAATGCCAGCAGAATGTTCATTCTGCGGCGAAAGCTTCAAGAGAGGGATAAGATTATTGCATTCAGAAGTAAATGATCAATAAAAATCAGTTTGCGGTTATTCCTGTGCATTTACAAAGATAGGTTATATTTACGATTGAACTTTCTGTTCGGTATCACATATACATCTATCATGATGTAAAGTCTTTTCTTTTTCGATAGTCATTTCTTTAAGTAATGTAGGAATTTAGATGTTGTTATTCCTTTTGATGGGAATCGATGGAAGGCACGGAGTTAACGATGGAATTGAAAGAGTATTTATTGATGTGGAAATACAAATGATCGTCACAGCATCGTCGTCTTACTACTACTGTTTTTTCACTCTCGTCCTCCATTCACAACTTCAATCTCAAACACCCGTCGCCTTGGCAACCGCGTAAATGTTCGTCGCTCGCTCAGCCGATAGCCCATAGGCTCATACGAAAAACCCTACAGTAATATATATTTTCATCGTATAAATTATATTTATTCATCGAGTGATATTGCATTGAAAAAATTAAATACTATTGCAATAAAAAAGCAACGTACTCGTGTATTCAGTATATTCCAGTAGAAGAATAATCTTTTTTAAAATCTAATTTTTTAAATTAGATTTCCACATTAAAGAATGATTAACGAAACATAGTCCTACCTTTCTTCTATACGTTCTGTACTTTTCGGATTATAAGTTTTGATGGTATATTAGTTTTCTATATTAAGTCATGGGATTTACCATATATGTAGTTGCCGAATATTACCGAACATAATAGTATGGTTATTGTTATTCTTTTCGGCTGCTTAAAAGCTTGATTCATCTGTATACAATCTCATAACGTTTAAAAATTGCCGCCAAACCCAACTTTCACCCCTGACTGCAATGGCCGCGTCACCGTTCAATTGGACCCCACTTTGTCGACGAAACCGCCATGCCATCCACTATCCAGTGTATTATAGAAATCAGTGATGTTAATCCGATGGAGTGCCAGGGGGCTGCCCGCACCTAAATACCAGAGATGAGTAGGGAGATTGGTACAGAGCCGTATATCGGCCATTCCGGCTGCTTCTTATTCGTTGGTCGTGCAGAGGCGACGCCTCGTGGGCGACGAGGAAACACGCCGTCGTTTTTGCTTGTTTAGCGTATACTGGGTAGCCGAAAGCAAATTCTCGGCCTCATTGAACCGCTCGCGTACGGGCATAGCTCGGAGTGGTGTGTGTGTGTGTGTGTGCATGTACAGGAAGGTTGGCTAGGAAGTATAGTAGTAGAGGGGAGGATTTTCGACGCCGCAGTAGCCATGAACGCCGTGAATATCTCGTTTCGACAAAGGTTCTTGGCAGGGAGACTAGAGGACAGGAGACCGAACTCCGGTAACAGAATCTGGGACAAAAATCCGTGAAATAGCAAGGTTCCGAGAGTGGCCGCTACGAGCGCTCGCATCCGAGAGGGTAGGCCGCAGCAGGCCGCAGATATATGTCATATGTATGATTCGGTATATCTATACATATCGTTTTTGACCCTGTTCGCACAGCTGATGTTTCTGCGAGCTTCTGCTACACGGCCCCGCGGTAGAACTTCTGCAAGATGTCAAATAAGTGAGGTTATATGAATAATATGGAACGGTGTGTGATGTACGATTATGCATATTGAATTCCATGTATATGCGGCACATAATATAATAAACGAACGCTTAGATTTTTCTTATCACTTTATTGTTCCCATTGTTGTGCCCCAGAATTTCGCAACCATATTCAGTTCCGTTGGACTGAATATTTCCGTTGGTTTCGACATTCCTTAGGGAGTGTCGAAAAGCCGTGGTCATCATTTCGTAAAAAGGCGACTCGGTCACAGCCATTGCGCCAGCACAGTCCTGCTGGCGCAGCACCGTTGGCTAATATCAAAGCCGGTGCAACGACCGAGTCGACCTACTAACCCCCCGATCAAGGGTATATCAATGACCAGGGTGACGACCAACGGCAGTCAAGTTTTCGGATCAAGTTGGAATCGCTGCTCGAAGCGAGACTCCCGAACCGCGGTAGCTACACTCTTCCACGGGTGCTTAGGATCTGCCGGCTACGCACGGTTCGGTAAAGGTACAAGTCGGTACCGGAAATTGTAAAAGAACATTGTAATCTTGTAATAAAAACCAACACACAAACTAGTTCTACGTGAATTCTAATTCTTTAACGGTAAAAGATCCCCAAAAAATAAATAATTAAATGAAAACGCCCTCCCTTCCCGTTCCATCACAGTAAAACGGTCGGTGGGCACAACATTTTGGTGGCAGCGGTGGGATCTGCCGTAGTAGAATCAGTGCGTGTGAAACGGTGGACTTAAAAGTACGGACTGTGGAAGTGTGCGTGAGTAGTACGAGAACACGCTTCCGAAACCCAGTAGTGAGACCCGGCACGCAGACGCCGGAGTAATCGCTGGTACAGCTCGGCCGGGACCGGTGACGAGTTGTGGAAGGAGAGAAGGTCAACGAATCATCCGCCAGCCGCAGCAGCCGGGGACGAGTTCGCGGTACCACGGATTCAGCAGATCGCCAACAACCCAGGGATGTCAACGCAGAGCTTCAACCTGTAAGTGACAGTTACCTATTTTGCAATATCTCTCGTCAAAGCCAGTAGTCGGAGTGGGGGTTAGATTTCTCCTGTTGCTACGTGGGAAAGGGGTAGAAGACGCGTTATGGCGGACAACAACCGTACCCATTTGCCTCGACGGAGTGCTTCCGAGGGGGAGCAGCTCCCGGCGGACGGGGCAGGGGCCATGGCCCAGCTGGAGGCTGCACTAGGGGATATCACGTTACAGACGAGGCGGGCGTTAGCCCAACATCTCTCTCCCTCGGAGGGATTGCCCAGGGGGAGGCAGACTGCCATTTCGGAGAGTCTGCGGGGCCAGTTTGGAGTCAACCCGCGGCGGGGTACATCCTTCGCGGATTACAGCGACGGGGAATCGGAATTACACCCCCCACGTGGCATATTTTCCCGTCAAATCTCGGAGCAGATGATCGACGAGGAAATTGGTGCTATGATGCGCGCCAGGGTGCCAGCGGGACGGGGGGCTGCCGGGGGGAGTCTGGGAGCGATACCGCGACGGACAGCGCGATCGGACGGGCTTCCCCCACCGGTGGACGACGCGGGAGCACATATCACCGAGAGAGATGCCATCGCGGCGCTACAGCGGGAGTGCGACCGGCGACGGGACCGGTTGACCCGAGGGTCCACAGGGGCACGACGGGATCTGGCTGCCACACTGCAGGAAGTGGACAGCGATCCGTACGAGCTGATACAAGCACTCCAGGCCCGAGTGGCGGAGCTGGAGTCGAATCCACGACGGAGTGGAGCTGAGGGGGGTGCCCCGCCGGACGCGGGGTCTCCTGCCTCAAGGACGAGGGGGAAGCTATCACTGGAAGCAGCCCTGAAGACGGTGGTAAAATTCCGCGGGGGGGGGGGGCGACGATTTGGATGCCTTCCTCTACTCCTGCGAGACGGTCCAAAGGAGGGTGCACTGGGAGGACCAGGGGCTGTTCCTGGAATTGATACTATCGAGTCATCTCACCGGGAGGGCCATGCGGGAACTGCGGCACAAAAATATATACACCGTCAAGGAGTTACGGACGGAGCTGGAGGCGCTCTACGGGCAGCGAAAGTCACTGGCAGCCCTCCAAGTAGAGTTTCATTCCCTGCGGCAGGGCCCCGGGGAAACCGTCGCGGCGTACGTGGCACGCACCGAGAACCTTACTTCGGAGCTGGTTACCAAGCAGACCGAGAAAGTGGAGTCCGAGAGGGATGCTCGCATTCTCGAGGAGTCTACGCGGAAGTATGCACAAGCGATCTTCGAAAATGGGCTTCATGGGCAAGTTCAGATGCTCGTGAGGGCGAGAAACTTCTCCACCCTCCATGAGGCGACGACGGGAGCCATCGAAATCCAAAGTATGATTGGAGCAAAGGGGCCAGGGCCTGCACAGGACGGCACGCAGCGGAAGTCCCCAGCCTCCCAGGCCAAGGGCAGCGGGGAGAAGGCCTGCTACGGTTGCGGTAAGACGGGGCATCTCCGTCGGGACTGCACTCAGGCCGGAGCGGGTACGAGCTTGCCGGGGGCCGTGAAGACTGTCCATCAAGTGGAGGTGAGTTGTGGTTACTGCAAAAGGAAGGGTCATACCCACCAGGACTGCCGGAAGAGGAAGCAGGGCCAGAAGGGTAGCGGCAACGGCAATGGAGGGTCGACACAGTCCGGGGGTGGGAATAACGGAGCCCAGGGCACCCGCCAGGCTTCGCAGACGAGCCCAGAGACGGGGGTAGTCGGGAGAAAGGAGATAGGGTTGCTGAGCGTACAAACGGTTACGATGAAGCCCATCCCCGCCCCACGACAGCTGTTGCAGGTGACCCTGCCAGCCAGCAGCACGGTAAACGATTTCGACATCGAGTGCTCCGATGTAGCCGAGGGTATAATCACCCTGAAGGCTGACACGGGGGCGCAGTGCTGCTTAGTAAAGGAAAACAGTTTACTACCGGGAGCAACCATACGGGATTGCGACGCGGAGTTCACGGGGGTATCAGGGCAAAAATTTCGGCCCAAGGGCGTCGTAATATTAACGCTCGGTGTCCCCGCAGTAGTGGTGAAACATCCCTTCTACGTCGTGACCGAGGAAGTACCCCTGTCGGTGCCAGGAATCCTGGGAATGGATTTTATTAGCAGGCACCAGGCCGACATACTCGGGGGTAGGGCAATAAAAATCTATGGGTACGAGATGCCGCTAATCGACGGTAGGTCGAAAATGACGCTTCCGCCACGGAGTGAAACGATCGCCAACGCCAGAACGAAGAGCAAGTACGTTGGCCTAGTGGAAAGGAGCGCGGTAATACCCGAGGTGATAATGGGGTCGTGTATCACACCCCCGAGGGGGAACACTTGCACAATCAGCTTAGTGAACATGAGCGAGTGTGAGCAGGTGGTGCAACGGCCCACGGTGAAACTGGAGCCCGTGTACAATAACACGGTCGCCGTAATCGGAGAAGGCGCGGAGCGCGCGGGTAAGGGGACTGGGCGCCTGGAGCTGCTGCATAGCGAGCTCGACTACTCGCACCTCAACCCGGAAGAGAAAGCTTCGCTCACGGAAGTAATAAGTGAGTATGAGGATATATTTCACCTCCCCGGGGACAAGTTGCCGTGCACCCATATGGCAGAGCACAGCATTCTCCTAAAGGCCGGGGCCCTGCCGGCAAAGGTACACCCCTACCGGCTCCCGGAGGCCCACAAGCGTGAGGTGGAAAAACAAGCCGCGGAAATGCTTGCCGACGGGGTGATACAGCCAAGCAAAAGTCAATGGAATGCTCCACTACTGGTCGTCGCAAAAAAGCCCGATCCAAACGGGGTGCGACGGCTGCGTGTAGTGGTAGATTTTCGTAAGTTGAACGAGGTCACGGTCGGCGATTCGTATCCATTACCGAATATTACCGGAATACTGGATCAGCTGGGTCGCGCAAAATATTTTTCCACACTGGATCTCGCCTCGGGGTTCCATCAGATCCCGATGGCGGTGGGGGACCGCGAGAAAACTGCTTTCTCCACCCCGCAGGGGCATTTTGAATATACACGGATGCCGTTCGGGTTAAAAAATGCCCCCCCCACGTTCCAGAGGCTCATGAACACCGTGTTGGCCGGATTGGATGGTATTAAATGCTATGTGTATCTGGACGATATAGTCATCCACGGCACAACACTCAGGGAGCACAACGACAGGCTCAGGGAGGTTTTCCAACGCCTAAGGGAGGCCCGTCTCGCGCTACAGCCCGCAAAATGCCGACTACTTAGGAAGGAAACCCATTATTTGGGGCACATAATTTCGGAGGACGGCGTACGAGCCGATCCGGAGAAAATTTCGGCGGTGAAGAATTTTCCGGTTCCAACCACCGTGAAGGGTGTCCAGTCATTTTTGGGGCTGGCTGGGTACTACCGAAAATTTATCCGCGATTTTTCCAAGATCGCCAAACCGCTCACCGAGCTCGTACATAAAGATACGACCTTCGAGTGGACAGCGGTGCGCGACGCAGCATTTGAGAAGCTCAAGGACGCCATGACTACGGCACCCGTACTGCAGTATCCTGACTTCGAGAGGCCGTTTGTTGTTACCACAGACGCCTCGGATAAAGCTATCGGTGCGATACTGTCGCAGGGAAAGGTGGGGGAGGATTTACCCATCTGCTATGCGAGTCGTACGCTGTCGAAAGCGGAGCAAAATTATACAACAACGGAAAAGGAGCTGCTCGCAATCGTGTGGGCTATCACCCAGTTTCGGCCATACGTGTACGGAACCCGTTTCACGGTGGTGACAGACCACCAACCCCTCACCTGGCTGTTCGGGGTAAAGGATCCGGGGTCCCGTCTCATGCGATGGAAAATAAAACTGTCTGAACACGAATTCAATATCGAGTATAAGGCAGGCAAACGCAACTCCAATGCCGACGCGCTGAGCCGCATATGTGCTGTAACGCGAGCCCGAGCGAAAGAGGGAGCGAGAGGCACACTGTGTGAGACGGACAGCGATACTCCGCGCAGCACAGGGCCGCACGGAGCAGAGCACGAGCGCGACGATACGGACTGCCCAGGGCCGGAGGATCGGAATCGTATAATCACGGAATATCACGACGCGCCGCTCGGGGGCCACCAGGGGGTGAAACGGACGGTACAACGGATCCGTATGAAGTATAACTGGCCTGGGCTGAGGAAGGACGTCGAGGAACACGTTACCGCGTGTCTCAAGTGCCAGAAAAACAAACTCAGCCGGGTAAAGCGAGCACCGATGGTCGTAACGGATACCCCAGGGGAAGCGTTCGGGAAGATGGCAATGGACATGGTTGGGCCACTCCCGGAGACCTCGCGGGGAAATAAATATATTCTTACCTTCCAGGATGCTCTGACAAAGTACAGTGCAGCGGTGGCCGTACCAAACCAGGAGGCTGGTACGGTTGCCCGGGCATTCGTGGAGGAAATAATATGCCGGTATGGCACACCGACAACCGTTCTCTCCGACCAGGGGACAAACTTTTTGAGTACCACCTTCAAGGAGGTGTGTAAATTGCTGCACATGAAAAAAATCCAGACAACCGCTTATCACCCGGAGAGCAATAGGGCTCTGGAACGGTCCCATCGCACTCTCGCTGAATATCTCAGGCATTTCATTGACGAAGAACAGAGCAACTGGGATGAGTGGCTGCCGTACGCGATGTTTACGTACAATACAACACCGCACACGGCAACAGGGGTCACTCCGTACGAGCTCGTGTTCGGTCGCCCGGCGGAATTGCCCACGGCCGTTCGCCAAGCACCGCGCGATGCTTACTCGTATGAGGACTACGTCAGCGAACTGCGTGAACGGTTGCGGGCCGCTTGGAGCATCGCTCGCCAGCAGCTTATCGACGAGAAAGAGAAGGCGAAGGCACGGTACGACGAGGATGCAAGACCTACCACGCTCCGGGTCGGGGACCGGGTCTTGTTACACGACGAGGCCGTCCGTCGAGGCCGATCAGCTAAGCTTAGTCCGAAGTGGGTCGGTCCGTATGAAATACTGGAGCAGCTTACCCCGGTCACCTTTGTCATCCAGAAGGGGCGAGGGCGGCTCACGGTGCACGTGAACCGGTTGAAGTTAGCGATAGAGCACTAACGGGGCGAGATGGCTCACACCAGCAGTCTGTGTGGCGCGCTCGGGTATCAGAGCGAGACACGCACACGGACAGCGGGGCTGGTGTAGCGCTTATCACACCGCACGGCATACGGACAAGGCTACGAACTTACACACAGCAGCACGCAACAAGGAAAGAAACGGAGGCAAGCAACGACAAAGAAAAAATGCGTACCAGCCAATGTATATATATTCTCCGTTTATTATACCCGTCTATCACATTGGGGGTACAGCAAATCAGAAGGGGGTAGAGGGACCGTCGCTGTCCTGATGGAAAAGCCTTTGGAGGCCTAGGGGGTCTGGATGGGAGTCATCCAACCATAGGAATACGGCCCCCAGCCGACGCAGCGACCGCCACTCCTGGAGTGCCCTCCGGCCCCGAAGCTCAAGGGCTACCAAGGGTGCGGATAAACCCAGTAGGTGGGCGCAGCGGTAAACACGCTCCTCGATGGCATCAGGGGCGCCGGATCGCCGTGGCTGAAAACAGAGCACGACGGTGGTCACAAACTCAAGAGAAAAAAAAAAAAAAAAAAAAATGGAAAAAAAAAAGGAAGTATAGTCCCATGGTAAACTCACCAGAATCGCCATGAAGGCCTGTAGGGCGTAGCGACGCATGGAGGGGTTGCGGCGACGAGGATCACGCGGCACCTCGACGAAATTAGGGTATTCACGTCCCATGTTGCCGGAGATATGAGCGGATTTTTAACCGAGACCCCGCAAGAAGACTCAGGGCTACAGGGGAAATAAAATAGCAACCAAAGGAGGAGAACGGCATTTCCGCAATCAGCGGAACTTCGTTCGACCGGAGTCGGTAATCCAAACCCTTCTCCGGTTACAGATTTCTGCTGCTGGTGCACGCAGGGGTGACCGGGGCCAATCCAGCCTACCGAATGGAGCCATTTCAAAACCAGCCAGGGATTTACTACGAAGATTTGGGAACTCTAACGGAAACAGAGACCACATGGAAACTAGCGGTAGCCCTCAACGTAGGGCCGGTAATGGATCGGTGCACCAGGGTCACGGAAATCCTCGGTGGGTTACTCGACGCGTGCCACAGGATGGAGGGTCCCGACCCGGACGGGCTGTGCGGCACGGTCGAAGATACAGTGACACAGGAGGCCCGGAAAATTAAAACCGGACTAGAAACCGTCCGCGATCTCCTGGGTATCTCCGCAGGGAGACACCGAAGAGGACTGGTGGATGGACTGGGTACCGTAATTCGGACCATCACCGGAAATATGGATGCTCACGATGCCGCAGAGATCGACATGGAGCTCGCAGCGCTACGCACGAACCAAGGGGTGCTCAAGGACGCCGTAAGCAACCAGCTGCAGGTAGTGGAGGCCGCCATGGAAGTATTTAATTCCACAGCTCAAAACATCCAGGACAACGAGATGCAGCTACAGAAACTGATTACGCGGGTCCGAGCTAGCCTCGAGCTCCACATGGATCAGGTTACACGACGTCAACGACTCGACGAGAATCTCGCATCGGTGGGCCTGTACGTGGAGGGGCTACTGGACGACGTACGCGGGCTGGTCGAGTTGGTCGCGCAAGCGGAAGAGGGGAAGTTAAGTCTCAGAGTGTTGCCGCCCCGCAAGCTGGCCGCGTACCTCGCCGCCGCGCTCCCCTACCTCCCGCCGGGCAGCTCATTCCCGACCGCAGCGGAGCGGGGTCGCGTAGCGGCGCTGCTGCGTGCATGTACCGTGCACGCATACTACACCAATGGCACAGTGGTCACGGTAATCGAAATACCGCTGATTGGGCAGCGACAGTACAGCGTGAGTCGGACGTATCCACTACCCACACGGGGTGCGGGGAACGTCTACTATTACATAGAGACGACCGAAGAACTCGTGGTGGTCGACCGAGTAAATCGGAATTACATACGCATGGCACCCGAGGATCTACGGAAATGCAAGGTCGTGACGCGCCACTACATCTGTCCACCTACACACGCGGTTGTACCGATAACGGAGGACGCACCATACGAGGTACGAGTCTTCGGAAAACTAGAGGCTGGGGGAACCACGCAGTGTGACAAACGAGTCACCAGTCTCACCCACACCCTGATAATTACAATGTCAACACCGGGAAGGTGGCTGTTCATAGCACCCAAAGAAGATCCCGTTACAATTAGCTGTGGTGGGGGCAGGCCGAAGCATGAGAAGCTGAAAGGGTATGGTATTCTGGCTTTGACAGGGAATTGCTTGGTAACTGCCCGGGGGTTCAGCGTCCGGACAGAGCGAAAGGTGACGCAGACGATCACCGAGGACTTCCTACCCCCCGGAAACCTTACCCTATCCACCAGCGAGAGTAGGGTGCCCGTGGAGGACTACGTAAATAATGCGGGCCCCCTAAAAAGCGTCTTGCGTAACCCCGCAGACCTGCGAAATATAGGCACGCGTCTGCGGGATATAAAAAATAACCTAGAAAAACGATTTGTTTACGGCACACCAGCGGTAGTTGGCTCGTGTGCGCTGGGGGTAATAGCGGTAGTGGCGTTGGCTGGTTTTATAGGTTGCCATCTCTACAGGCGTCAGCGGAATCCACCGGCGACCCCGGCAACAGCGGTGTCAGTAAACCTCGGGGCTACTAGCCCGGGAGGTACCGACAAAGACGGAAAGGAGGAAGAAAAGGACCATCAGGAAGCCCTCACGCGTCAATTAAGCCGTCGCTACACCCGCTATCCCCCAGCATTGCGAA
Source organism: Sussaba pulchella (assembly GCA_963971145.1). Taxonomy (NCBI): domain Eukaryota; kingdom Metazoa; phylum Arthropoda; class Insecta; order Hymenoptera; family Ichneumonidae; genus Sussaba; species Sussaba pulchella. Next base: position 6,816,937 of record OZ020164.1, read on the forward strand.
ATCCCGATATGGGAATTAAATTAGAAAAAAATTAATTTCTAGTAATGTAAAATACTGTCAAAATAAATTTTTACCTTTAGGGGGGAGGGGTGTTGTGCCCCAGAATTTCGCAACCATATTCAGTTCCGTTGGACTGAATATTTCCGTTGGTTTCGACATTCCTTAGGGAGTGTCGAAAAGCCGTGGTCATCATTTCGTAAAAAGGCGACTCGGTCGACGACCCGATCGATTGCTCGGTTGTTCACAGCCATTGCGCCAGCACAGTCCTGCTGGCGCAGCACCGTTGGCTAATATCAAAGCCGGTGCAACGACCGAGTCGACCTACTAACCCCCCGATCAAGGGTATATCAATGACCAGGGTGACGACCAACGGCAGTCAAGTTTTCGGATCAAGTTGGAATCGCTGCTCGAAGCGAGACTCCCGAACCGCGGTAGCTACACTCTTCCACGGGTGCTTAGGATCTGCCGGCTACGCACGGTTCGGTAAAGGTACAAGTCGGTACCGGAAATTGTAAAAGAACATTGTAATCTTGTAATAAAAACCAACACACAAACTAGTTCTACGTGAATTCTAATTCTTTAACGGTAAAATATCCCCAAAAAATAAATAATTAAATGAAAACGCCCTCCCTTCCCGTTCCATCACAGTAAAACGGTCGGTGGGCACAACACCATTTTATTCGTCGATCCTCGTACTAGTAGTTTTCTTCGAATTTTTCCATCACCGACAACAAACGAATGTGTCGACTGGGAGAAGAAACAAAGTGATAGTAGGGTTTATTTTTTGCACATGTTATGCACGTAGATCTTAAATATTCTGAAGTAGATTTTAGTATTTGGTGTGATTAATTGGAAGAAAAATCATACTGAATCCATCAATGATTGCGGTAATTATCGAGTCAATTAATAGATGACTCAATAATTGTTAATTGTTCATTCAACTAACAATAAATTAATTACTATTAAGTCAAATCCAATGAAGATGGATACAGGTGAGATGGCATATTAGGAAGAAACGCTGTCTCGAGGTCCAAAAAATTGGTTAGAGCTGACTCGATAAATCCCCACTGAGCGATGGTTGCAGAATACTAGTTCGACGACCGCATGTAACGATTAGAAATCCCAGCAACTTTCTTACATCTACCCTTCTACCCCTACAGCACGAAAGATTCCAGGAACGTTGTAGCTACATCGCATGGCAAGATTGCAATGTTGCTCGAAATATTCCCAGAACATTACTAAAATGTCTCTATGTCCGCGCTTCAGAACATTACAGCAATGTTGCACAACGATGCAGACATATTACTTGCAGCGTTATGGCGATATACCAGCAGCATTGTGTTAAAGTTGTAGCAAGTTATCGCCAGTTACTTGCTACGTTGATGCAATGCTGCACAGCATTGATCCAATATTCCAGCGACGTCGTACAAGCTTCCAAAAGTTGATCATATTAAAAATAGGGATGATTATAGAGTCTGCCTCGGAACAGTCTTCCCCGGAACAGTCTGCATCGGTATTGTTGGGCAGACTAGTCTGACGTGTTTCAAGTCTGCCTAACGATGCCGAGGCAGGCTGTTCCGACGAAGACTGATCCGAGGCAGACTGTAGCCATACTTTGAAATTATGATATGTCAAAGGATTTAACACGAGCAATTGATTAAAAATATATAAATATATTTATTTTTCATAATAAACGCGTAACAAAGTTTTATTCAGCGGCATCGTCGGTAGCATCTGAGTAGTTATCGACGTTATCGTTATCATTACGTTGTAATTCTCGGTTTTGTTGGCGGATGCGGCGTGTTTTGGGTTGCGCAAACCATTTCGATGTAACGTTTTTTATACTTGCGTCTGTGCAGTGGGGTGCACACATGATATGTGCGGCTTCTGAAATGATATAAAATAAAAAATGTTATACGATCACGGAAAAATTGTAGCAAACGATTATCTTATGAAACGAAATTACTAACTTATTATTAGTTTGGCCGTCCGCGATAGCTTGAAGGCTTTTTTTTCTTTCGTCCGTCCTAGCTGAAGAGTTCGGCAAGCGGGTCCGTCCACAACTTTTTCATCGTGGACTAATAAAACATTTTTTTATTATACCATAGAGTATTTATTCTTTATTTATTTTATTTAGATTGCCTCAAACTTACCTGTCTTTCCAAAGATCCGTTTTACATTCAGTTTTATCCAATGATCGGGCTCATTTGTGGGTTGCAGTTGACGATGGATTGCTGTATCAATTGACCATTTTGAGGTTAGGAACTTCGGCCACCAGCATTTCCCCGCATCTTCATCGAGCCACAGTGTCGGAACAATTTGTAAACCATCGTCGGATTCGACGATGGCAAACTTCTTCTCCGTTGGCATTCCGTTTTAGAGATACAACACGTTAATTCCATTTTTTTCGAACCACTTCACACGCCAAACGTATTGCGCACGATCGTTGAACGGGCATGAACAGGCAGAGAAGGGTAGAGCGGAGGAGAGTTGCCAGGAGAGGAGTGATGGACAAAGAAGATGGACGACGCTGGCAATTCAGCCGCGGCCAATCGCGTTATTCGACGACCCAACCTCTCTTTCCGTCGCGGAGGTGAATACGAATGTAGCATCCGCATAACGAAATTACGGATTACACCTCTGAATTATGTTTTTCCAAAAAATTTGACAATTAATCGACACGACATAATGAAACCCTAGTGCTATTTTCAACTAAGCTAATAATGAGAGCATACACAATGAAATAGAAGTAAGGATCTCGTTGTTTGACATTAATTGAACATTAATCTCGACAGTTTTTTCATTCATATCCTATTCGTGTTCTGCCGCGCAGACGGGGCAACATGGCCCACAAACCCCCATGGCATATATCTCAGGTAAAAAAAATGTGCAAATTGAAACGTTTAACAAAAGCGACATATTTCGACATACTACTACGACATTAATTGGTATGAGAAGCAATAAAATTAAATATTTTGAATTCTAAGTCTATGTGATATCATTTCACCTGGATTGATCGTAATCAGCGCACGTTATACAGGGTGTTCCATTTTTATTTATACGTTCGGTTTTTATGAAAAATAAAGGTCCAGTTGAAATATAATTCGAGTGAAGCTTATAGAATTTGGAGGGGGACATCCAAAAAGAAAAAAAAATTGTTGAAAATTCTAAAATTGTGGCACTATGGTGCACAACGTGTTTTTTTAAAATAGAAACCATACTTTGAAAAAATCTTAAAAAATAGTTCTCGTCAATACTAACAACTCTCGCATGAACAATTTTCCGCTTCCATTGTAATCATTGAACATAGAAATGTCGCTACAACGCTGTTGCAATGTTGCAGTGCAACATTACAATATTTGAAATTAGAAATGTCGATGCAGCGTTGATGGAATATTTTACTGCAACTGCAATCTAAAAACATCGCTGCAATGCTGATGCAATAATTTGTGCTGTAGGGTCAAAGAAATATTATTGGATATAATTCGGAACAATTAAAGCAAATTCTCAATCGTTCCCAACTGTGTTTCTTAATTGTGTCCTGAACGATTCAGAACGATTAAAGCCGATTAAAGCGATTTTTTTCTTTTGTATATAATTCTATTTATTTATACTGATGTTAATTATGTGGGCATCGTTCGAAGACGCATGCAAATCGATAGATGTAAGAAAGTTGCTGGGATTTCTAACCGTTACATGCGGTCGTCGAAATAGTATTCTGCAACCATCGCTCAGTGGGGATCAGCCCCCTGGCACTCCGTCGGATTAACATAGGCCGGCCTGTCCGCTTACGTTCGCAAATATTAGTTCGCCCGCGGTGGCGCTGGCATTATTGCGCGCTGGCTTTCCCCTTGGCCCGCTCGCCCGGCTCGGATCGCCGCTAATTTCGACAGTTGAAATAACCTCGCGACTCGCGTATGTGGTTGATGTGGTTATAATCTCTAAACGGGAATTATTAATAGTTATCATTTAAAAATGCCGACGTGCGCGATAGTCGGTTGTACATCGGGATATCGTTCAAATAAACGAAAATTTCATCTTTTCTCTGCTCCACGGGATAATAAAGTCCTCGAGCAATGGAAAACCGCTATCGGGCTTCGCCGATTATGGACCGATTTTAATGATTATTTTTTTATTGAATAGGCCATATCTCGAGAGTGGTCCTATTAAAATACATAATTTTTAACCATTTTTTTTTTTAACCGACTTCGAAAAAAATATTTACAAAAAAATAAAAACCGACTCCGAAACTTCACCTATACGTACAGATATAAACAAAAAATAAGAAAATAAAAAACTGTTTACAAAAAAATAAAACCCGACTCCGAAGCTTGGCCTACATGTACAAACTTAAACTAAAAAGTTAGAAATAATATTTTTTATTACCTGAAAGAAAAGAGCATTAAATAACAACGTACACAAAATTATTAATACTTCAATATTTTTTATATCCAATCAGTTATTGTTGGAGTTGGTGCCAGCCAAGGCAACGACAACGCCAATGCATATTAGCACCAACTCAAAAAATAACTGATTAGATATAATAAATATTGAAGTTTTATGCACGATCTATAATCAACACATGAATGTAACTATTTTTCCATGTCGGGGGAATAAAACATTTTTCAAATTTCCAACCGCTTGCTTATGATAGCGCCGATAACAGCAGAGGGAGGAGAGGGAGTAACCACGTGACCCGCGCGCAATGTACCCAGCGCCGCGTAGCGGTTGGCGAGTTTAACGGGACAGGATTTCGAGCAAAGTGCCAGCAGCCCCCTGGCACTCCGTCGGATTAACATAGGCCGGCCTGTCCGCTTACGTTCGCAAATATTAGTTCGCCCGCGGTGGCGCTGGCATTATTGCGCGCTGGCTTTCCCCTTGGCCCGCTCGCCCGGCTCGGATCGCCGCTAATTTCGACAGTTGAAATAACCTCGCGACTCGCGTATGTGGTTGATGTGGTTATAATCTCTAAACGGGAATTATTAATGGTTATCATTTAAAAATGCCGACGTGCGCGATAGTCGGTTGTACATCGGGATATCGTTCAAATAAACGAAAATTTCATCTTTTCTCTGCTCCACGGGATAATAAAGTCCTCGAGCAATGGAAAACCGCTATCGGGCTTCGCCGATTATGGACCGATTTTAATGATTATTTTTTTATTGAATAGGCCATATCTCGAGAGTGGTCCTATTAAAATACATAATTTTTAACCATTTTTTTTTAACCGACTTCGAAAAAAATATTTACAAAAAAATAAAAACCGACTCCGAAACTTCGCCTATATGTACAGATATAAACAAAAAATAAGACAATAAAAAACGGTTTACAAAAAAATAAAACCCGACTCCGAAGCTTGGCCTACATGTACAAACTTAAACTAAAAAGTTAGAAATAATATTTTTTATTACCTGAAAGAAAAGAGCATTAAATAACAACGTACACAAAATTATTAATACTTCAATATTTTTTATATCTAATCAGTTATTGTTGGAGTTGGTGCCAGCCAAGGCAACGACAACGCCAATGCATATTGGCACCAACTCAAAAAATAACTGATTAGATATAATAAATATTGAAGTTTTATGCACGGTCTATAATCAACACATGAATGTAACTATTTTTCCATGTCGGGGGAATAAAACATTTTTTAAATTTCCAACCGCTTGCTTATGATAGCGCCGATAACAGCAGAGGGGGGAGAGGGAGTAACCACGTGACCCGCGCGCAATGTACCCAGCGCCGCGTAGCGGTTGGCGAGTTTAACGGGACAGGATTTCGAGCCAAGTGCCAGGGGCCTGACTTCGAGACAGCGTTTCTTCCTAATATGCCATCTCACCTGTATCCATCTTCATTGGATTTGACTTAATAGTAATTAATTTATTGTTAGTTGAATGAACAATTAACAATTATTGAGTCATCTATTAATTGATTCGATAATTACCGCAATCATTGATGGATTCAGTATGATTTTTCTTCCAATTAATCACACCAAAATCTACTTCAGAATATTTAAGATCTACGTGCATAACATGTGCAAAAAATAAACCCTACTATCACTTTGTTTCTTCTCCCAGTCGACTCATTCGTTTGCTGTCGGTGATGGAAAAATTCGAAAAAAACTACTAGTACGAGGATCGACGAATAAAATGGGAACAATAAAGTGATAAGAAAAATCTAAGCGTTCGTTTATTATATTATGTGCCGCATATACATGGAATTCAATATGCATAATCGTACATCACACACCGTTCCATATTATTTATATAACCTCACTTATTTGACATCTTGCAGAAGTTCTACCGCGGGGCCGTGTAGCAGAAGCTCGCAGAATCATCAGCTGTGCGAACAGGGTCAAAAACGATATGTATAGATATACCGAATCATACATATGACATATATCTGCGGCCTACCCTCTCGGATGCGAGCGCTCGTAGCGGCCACTCTCGGAACCTTGCTATTTCCCGGATTTTTGTCCCAGATTTCAGATGCCAAATCCAGGCAAGTTCGGTCTCCTGTCCTCTAGTCTCCCTGGGCCGCGTTCTGAAACCTAACTCGAGTACAACTCGTTCCTTCAATATCTCTCTCGCTCCACCGCAATCTTCGACGGCGCTATCTCACTCGCAACTTACTCGAGTTGACTCGAGTAAGGTTTCGGAACGCAGCCCTGGTTCTTGGCTTGCCGCGCAACGTTGAGCGAGCGTTGATGTATTTCCCTTTACAGTTTCCCCGTACATCGATGTTTTTGCATTTATTTCTAACTCATTATTGTTATAATAATATCGCGTATTCTGTGAAATTCATGTTTTTGAACTAAATTGTTTAGCATATTATCGAAAAAATAAATCTCCATTGATAGTGTATATTTATGTAAAATTCCCGAGATAAACGTATGAAAATTAAGTTCAACCGGTGAAAAGCTTATAAATATTGAAACCCATTGATATTTTCATATCAGGAATAACTCACAGCACTCCTGCCTTCGCAAGAGAACACAATTTACACACGTTTGCACAATTTTTATAATAACTTAAGAACCAGAGAAGATTTTCCGTGGTTCTTAGGCTCAAATTATAGATAAACATGTAGAGGTTAGGTGTGAGAAATTTAGAGTTGAAAAGAAACTTTACTTTGTTCATAAGTTAGTTTGAAAATAATCCGATTTTTATTCCATTCAACATAACATGCTATCTCAGTACTGAATAATGAAAATATTCTTCTTTTGATATCAATAAATTTAAAAATTTATAAGCTTTCAAATGGTGCTTACAGGAAGTTCTTAGCGTTTTTCATCTCAATGTTGTCGACGTTGAAAGACAAGTGATTTTTACGGGCACGTTTATAGCCTGATAATGTTCTCCGGCAGTGTATAAAATGGAGAATTACTGTTTTAATATTCTGTTTTAATTTTCATGTTATGATCAAAAGTTTTTTTTCAAAATAAATGAAAAATCATTTTTTATTAATAAATGAATTAATTTCAATTATCATTCCAAACTTCACATCCTTTATATATTCCGACTAGCCGAGACAAAATATCCACGGCCTCGCCATGTTTTTTCCTGAAATCGGCTTTCAGTTAGCTGTTTATTATATTATATACACTCAGCAAAAAAATTAAAGGAACAGAAATTTTTTCCATTTTTTAACGTGATTTTCACGTGACTGTAACTTCAGGAAATATTGTCGTATTGAGATGAATGAAAAAGCATTTCCAAGCTTCACATGTCTAGTTCTGAAATCTTATAATGCAATCTTAATCTTAATCTTATCTTACATTTCTTTCCTGGCCATTACTCAATGGCACAATCAGGAAAAAAGTCACGAAATTTTTTTTTTTTAAATCTTCCGTGCTTCAGAGTTGTCGGCGGGATCGATCATTCACTTATTCGGTTACTTAGCCTGATTCTTCACTTTCGATTCCATTTTTTTAATTTTTTTGTATCACAATTTTTCGCTGAGATATCGGCCGGTGAATGAAAAAAAATGTTTTCGCTTGATCATCGATATCTCATGAACCGGTAATCCTACAGCAACTCGACTTACAGTTTTGGAAACTGAAATGCACTGCGTATGAGGTTTAATTATTGTTTTGAAAAAATATATACATATTTTCACCCTTCGCATCCATTTGAAGAAGATGCAAAAAATCCATATTTTTCTGGTTATCTAGAACATTAACCAGTACTTTGCAAATATTGCTGGAAGTACAAATGTTTGTGGGTACCACGATACCTCAATGTATCCTCAATAACCCTGTAAAAATTCGAATTTATCCGTCCGTCCGTTGACCCCGAGGTGGCAACCTTTAACGAAAGTTGATGGAACACCTTTTTTGCTCTTTAAACATCATCACATGATTATTGAGATAAAAAACAGAAAACATTTCGCAGACACGCGATTTTCACGGAATCTGGGAAACCCTTAATGAATGCAATTAATTTCAACTCGATGAATTGTAAATCGCACAATAAAAATTTCATACAAAACGAACGGATACTGTTCACACTAAATTTTCTGAAAATTTTCAATTCAGAAAATTAAAAGTTTAAAAAATTTTTTTTTCTTTAAGGAAAACAAGAAATTTCATGAGCATTCAATACTAAATCGTGAGAATCATCAATGCATGTGTTATTTCATCTCAATAATCGTCCGAGAAGGTGTTCCTCCAACTTCCGTTAAAGGTTGCCACCTCGGGGGAGAAAAATGGATGGACGGATCAATTCGAAATTTTACAGGGTTGTTTGGGATATATTGAGGTAGCGTGGCATCCACCAATATTGGACTTTCAGCAATATTTGCAATGAATGCGAAGGGTGAAATTTTTTTTTTCAAAACAATAATTACATCTCATACGCAGTTCATTTGAGTTTCAAAAACTGTAAGTCGATGCGCTATAGGATTACCGGTTCATGAGATATCGATGATCAAGGGCTCGGACAAGCGGCCCAGGGTCCCTGATCTGACATTTAATGACAGAAAAAGAGTACCTGGGCGGCTCGTCCGAGCGCGTGAGCCCCACATCCGCTCGGATGGCACTGTACAACTCCCACACTTCTAAGGTGTTCACGATAAAAAAATATGCATTTGATAGAAAAAGAAGATAATCAAAACATTACGAGCCGGCCGAACTAAAGCACCGTCAACGATCTTTTGTACTTAATCATTAGATCGGAAAAAAAAATGCGCCCCGACCCGGGATCGAACCGGAAAACTGCAGAACTCTAGTCTGACACATTGACAATTAAGCTGAGTATTAAGAAATTGCGTTTAAATCGAAATCTTGAAGAAGTTTCGCCTTAGATTGTCTTAGGTTGAATAGATGTGTAACGAATTTTTGTTGTTCGTACGATTTATTTATTACGGGTGGATAGGTGGCCGGAGTGGGGTCGATTTTGGGTTTTTTTTAATGAATAAATTTAGATGATCTCACCTTGAAACAACACATTATTTTTACTTAATATTCAATTCCTTCAAAAGTCAATTTAATATCATCCACACACATATTCACATTTATATCATTAATATTCCACTCATTCCATCACCATGCATTCCCCATTATAATCGTATGATCAGTTCTTCAACTCTATTAATTTATTTTTCTCTCACTCATTTTTAATCATACTGGTGTATTCATGGTCATTCGTAATTCGTTCGCTCTCAGCCAAATCAATATATTTATGTTCATGTATTCATACTCAAGTCCGTGTTTGTTTAGCCGCGATCGCCACAGTACATAGCATTCCTTTGAAATTCGTATTTGCGTTCTTCACTACACAGGGTCCAATATAATAATAGAAATTCGTCGTCCAAAATCATACCGAGTCGTTCCGCACATTGTTCCTTTGAAATAGTCCATGGTACATTTATTATTATTTTCACAGGTTTATCATCTTGTTATATTAATCATCAATTCACTTCATATTATCTGGTTCGATTTATTTTTCATTGCATATTATGTCGCACTTCAATTACCATTTTCGGTTTTATTATTCATTATTGATTAAGTTCGTGGTTACTTCACTAGCATATTAATTCGGTTAATTCGATTATCCTTGGAAGTTCCATTATTCAGTGTCCTTGGTTATAGCGCGTCGTCCCCACAAATCAATCCTTCTCTCTTCCATAGGTAACCCATTATAACACCGTTATAAATGTTTAGAGATTTCGATACTCGACGAGCAATCGTAGATATTATCCTCTATGTTTCCTTACACGACGAATAGTCGTGGATATGAATTTATACACGTCGATACACGACGAATAACTGTAGGTTGCCAGATAATCGGCATTTCGGAGTCTTACTTGTTTCCGCGACGGCATGCGTCGGGCGACTCCCTAAATCCTCGGTACTCTCTCGGTACGCAGTCGTTACGCAGAAATCACGCGACCGAAATCGATTTCCTATTGGATCAATTTCGGTCGCGTGATCCAGGCTGTTGGTGCGTAGACCACGTGATCCCGGAAGGGATAACGGCGGTTACAGATGTTTAGATTTTTTTGAGATCCCTTAACGGTCCTGACTTTTCGCTGCAGAACCAAGAGTCTTATCGGTAACGATACATTTCGTTCGTGAAACAGCTGCGCATGAAATTTTAATGGCAAATCGTTAACTCGTTTTTATTGTTTTGTTTTTTTCCACTCGCAGTATCGTTATCGTTTTATACGTTCCACGAAAGCCTTGATTTTATATTCCCCCATCACGTTTGTTCTATAACTCTCAAATAAATATCTGCGAATAGAAAATGGATTAATCCCATGATTCGCTACAAGCTTCCCTCTTCCGAATAAATTCCCTCATTACGATTCTGCGAGGTATTTCGTCAAGGGTTCCCTTTTAGAAAAGCCACCAGCGTGTCGATAAATATATGAGAGGTTTCGTCGTGTTTGGATGATTTTTGCGATCTCTTCACAGTCCTGACTTTTCGCTGCAGGAACCAAGAGTTTTATCGGTAACGATTCGTTTAGTTCGTGAAACAGCTGCGCATGAAATTTTAATGGCAAATCGTTAACTCGTTTTTATTGTTTTGTTTTTTTACACTCGCAGGATCGTTATCGTCTTACACGTTTCGCGAAAACCTTGATTTTTGATTTCCCCATCACAAAGGTTCTATATCTCTCAAATAAATATTTGCGAATAGAGAAAGGAATGATCCTATGATTTGATAAAAGCTTTTGTCTGACGAATAAGTTCCCTCATCACGATTCTGCGATGTTTTTCGTCACGGGTTCCCTTTTAGAAAAGCCACCAGCTTGTCAAGCAATTTATAAGAGGTTTCGTCGTGTTTGGATGTTTTTTGAGATCCCTTCACGGTCTTGACTTTTCGCTGCAGGAACCAAGAGACTTATCGGTAACGAAACGTTTCATGCGTGAGACAGCTGCCCATAAAACTTTGATGGCAAATCGTTAACTCGTTTTTATTGTTTTGTTTTTTTTCACTCGCAGTATCGTTATCGTCTTACACGTTCCACGAAAGCCTTGATTTTATATCCCCTTATCACGTTTGTTCTATAATCCTCAAATAAATATTTGCAAACAGAAAAAGGATTAATCTTATGATTCGCTACAAGCTTTCCTGTTACGGGTAAATTCCCTTATTAAGATTCTGCGAGGTATTTCGTCACGGGTTCCCTTTTCGAGAGCAACCAGCTATTAATCAATATATGATAGGTTTCGTCGTATTTCGATGTCTTTCGAGACCCCTCAATCGTCGTGACTTTCCGCCGCAGGAGCCAAGAGTCTTATCGGTAACGATACGTTTCGTGCGTGAAACAGCTGCCCATGAAACTTTGATGGCAAATCGTTGACTCGTTTTTATTGTTTTGTTTTTTTTCACTCGCAGTATCGTTATCGTCTTACACGTTCCACAAAAGCCTTGATTTTATATTTCCCCATCAAGTACGATCTGTAACTTTCAAATAAATATTTGCAAATAGAAAAAGGATTAATCTTATGATACGCTACAAGCTTTCCTGTTACGGGTAAATTCCCTTATAAAGATTCTGCGAGGTATTTCGTCACGGGTTCCCTTTTCGAGAGCAACCAGCTATTAATCAATATATGATAGGTTTCGTCGTATTTCGATGTCTTTCGAAACCCCTCAATCGTCGTGACTTTCCGCCGCAGGAGCCAAGAGTTTTATCGGTAACGATACATTACGTGCTTGAAAGATCCACGCACGAAAATTTAATGGTAAATCGTTAACTCGTTTTTATTGTTTTGTTTTTTTACTTGCAGTATCGCTATCGTCTTACACGTTCCACAAAAGCCTTGATTTTATATTCCCCCATCACGTTTGTTCTATAATTCTCAAATAAATATTTGCAAATAGAAAAAGGATTAATCTTATGATTCGCTACAAACTTTCCTGTTACGGGTAAATTCCCTTATTAAGATCCTGCGAGGTATTTCGTCACGGGTTCCCTTTTAGAAAAGCCACCAGCTATTAATCAATATATGATAGGTTTCGTTGTATTTCGATGTCTTTCGAGACCCCTCAATCGTCGTGACTTTCCGCCGCAGGAGCCAAGAATCTTATCGGTAACGATACATTACGTGCTTGAAAGATCCACGCACGAAAATTTAATGGTAAATCGTTAACTCGTTTTTATTGTTTTGTTTTTTTACTTGCAGTATCGCTATCGTCTTACACGTTCCACAAAAGCCTTGATTTTATATTCCCCCATCACGTTTGTTCTATAATTCTCAAATAAATATTTGCAAATAGAAAAAGGATTAATCTTATGATTCGCTACAAGCTTTTCTCTTCCGGATGAATTCCCTTATTAAGATTCTGCGAGGTATTTCGTCACGGGTTCCCTTTTCGAGAGCAACCAGCTATTATTCAATATATGATAGGTTTCGTCGTATTTCGATGTCTTTCGAGACCCCTCAATCGTCGTGACTTTCCGCCGCAGGAGCCAAGAGTCTTATCGGTAACGATACATTACGTGCTTGAAAGATCCACGCACGAAAATTTAATGGTAAATCGTTAACTCGTTTTTATTGTTTTGTTTTTTTACTTGCAGTATCGCTATCGTCTTACACGTTCCACAAAAGCCTTGATTTTATATTCCCCCATCACGTTTGTTCTATAATTCTCAAATAAATATTTGCAAATAGAAAAAGGATTAATCTTATGATTCGCTACAAGCTTTTCTCTTCCGGATGAATTCCCTTATTAAGATTCTGCGAGGTATTTCGTCACGGGTTCCCTTTTCGAGAGCAACCAGCTATTATTCAATATATGATAGGTTTCGTCGTATTTCGATGTCTTTCGAGACCCCTCAATCGTCGTGACTTTCCGCCGCAGGAGCCAAGAGTCTTATCGGTAACGATACGTTTCGTGCGTGAAACAGCTGCCCATGAAACTTTGATGGCAAATCGTTGGCTCGTTTTTATTGTTTTGTTTTTTTTCACTCGCAGTATCGTTATCGTCTTACACGTTCCACAAAAGCCTTGATTTTATATTTCCCCATCAAGTACGATCTGTAACTTTCAAATAAATATTTGCAAATAGAAAAAGGATTAATCTTATGATACGCTACAAGCTTTCCTGTTACGGGTAAATTCCCTTATAAAGATTCTGCGAGGTATTTCGTCACGGGTTCCCTTTTCGAGAGCAACCAGCTATTAATCAATATATGATAGGTTTCGTCGTATTTCGATGTCTTTCGAAACCCCTCAATCGTCGTGACTTTCCGCCGCAGGAGCCAAGAGTTTTATCGGTAACGATACATTACGTGCTTGAAAGATCCACGCACGAAAATTTAATGGTAAATCGTTAACTCGTTTTTATTGTTTTGTTTTTTTACTTGCAGTATCGCTATCGTCTTACACGTTCCACAAAAGCCTTGATTTTATATTCCCCCATCACGTTTGTTCTATAATTCTCAAATAAATATTTGCAAATAGAAAAAGGATTAATCTTATGATTCGCTACAAACTTTCCTGTTACGGGTAAATTCCCTTATTAAGATCCTGCGAGGTATTTCGTCACGGGTTCCCTTTTAGAAAAGCCACCAGCTATTAATCAATATATGATAGGTTTCGTTGTATTTCGATGTCTTTCGAGACCCCTCAATCGTCGTGACTTTCCGCCGCAGGAGCCAAGAATCTTATCGGTAACGATACATTACGTGCTTGAAAGATCCACGCACGAAAATTTAATGGTAAATCGTTAACTCGTTTTTATTGTTTTGTTTTTTTACTTGCAGTATCGCTATCGTCTTACACGTTCCACAAAAGCCTTGATTTTATATTCCCCCATCACGTTTGTTCTATAATTCTCAAATAAATATTTGCAAATAGAAAAAGGATTAATCTTATGATTCGCTACAAGCTTTTCTCTTCCGGATGAATTCCCTTATTAAGATTCTGCGAGGTATTTCGTCACGGGTTCCCTTTTCGAGAGCAACCAGCTATTATTCAATATATGATAGGTTTCGTCGTATTTCGATGTCTTTCGAGACCCCTCAATCGTCGTGACTTTCCGCCGCAGGAGCCAAGAGTCTTATCGGTAACGATACATTACGTGCTTGAAAGATCCACGCACGAAAATTTAATGGTAAATCGTTAACTCGTTTTTATTGTTTTGTTTTTTTACTTGCAGTATCGCTATCGTCTTACACGTTCCACAAAAGCCTTGATTTTATATTCCCCCATCACGTTTGTTCTATAATTCTCAAATAAATATTTGCAAATAGAAAAAGGATTAATCTTATGATTCGCTACAAGCTTTTCTCTTCCGGATGAATTCCCTTATTAAGATTCTGCGAGGTATTTCGTCACGGGTTCCCTTTTCGAGAGCAACCAGCTATTATTCAATATATGATAGGTTTCGTCGTATTTCGATGTCTTTCGAGACCCCTCAATCGTCGTGACTTTCCGCCGCAGGAGCCAAGAGTCTTATCGGTAACGATACGTTTCGTGCGTGAAACAGCTGCCCATGAAACTTTGATGGCAAATCGTTGACTCGTTTTTATTGTTTTGTTTTTTTTCACTCGCAGTATCGTTATCGTCTTACACGTTCCACAAAAGCCTTGATTTTATATTTCCCCATCAAGTACGATCTGTAACTTTCAAATAAATATTTGCAAATAGAAAAAGGATTAATCTTATGATACGCTACAAGCTTTCCTGTTACGGGTAAATTCCCTTATAAAGATTCTGCGAGGTATTTCGTCACGGGTTCCCTTTTCGAGAGCAACCAGCTATTAATCAATATATGATAGGTTTCGTCGTATTTCGAAGTCTTTCGAAACCCCTCAATCGTCGTGACTTTCCGCCGCAGGAGCCAAGAGTTTTATCGGTAACGATACATTACGTGCTTGAAAGATCCACGCACGAAAATTTAATGGTAAATCGTTAACTCGTTTTTATTGTTTTGTTTTTTTACTTGCAGTATCGCTATCGTCTTACACGTTCCACAAAAGCCTTGATTTTATATTCCCCCATCACGTTTGTTCTATAATTCTCAAATAAATATTTGCAAATAGAAAAAGGATTAATCTTATGATTCGCTACAAACTTTCCTGTTACGGGTAAATTCCCTTATTAAGATTCTGCGAGGTATTTCGTCACGGGTTCCCTTTTCGAGAGCAACCAGCTATTATTCAATATATGATAGGTTTCGTCGTATTTCGATGTCTTTCGAGACCCCTCAATCGTCGTGACTTTCCGCCGCAGGAGCCAAGAGTCTTATCGGTAACGATACGTTTCGTACGTGAAACAGCTGCGCATGAAATTTTAATGGCAAATCGTTAACTCGTCTTTATTGTTTTGTTTTTTTTCACTCGCAGTACCGTTATCGTCTTACACGTTTCGCGAAAACCTTGATTTTTAATTTCCTCATCAAGTACGATCTGTAACTTTCAAATAAATATTTGCAAATAGAAAAAGGATTAATCTTATGATTCGCTACAAGCTTTCCTCTTCCGGATAAATTCCCTTACTAAGATTCTGCGAGGTATTTCGTCACGGGTTCCCTTTTCGAAAAGCTACCAGCTTGTCGATCAATATTTGATAGGTTTCGTCGTATTTCGATGTCTTTCGAAACCCTTCAATCGTCGTGACTTTCTGCCGCAGGAGCCAAGAGTCTTATCGGTAACGATACGTTTCGTGCGTGAAACAGCTGCCCATGAAACTTTGATGGCGAATCGTTAACTCGTTTTTTTCCACTCGCAGTATCGCTATCGTCTTACACGTTCCTTGAAAGCCTCGATTTTATATTTTTCTATCACGTACATTCTATAATTCTCGAATAAGTATTTGCAATTAGAAAAAGGAATGATCCTATGATTTGATAAAAGCTTTTGTCTGACGAATAAGTTCCCTCATCACGATTCTGCGATGTTTTTCGTCACGGGTTTCCTTTTACAAAAGCCACCAGCTTGTCAAGCAATTTATGAGAGGTTTCGTCGTGTTTGGATGTTTTTTGAGATCCCTTCACGGTCTTGACTTTTCGCTGCAGGAACCAAGAGACTTATCGGTAACGATACGTTTCGTGCGTGAAACAGCTGCCCATGAAACGTTGATGGCGATTCGTTAACTCGTTTTTATTGTTTTGTTTTTTTCCACTCGCAGTATCGTTATCGTTTTACACGTTCCACAAAAGCCTTGATTTTATATTCCCCCATCACGTTTGTTCTATAACTCTCAAATAAATATCTGCTAATAGAAAAAGGATTAATCCCATGATTCGCTACAAGCTTCCCTCTTCCGGATATATTCCCTCATTACGATTCTCTGAGGTATTTTGCCACGCGTTTCCCTTTAGAAAGCTACCGAAGTGTCAAGCAATATATGATAGGTTTCGTCATATTTCGATGTCTTTCGAGACCCCTCAATCGTCGTGACTTTCCGCCGCAGGAGCCAAGAGTCTTATCGGTAACGATACGTTTCGTGCTTGAAAGATCCACGCACGAAAATTGGATGGTAAATCGTTAACTCGTTTTTATTGTTTTGTTTTTTTCCACTCGCAGTATCGCTATCGACTTCTATGTTTCGCGAAAACCTCGATTTTATTTTCTGTATCTCGCAGTGGTTCATTTTTCACATAGATATATGCAAATGAAAAGAAATTCAGTCTGATCATCTTCTACAGGCGTGTCTGGATGAAAAATACATTTTCTACTCGATCATTTTTCGTTCCTAGAATCGTTTCGAAGATAATTTCGAGTAGTTTTGAGCGTCGGCCGAGATATTCAATCCAAACGCTTCAATAATATCACGATAAAGCAAGTTTTTCTTATTTTATCAGTGTCTAGAATGACCTAAATCAATCAAAATCGGTACGAAAAGTATTTTCTAAAGAGAAAACTTAACATTCCTGCTGAAAAATCTCAACAAAATAAATATCCAGCAAG
The DNA here is from genome assembly GCA_963971145.1 of Sussaba pulchella. Classification (NCBI taxonomy): domain Eukaryota; kingdom Metazoa; phylum Arthropoda; class Insecta; order Hymenoptera; family Ichneumonidae; genus Sussaba; species Sussaba pulchella. The sequence continues at coordinate 6,834,304 of OZ020164.1, forward strand.
AGAACTTTTTTTCATGAAGACCTACATATGATAGATGGATGATTTAGCCAAAGATTTTTTATATGAATATTAGAGTGGCCCTTATTCAAGTGACTTTCGAATTTTGACGACGCTCACCGATAATATGTTTCCAAATAATTTAAAAAAAATCCTCCCAAAAGTACTCCGCTCTGTCTCAATATTAAGGGGTGCACCCGGCCTCCTACTTTTCCCCATTTGATTAACATAGGATTTTTATCGACTTTCTTCCATAATTATGTAGCACTGCCAATAAACATGCGAAAAATATGAACCTAGTACGGTTTTTTAGAGAAATACACGTACTTTTTCAACAATTTTTAATTTTTTTAAAATTCAAAATGGCCGATCCAATATGGTGACTTAAAAAATCGATATTTATCAAATGGCACAAGATTGCATTGAAACTGGTTGTACATGGGGTTTTTGGGTCCCTTGAGTGAAATTTTGTATCGAAAGTATAAATTCAATATAGCCGAAGAAACTAAAATTGTCCAAATTTGGTCATTCTTCATATTTTTGATATTTCTTAGATTTGAGTGACGCGCCTGTGCGGCGGTAATACAAACCACACCGATTTATTCTATGATATAAAATAAATACAAGCTTTTTGGAGCTTGATCCAGCTCTGTGGCATCTGAACGAATTTTCCCAGTATGAAGAGATATTTCATCACCCCTCCTTTTTTTAATAGATATTATTTTAATAATTGTTATAAATTTGGAATTTTCACATCACTTTCCGTAAACAGATCGTAATAAACGTCGCCTGTGCGTCACTCAAATTTAAGAAATATCAAAAGTATAAAGAATGACCAAATTTGGACAATTTTGGTTTCTTCGGCCATATTGAATTTATACTTTCGATACAAAATTTCACTCGAGAGACCTGAGAAACCCATGTACAACCAGTTTCAATGCAATCTTGTGCCAAATTTGATGAATATCGATTTTTTAAGCCGCCATATTGGATCCGCCATTTTGAATTAAAAAAAAAAAAAATTTGTTGAAAAAGTACGTGTATTTCTCTAAAAATACAGTGTATTACTTGGTTAAGTACTTGGCAGTGCTACATAATTATGAAAAAAGTCAATAAAAATCCTATGTTAATCAAATGGGAAAAAGTCGGAGGCCGGGTGCACCCCTTAATATTGAGACAGAGCGGAGTACTTTTGGGAGGATTTTTTTTAAATTATTTGGAAACATATTATCGGTGAGCGTCGTAAAAATTCGAAAGTTACTTGAATACGGGCCAGTCTAATGAATATCCTCTTAAAAAGAGCGACCAGAGTTCGAAGAGAATCGTCGATTTTTCAAATTTCCGAGAACTCTGAAGCGTCGTGACTTTCCGTCGCAGGAACCAAGAGTCTTATCGGTAACGACACGTTTCGTCCGTGAAAAAGCTACGCATACAAATTTAATGGTGAATCGTTATTTCGTTTTTATTGTTTCGTTTTTTTCGAGTTGCAGTATCGCTGTCAACTTACACGTTTTCCGAAAGCCTTGATTTTATATTTCCCCATCACGTACATTCTATAATTCTTAATTTTCCTTTTCAGCCCAGAGACAACTTTGGAGTAAGGAAAATTTTAAAAAATCCTGACCTTTTTTTTTATTGCTCCATGATGATGCAAAGGAAGAATGTTTTATTAAAATATGTCAGAAGACGAAACGTCGAGCTTCAAATCGCTTCCTTTTTTATCTCAATATGACCATTTTTGACGAAGTTACACCCTTCCGAATATAATCTAAAAAATTTTAAAATTTTTCCGCTTGTTTCAATTTTTTGCTGTGTGATAATAATCAAATGAATATTTGTTATTGAACAAAAAAATCAGTCTCATGATTCTCTACAAGCCTTTCCCTCCGGATTGATTCTCTTACTACGATTGTGCAAGGTTTTTTGTCACGGATTATCTAAAATAAATATTTATTCTCGATAAAAATGAATGTTTTCCACCTCAACATCCAGCATTGGTTTTTTTCTAATTGTCATATTCGTGTTTTATCTGAGAAAGGCTTTTTTCGATCTTGCAACCACAACTGAGGGTGAGACCGACTCGGTTTAGATTTTTCATCGTTCAATAAAAAAAGAAGGTGTTAAGAGAAAAGATGGAGTAGACGTAGAAACGGACGACGTGGCAACATTTGCTGCTTCGTAAGATAGTTCTCGAACAATACCAGAATTCTCGATTGAACGATATCAGTTTTCTTCGCACCACGAAAACAGGAGGCTTGTGACACGGCTGCTTAGTAATGCTTTAAAAAGACCGGCAACGATTGTCAACCGCCTCAAACTCTTTGTCGGCATGCATTGAATCAAAGAGCTTATGAAGGTCGACGTCAGCTATCGAACAACTGCGCAATATTGAACGTGCAGAAGATCACGTACTTTTTGCAATAGTTTTAAGTAACAGATACGATGAAATGAAGATGGAATGTGACGCAATGATAGCTTTTTTACTGGACAAAGGGAGATAGGTGCACCGCTCCAGAATATGAAAGCTCCGATTCATTCCCAATTCAGCAGTTATTCATCGATTATCAACAGTACTTACCGTTACCCTGCTCCTTTTTTGCATCATCGGACTTAGCACGGTTAACGCAGTCCAGTTGAATCTATTGGCCGAGTGGGCATTGACTCTCGCGGCCAATAAGGACGGTAAATCAAATATTGAATAACTCAAAATAACTTAAATCGAATGAAATCAAATTGGGTAAATCGATCAACACCAAAGTATCAAAATCCAAATGAAAGTTGAATAATCACGAAGGGACCTAGGAGTCGAGATAATTTAATTTAATAAATATTCAACGAAAGTTAAATAATTACGAAGGGAACCGAAGAGTGCGGTTAATGGAATAAAATAAATCTTTAGCAAAAGTAAAACTATCATAATCGGACCAAAGAGTCCAGTTAATTGGAATAAATAATTATCTAAGGGACCAAGAGTCCCTTAAAAGCTGCACTAAAGAGACCTCAGAGTCGACGATGTCAGTTAATAACTTCAAAAGACCAAAGAGTCTATATCTTACGAAAATACCAGAAAAAAACATTGCGATCTTCAGTACAATAAGATTCGAGTGTCGTCTTCCACGAAGGTGACGAGCCGCGTGATTTAAACATTGATTACCACAAGCGTGGCAACAGCCCCTTTCGAATAAAGCGATAAATACTACATTTAATTTGATTATTGGAATTATTAAATCAACTGTGTAAAACATTCGACAATTGAAATTCTACTCTGACTCCAAATACGAACATGAAAAATCGTTGCGTGTCGTAAAACCGCTCGTGCCTCACTCAACTACCGGACCCTCAACATATGGTAGCTCGGTCGAGTCTCAGCAGGATACAGGAAATCACAGTCTACAAGTGGAGATAGGCTGTAATTAAACACAACTCCTCTACCAACACCAGGTATAAGTCATCACTTCGTTCATGATAAAACGAGGCCTCCGTCCCCGCAGTTAAGGGCTAACGCCTTGATGCGAAAGAGAGACCACCCCTTCGTGTACTTCGTTCCCCGGGTGCTTATAATATTCGAGCCTGGACGTAACAATTTCGTATTTTTATTTCGACGAATCAGATTTTTGAAACGGCTTGAAAAAGTTCGGATTTTGCTGGGCTAAGTGTATCGAGCTAATCGGGATTATGTTGAGAAATAAAATTTTAAAAAATTTCTGAAAATTTACTCCAATTTAAGGCACTTATCATACTCCCTTCATAGATAGATCGTAGATTTATAACTACGTCAAAACGGTGTTGTGAAAAAACAATTAAAGCATTCTCCACATCCAAGAACGAATCAGAACGCGCCAACGTAACACGACGAATAAAAATGATGGTTTTGACAGCACGTGTGGAGCGACAGCAAGACTTCATCCATAAAAATTAAAAATATATGTATATCCATCTGGAAGTTCGCCATAAAATTCTCACGGCATGCAATTTTCAGCACGATGAGTTTTATTACCGATAAGATTATTGGTTCTCGATTTTATATTCACGTTTCCTTAGTTTTAGGACGAAGTAGGAATGGAAGAAGGAGGGCATATGTCGGTTATCAGTGGGTCTTTGAGATATAAATAGAGCGCTTTTCGTCGGTGTCGTCAATTCTTAAGTGATCGTCGATGCGAGTGATATTGTCATATTTTTAATGTGCATGCGAAATAAAGACAGTGATAGTGACCTAATATATTTTTCGATTTTCATAGTTTTTTTCGAGTCAGTGCTTTAGAATTCGGTGAGCACCAGCGACGCAACCCGAACTGAAAAACAACGTCCGGTAAGTATAAATCATAATACTCTAAATTATCTTGATTTATTAGGTGTACAACTTTGCTTTCGCCGTTTTTTTCGAAATTCGAGGCTTTATTGTAAGAAACTGGTTACATACTTATGATTGAAAGTATTGTCCATTGCTGGCCACTATCTTTTCCCATCGTTTCGGGCAGCATATGAATCCCGCGCTGAACAAATTAATTATCTTTTGAAGCAATCCACGGATCGGTCAAATTTTTTACTTCTTCATATGACCGGAAGTGCTGGTCAGCCAGGCCGTGTGTCATAGATCAAAACAAGTGATAGTCAGAGGGAGCAACATTTGGAAAATACGGCGGGTGGGGTAGGAATTCCCATTTGATCGTTTCCAGATATGTCTTGACCATTTTCGCAACATCGCGTCAATTGCGTTCGATAACGAACACCTGTAAGCTCATAATACACTACGCCGAGCTAGCTCCACCCAATACAGAGTATGACCGTAGAGCCGTGAATATTCGGTTTGGCCGTTGACGTGGAAGCATGGCCGACATATACCCATGATTTTCTGCGTTGTTCACAACTGTTCACAAGCAGACAAACGACGTTCAACATGTAATGAAATAATTTGTTTATTTAGTCGTTTCTCTCTCTTGTAGATTCGAGATGAGGATATATTCAATGTTCTCAATTTTACATTCAATATTAATTGTATATTACACGTATGGCTTTTTTATTTCAAGTAATGCTTTTGAGCACAACGGTAAATACGAGTCAATTTAATACATATATCTTTAGTTCATATATCTTTATACGATATTAACGGTGAATACGAGTCAATTTAATACATATAAATATAGTTTACACAATATTCAACTGCGCAATATTATAGAGACGAGTTGGATATAACGAAATGTGCTGCGTGTATATTTCAGCGTACTTATCTGTGAGTTTGTATAACGATTTTGCCGTTACGGTGGACCACGCGGTCCGTAGACAAAGTATGACTATATTATCAAAGACAGAGGGAGCACGTCTGCTCCGCTCGACGGTCAAAATCCGAGAGTGAGAGTTGTCGGCGAATGCCGGGATGGTGGCTAACTGACTTTCGCCGATCTGCCTTTTCCCACTTGGGTTTCGTCCCAGTTGGGTTTCATCCCAGACTGACTTTTTTCACGAGATGAAGTGATCACGTGACGCTCGAATTATCTCGAGCGTCGCGCGCTCGCCCGAGCTTCGTTTATGCCCGAATTTGAAATTTAAAAAAAAAACACAAAATTTGTCATTTGAAAATTTTAAAAAGATTCGATGTAAACGGTGTCCGAACATTCTTAATACTCATAAAGATTAAGACAATTTTTTTTTTTCTTAATTTCAAAAACCATCTTAATGAGTATTCAATGCCAAATGTTGAGAAAAATAGAGAATTTATTTTCTTTCATCGCAATAATCATCCGATGATGTTCAAAGAGCAGATCAGGCGTTTTTTCGAGTGAAGCCTAAAATAAACAATTTGTGGTGGAGAAACGGATGGACGGATCATCTTGAAATTTAATAGAGTTATTGTGGATACATTAAGCTAGATGCCGACGCACAAACGTTTGTTCTAACCGCAATATTTGCAAAGAACTGGTGATATTTCTAAATAACCAGAAAAAGTGCTTTTTTTGCAACTTTTTCAAGTGAACGCAAGGGGTGAAAAGTTTTTTTTCCCAAAAACAATAACTGAAGCTCATACGCAATTCATTTGAGTTGTCAAAACGGCCGGTAGATTTGCTATGAGATTACCGGTTCATAAGAAGTAGTATAATAGGGACAGTTCTGGACCACTTACCGCGGTGACCTGCCTTGAGGCGGTCGGTAAGGTAGATTTCTCTTTGGCCAACGGTGGGTTTGTGTCTGATCCCTCTTGTACCGACGGTTGAGCTCTCTCTTACCGACAGTGCAGGTTATTTAGGTTATCGATAGTGCCGGTTATTTAGGTTATTTAGGGGTCTCGAAGATTGATCGTAAGGATGGTGGGTTTGAGGTTATGTTTTTAGAGAGGCGGGTTCTGGCCCACTTGCCACGGTGACCTGCCTTGAGCCGGTCGGTAAGGTAGATTTCTCTTTGGCGTTATCTGCCAATCCGGTAGATGGCGTTGTCAATCGATTTACCCGCTGCTCGATCCCGCTCAATTGAGTGTTCTACCTTACCGACGGCAGTCTCAGATGGCGTTATCTACCAATCCGGTAGATGGCGTTGTCAATCGATTTATCCACTGCTCGATCCCGCTCAATATTTACCGACAGCAGCCTCAGATGGCGTTGCCAAGTTTCGCTGCCAATCCGGTAGATGGCGTTGTCTGCTATAGTCAATCTATTTACCCACTGCTCGATCCCGCTGAGTGAATTATGGAAAAAAATCCGATATCTCAAAGTTTGAAAAAATTCGCGGAAGAACAGCATCGAAATTTTCCCCCTCCTTCTCATACGAATAATCAGATCAGCGGAAGTACACCTTATTACGGAAAAGATAATCCTCAACGATATGGTTTCATAAGCTATGGTTTTAAGCCTAAAAAATAGCATAAACATCGTTCTTCGTGGAAGACATATCTGTTACGAACATCGATGGAGCGACGCTTTCTCGAACCTTGTATTACGAGTCGATAACGAATAATTTTCAAAAATCGAACGAGGAACGTTTCAGACAGCTGATCACTGACATCTTGCGGCGCTCTCTTGAACCTGGCAGAGCAATTTTACAGCCCACCATCTGACGCCCTCCTGCCTAACAGTGCTTCGGCGTTTGAAAAATCATGGATTTGAGAATTGTCGCGGTACTCTGATCTTATAATTAAATTTTGGTAGCGGCTAGATGAATGCGTTCGGCCGAACGCGTTCATGTGTGACGTCATCGATGATAAGGAAGAAAGATCAATCGGCGGCAAGATCACGTTTCACGGACCTCAAACATCCGGGTGAACCCGTTGAATCTCTTTCTGTAGAGTTTGCATTATAAGTGACAATTCTTGGAATTAACTTCTCAGAAACTAATCTTATAATTAATTTTTCGTGGCGGTGAGATAAATACGTTCGGCTGAACGCGTTCATGTGTCACGTCATCGATGATGAGGAAGCAAGATGAATCGGCGGTGAGATCACGTTTCACGGACCTCAAACATCCGGGGGGACCCGTTGAATCTTTCTCTGTAGAGTTTGCACGATGAGTCACAATTCTTGGAAATTAACTTCTCAGGAAAATGCGGTATCCCTTTGAAAGAGTTTGCACGTGCAACGATTTTCGGTTACGCTGCTCTCCCCTCTCCTATTTCTTTCCTCTCTTTCAAGACTGAGCTTATAGTTGGGGGGGAGGAGCCAGTTTGGTACCATGATATAACCGGCTTGATTTGAATCACACGAACTAAAATCGGGATGCCAGATAGACGCATCGAGCTTAAAGAACGAATTGAATTGCTTTTGCGAAACATCGACGAAGTGAAAAACCTCATAAGAACGAGATCGGACATACGATTTGTGCAAGAAAATTTCGTGAATCTTCAATTGCAAGACAATGGATCTATCATCCCTCAACGAGGCGAGCAATGTCAAGCAATTTCTTCCAACGAGGAAGCTGCGAGATATGGAACCGGAGAAACAACATCTTGTCAGCAATCTCAAGACCGTTCGAACTAAATATGGTGAGAGGATTCTCGTCGAAATAGCCAATGAATACGTCGTTTTCCTGCCAGAGAGGATCTTCCGTGTTTTCGAGGCTGATGAAAATCTACTGAAGAGGACAGTGAAAACCGCCAAAGACGGTCATCTGTCATTGGTTTTCCATGGTGGAAAATACAACAGTCTCGAATTCCAAGCCGTTTGATCTTGGACACACATCGATATCGTGATGTAACGAACTGTAGTAACATCAGTGACTATCGTATTCGCTATCGATTTTGTGAAAATATTATTATATTTTGTGCGGAGGAGGAGGAGATTTTCAAATAAAAAATCATTTTTACCAGTAACATGTTATTTATTTCAAAAGAACGTTGTATTCACAGCATGATACCCTCTAAGCCAATTTTTCAACGATTGTACATTTCTCGTAGCACAATGAAATTCAGAGATATCGGGATGATAAGGACATGGGGTAAAAGATGAAATTGTTGGTAGTTTTCGTAGTGAAGGACACTCGAGCGTTTCCAAGTCAACGATGGACGATGCTGATGATTCATCCATGATGCTGGTCAACCATGTTTTTTTCTCCAAGCCTTTTACGTAAATGGTTCGAGTAGGTTTCAAGATGGCTTTGATTATATTTGTAGCTGCTCCGTAGGGTAATTCTCCCGACTCCCAAGACCATCCGGGGAAATTTCGCTCGAGCCATGAATTTATTTTTTGATATTCCACTGGTAATCCTGTCCATGCGCACGGTGGTGCGAAGAAGAACGTCGTGGGCTGAGCCGCTTTCTCGTCGCTGGCTGGTATTACAGCAATTTCTTTCAGCACAAACGCATCAATCGGCTGCTTAAACCCCTGAATATCCACAATCAAGTCCATGTCGAACGGGCAACTGACGCGAGTCATTTTATAAAGCTGACTCTTATACCACTCTTCTTACCCCACCACTGATTGGATTATATTCTACTATTCGATCATGCAAAATCAAACAGTATGCGGATGTTTCAGCCGGGAAATTATTCTTTGATTCAAATTCTACACGAACATCGACTGGGCCAGTTTTCAATGAATCATTTTGCCTTGAGCAGTCAATTACAATTAACGGGGCATATTGCAAGAAATCTCTCTTGTTCAATAATGGTTCAGTTTTCTTATTGTAATAAGCAGATTGAAAATTCGCATACATCTCATAGAGCAAAGCATACTGATTTTGATCGATATTGAGATTCAGGCTACCATAGGGATAGCTTTGTGAATTCAAGTACAGTTTCACATCACTAATTTTACAATGATCAAAATGGCTTGCATTCTTTTCCATCTTGTTTTTTCTGGCCGTTTGAAATCCCAGAATTACAAATCGAGGTTTTTCTAGCTGCGAAGACGTCTTGACTGTCCACACGTGTCTCGTGGTATTCGGGAGTAGCGGATACTCGTATAATTCCCAAGTTCGAAAACTTATTGGAATTGCAACATCTTTAGCAATAAAATTCAGTAGCTCGATTTTCCTTTGATCTGAAATTGTTACATATGGCAAAAGCCATTCCACCTTATGTATGATAATTTTGAATTCTTCAGCAGCTGTCTGTATGATTGCATTCACATCACTTTTCGATCGAGACAAAATTAACTCATGTTTAGCATTGATGACAATCTTCTGATAATCTTCGGCAAATCCAAACATTAAGCTGAGAGGTATGCATACGTCAAAGTAACCATCGCTAGTCAACTTTATACTTTCTTCAACGTCTAGCCATCCTGTATTTTCCATCAATGATTTTTCACTGGGATTTCGAGATACATAACCTTTCATTAAACTCGTTAGACCAACATTTTTGTTTCGATCGATTTCTATACCGTTAAGTTCATATCGCACTTCTTCGAACATATGACAAATAGCATTGTTGACAAGACTCGTTGCAGCAGTGGCAACATCTTCTGCGGCTTTCACGATTCTTCCTCTTATGTGCAGCGAGCTCTTGCTAGGTAATACGCTGAGATCTTGATGCTGCACAGCTATTCTTATTTCATCACTGTTATTGAAAGTTGATGATGCATAAGGCTGATGAGCATGAATTTCATAGTGTACTATAGATTCATCAAAAACAATGGGCGTATGAATATTTATCGCTTCCTCTTCCATTGTATGCAGCAGAAGATACAAAGTATTTCAAGTCGGTTTACAATTTTTTTCCTCCTAGTTTGATTTTTAATCCTAGGTTTTTCAGAAACTGAGTGTTCTGATGTGTTAACACCTTGAGAGTAGGTCGTCGACTGATTTGGTTCACGCATTGTGGCTTATTATAATTAATGCGTTTGACATTGAAAACGATACCCATTCTGATCAAGCTGATTTTATGTGTAGTCGTACTGTTATAACTTCTCCGCGGAAATTAACTAAATCACCATCTTGATCCACTATTCGCAATTGAATGTGATCAATTGTCTTGCCAATAATTGGTAAATAAATTACGTGTGATGGGACTTCAATGATTTTATATCCAGGTGGTACTGATGGAAAGAATTCATGGATCGTATGTACTTTGCGCTCGTTGATGTATGCTCCGGTCGTGAGATTACATTCGACTCGTAAAGCGTTCACTTTCAGAATGGCTACAGGAAGATCAGACTCGTGGTTTTTATTAGCTTTCAAAATACGTCGGGTGAATCCTAGTAACCTTCCAACGGAGTCATCGGGTGTAAAATCTATGTCACGATTACACGTAATTTGGCTGCGCAAAGTATTATTATTTGGTTTGATTTCGATAACAGCTTTTTTATCGGCCAACACTTGCTTCACATAATTCTCAATATCCTCCAATTCATAGCTACCGGTAGGCACACTTATAACCTCCGTACCAATGTGAATTTTATTGTTACCAACGTCTATGTTGGGAATGGAGTTGAACGTTAATAATTCCACAAGCCCTAGAGTATAGTTTTTATATGGAGAAAGTTCGATAGGTGGAAAATATTGTGCCTGGAGAACAGATGATGTCCCGGATATAGTCAAAGTCAAAGTATCATTCATGATGAGGGACTGATTGACAACTAAATTTGAACCATCATGATATAGGTTTATATAGAGAATATTTGTTTTTACGATTTAGTTGATTACAAAGAAATTTTAAGCACAAATGTCCACATTCTACCGCATCATAGTCTTGATACTGATTATAGTTGTAGTTAACGCTACCAACGCCCGCATAACCGATAAATTCCATTGGCGGTCGAAGATCCCCGAAACTATCAAAGTAAATTACTTGGTTATTAGTTTTTTTGTATGCCACCCAGTGCGTTCCCGGTCCATTATTATCATCGAGATTAATAATTGCCGATTCATCTTTGAATGGTCCGCTTTTGGGTAATTCATCTCGCATGAAAACTCCTCGGAAGTGTGGAATCTTCATAATTCTAGCATACTTTGATAGATCGGAATCGGTTAGGGGGCGACGTGGTAGCGTTACTTCACGTTTTTTGATTGCACATAAAGACCAAATCCTTTTTTATATGGTTTCAAATGTAATCCTTTACCCAATGCTATAGCTTCCATTGTTTTATTATGCCTCTTGTTTTCCTCTAAATCGCGCTTAGCTGCCTGAGCAGCGTTTACAGCTTTAGCTATGCTTGCTGCACCACCGGACAGAGCTCCAGCAGCGCTGAGACCCGCGAAAATAGGTACGAGAAATGGCAGAAATCCTCCTACTTTCTTTGGCACGGGTAGAATACGTGGTGTACGCAATTTACTTCTACCACCGGCTTTTTTAATCGCTGCTCGTGCACCCTTCAAAGCTGATTCGATGAGTACACGTGAATTATTGCTTCGAGTCATTGTTTTTTTAGCTGCTCCAATTATTTTTTTCAGTTCAACGCTGCTATCGGGTTTCTTCACTCCCATACCTAATTTCCTTTTAGTCTTCATAATTTTTGTGACGCCCCACGCTGCAGCTTTTTCACCGAAACTTGCGTCGCTGGCCGATACCCGTTTCCAAGCTTTCTCAGCTAAAACCTTGTCAGCCGCGTGTCGAGCTGCGATGTTTTCGCGATTTTTCGAGTATGCGATATCGTGTTCCTTGCAAGCGTTGTCCAGTGGATTGATACCCAAATCACCTCGAGCTAGACGTTCCGCTAGCTTCGTACCGGGTCCACAGTATTGATAGCCCGGCAAATGCAATTCAATGGGAAGTTTATTTATCAATCTGTTTACCAAACCCTTGCCACGCTTTTTTCTCTCTTTCATGCAACCATTCACGATCATAATCACACGAAGGTTGATTGACTACTGATCATTTTTATCTTATAAGTCCGTTATTATACAATTTCACGTCAGTCGTGAACATCATGAGGTTCGAGAAACAATCGGTTGATCTGCCCGTCATGAATTTTGATCGGTTCATGGGGCAACAAGATGAACGAAAAAAACATGGTCATTTATTACCGAATAGCGTTCGCGCAGTGTTTTGTGGCCCATCGAATTGTGGAAAAACGAACGCCCTACTAACCCTCATAACTCATCCAAATGGATTGTGTTTTGAAAACGTTTACATTTATTCGAAATCGTTGAAACAACCGAAATATAGGCTACTGGAAAAATTACTACAACCCATCGATGGTGTTGAATTTTTTCCCTTTAATGAGCACGAAAACGTTGTGTCACCGAACGATGCGAAACCGAACTCCATTTTTGTTTTCGATGATGTAGCATGTGAGAAGCAGGATAATATCCGAGCTTATTTTTCTATGGGTAGACACGAAAACGTCGACTGTTTTTATCTTTGTCAAACGTACGCTCGTATCCCTAAACATCTCGTGCGGGATAATGCAAATTTATTGATATTATTCAAACAGGATGATATGAATCTCAAGCATGTATATAATGATCATGTGAATACCGATATGTCCTATGCTGAATTTAAGACTTTATGTTCATCTTGCTGGATCGATAAGTATGGGTTTCTCATGATCGACAAGGATTGTGATCTTGATAAGGGTAGATATCGAAAAGGATTCGACTGTTTCGTCCGTATCGAATAAGTATACGGCAACGAGAAGATTCCAAAGCAGTAGCACCTCCGACTTCGTTCGTGCAACATGAAGAGCGAAAATATTCGTAGAGAAAGCGATGTTTTACGTCAAATTGTGAAAGCCAGTGATGCAATTCGTAAAAAGCATCGAGCATTGAAGATCGGGCGAGAGGCTCATGAACATGCGATACACGAAGCATTCAAACCAATCGTTGATCCACTGGAAAAATTGGTTAATGTGTCATATGCGGCTAATGATCGCAATAAAACCCGAGTGAAAAAGGAAGAGGACGAAGGAGGAAGTGATATCAAAAATGAGTTAGTAGATCGAATGAAACATGAAAATCTGGATAACGGGAGTTATAGCGAACAGGGAAATTCGTCTCGAAATGAATCCTTTAAATCAGTATATGATGAGGAGTTCTTCACCGACGATGAGGATAAAATTAATGATCATGAAAAGATTGCTGCGCCAGTCGTTGAAGTAAATGAAAAGATTGCTGCGCCAACCGTTGAAGTGAATGAAAAGATTGCTGCGCCAACCGTTGAAGCAAATGAAATGATAAATAGATATCTTACGTTATTACGATCGGGGCAAAAGACTCTCCTAGATTGTTCGTATGGTGTGCGAAACCTAACCGGAGATAGGTTAATGATTGGTAATGCATCCATAAAATTTCAACCAGATTCCTTTTTTTATGTCGGTGATACAAAGTATGATAAAACTGTTGGACTTATCGAACTCTTGTTTAAAAACGAGCCCAATCGTTTGCTCATCAACTCGCAAGATTTAGAGAATTATAAAGCTATTGTTATCAGAACGAATGCTCATAAAAAGTATTATCGATCTGATGGGGTGATTCGAGGGAGTAACGGTTCAAAATTTGAACAATATATCGCAAAAATAATTGATGACCAATCACGCGTCGGTGGGGGCATGCCTCAATACAAAGTAGCGAAAAAAGATGCAAATTTTGATTATGTTTATTGGGATGATCCGAATGAGTTGGTAGACCGTCTCCGTCTGCTCCTGGCATCTCAAACAGCAGGCAATTCATCTCACTCGAATGAAATCATGTCGATTATCGAGGAATTACGCGAAGCTGGAATCATTTATTAAACCATGATGCATTTACAAGATGATCATTTGTAGGATGAGCGTCGATGTGTTCGGACGCCAGTTGGATAAGAGTGCGATTGTTAAAAACCGCGGATTTCCCTGTAATTTGAGCATTGGATTTAAATTAACGGAGAATGATCAGTATGACATGCAAAACAGAAAACTATGTAATGTGACCGATCCTGAACAACCGAGTGATGCAGCCACGCTGCATATATTACAAAAGAAGTTGCACGGCACTGTTAAATCTCTGCGAAAAGAAATGAATGATAGTAATGAATTGTTGGCTCAGGGTCTCGAGACAATAGTACATAATATTATAAAAAATTTGAATGTTGAGCTTGAAACCATAAAAGATTTAGCCATTCGTAATTCTCACGCCATTTACAACGCTGATGCTCGATTACTCGCAATCGAAAATGAGCGAGCACAAAAAAGCATTGGTGAACGAGCTGCATAAGCCTGCTCGCCGAAACTATCCTCGACGTTGTGTTAACATTCAGGGATTCGATGAGACTTGGCAAGCTGATCTCGTTGATATGTCAGCTTACGACCGTCAAAACAACAAATACAAGTATCTTTTGACAATTATCGATATATTCTCAAAATTTGCATGGGTCGTGCCAATAAAGAATAAGACCGGAGGTGAAACTACCGCTGCAATTAAGTCTATACTTACTCAAGGACGTGTACCATCGAAATTACACGTTGATAATGGCAAGGAATTTTACAATAAACATTTCCTGTCTCTCATGAAGAAATACAATATTCATATGTACTCAACATTCAGCAATTTAAAAGCATCAATTTGCGAACGATTCAATCGTACATTGAAAAACAAAATGTGGAAACAGTTTAGCTTACGCGGAACTTATAAGTGGACGGACATTTTGGATGATTTAGTGCTATCTTATAACAACACGATCCATCGCACAATAAGCATGAAACCAAAAGATGTTTCAATCGAGAATGCTAAAAGTTTACTGCATCGAGTATACAAACAACCGGAAATTATTCGTACAACGAAGAGAAAGTTCAATGTAGGTGATAAAGTTCGGATTAGCAAGTATAAGAATCAATTTGCTAAAGGGTATACCCCCAATTGGACAACTGAAATATTCACAATCACCGAAGTAGCGAAAACTAATCCTGTCACATATAAATTGAAAGATTATCAGGATGAATCGATTGCTGGTGGTTTCTACGAACAAGAGCTCCTTAGAGTAAAACATTCTGATATTTATTTAATTGAAAAAGTTTTGAAAAAACAATCAAACAGACTGTTTGTAAAGTGGCTAGGTTTCGATAATTCTCATAATTCCTGGATCAATAAATCGGACTTGTGAATCCAGTCAGTGGTGGGGGAAGAAGAGTGGCCTTATGACTCGAGTCAGTTGCCGGTTCGAGATGGACTTGATTGTGGATATTCAAGGGTTGAAGCAGGCTACTAATGATTTTGCGCTGGAAGAATTTGCTGTAATAGCAGTCAACGATGACAAAACAGCTCAGCCCACAACGTTCCTCTTTGCGCCGCCATGCGCACGGATGGGATTACCAGTGAAATATCGAGTTATGAATTCAGGACTCCAGCTAGATTTCCTTGGATTTTCTTGGACGTCGGGCGAGTTACCCTATGGAACAACTGATAAGATGATTAAAGCCATGTTGCAACCTGCCCGAACTATTTACGTGAAAGGATTGGAGAAAAAAATATGGTTGACCAGAATTATGGATGAATCATCCTCCATCGTTGACATGGAAACGCTCGAGTGCTCTTCACTGCGGAAACTACCAACAATTTCATCTTTCACCCGATTTCCTCTTCGTTCAAATATCCCCAAATTTAATTGTGCTACTGAAAATGTAAAATCGCTGAAGATTTGGCTTAACGAATATCATGCTCTATGTAAATACAATGTTCTCTTCAAATAATTTATTGTTTACAAATCATTTTTATGTATCCAACCCCCGAATCCCAACCATGAATGCACCACATCGTGTCGTTCTCAGGATAATAACGATTTTTCTTAAATATTTCAACAACGAGACTTGTTCGAACTTGTGAGAGTTTTGCAGGAAAAAGAAATATTAAAATGAAATAATGGTTTTATTCAATACATTGTATACATTTGAGACAGTTTTTTATCAAAGGGGGAGGTCCATCGAAATCATCGGCATCAATCATTTTCCCATAATGTTTCCGACAACGACGATATTTCATAATATCCTCATCCATTTGCATGATGTTGGGTAGACGATCCCAGGCATCTTCGATATCGTTGTATGCATACATGAGAATAAAATCTTTGGTCAAGCTAGCGATATCTTCTGTTTTCATGTTGCAAATGTTTCCCACAGCTCGAAGAATTTTCATTGATCTTTCGAAAGATGGTGGTGCGAAGAAATAATTTTCAAAGTACCATATCTTCATACGTAGCACATTTTCGAAAGCACAATTGCAATTCAATACTCCCTCGTGATGTGGAGAATTCGAGCATTCCGACACTGATGTTTTCAGCAATGCTGGGCAACCGAAATCTTCCAAGTCGATAATTGGTTTCGAGTTTCCAATAATCGTTCGAATCAATTGCTTCTTCTCCACCCCCTTGACGTAAATCACACGAGCATCTTCCGCAATATCATCGAACAATCGCTTGAGTTCACCGTATAACACATTGTAAACGTTCCATGGAATACCCTCATAATGATTCACGATCCACAAGTTGTCATTTTTATATTTGGTTGATAAACTATCCCAGTCGTATGACGGTTTGACTAGTTTACACCTAAACTCTGTGCAATCCCATGAACCATCAGAATACATTTTTAACACAGCAACCTGCTTCGCCACAAACTCACTGTTGGGTGCTTTGAACCCTTGCACATCCAAAATAATTTCAATATCTCGCATTGTGCGTTACTCGTGATAGTTCGCAATCAACTGATTCATTATCATTTGAAAATGGAGCAACAGCAGATTATTCGTTATCGACTCGTAATACAAGGTTCGAGAAAGCGTCGTAAGATGTCGGTGATCAGCTATAGGTAAGAGGAATGTTCAGGGTTCGATTTTTGATAACAGATGGCGGGGCAAGAGGCTGCTGTCGGTAAAGTATAACGCTCATCGTTCGAGCAATAAAGTAGAACGCGCATCGTCCATCGTTCGATCGGTAAAGTAGAACGCTCATCGTCCAACGTTCGATCAACAGATGGTGGGGTAAGAGGTAGATTGACTATAGCAGACAACGCCATCTACCGGATTGGCAGATAACGCTATCTGAGGCTGCTGTCGGTAAATATTGAGCGGGATCGAGCAGCGGGTAAATCGATTAGCAGACAACGCCATCTACCGGATTGGCAGCGAGACTTGGCAACGCCATCTGAGGCTGCTGTCGGTAAATATTGAGCAGGATCGAGCAGTGGATAAATCGATTGACAACGCCATCTACCGGATTGGTAGATAACGCCATCTGAGACTGCCGTCGGCAAGGTAGAACACTTAATTGAGCGGGATCGAGCAGCGGGTAAATCGATTGACAACGCCATCTACCGGATTGGCAGATAACGCCAAAGAGAAATCTACCTTACCGACCGGCTCAAGACAGGTCACCGTGGCAAGTGGGCCAGAACCCGCCTCTCTAAAAACATAACCTCAAACCCACCATCCTTACGATCAATCTTCGAGACCCCTAAATAACCTAAATAACCGGCACTATCGATAACCTAAATAACCTGCACTGTCGGTAAGAGAGAGCTCAACCGTCGGTACAAGAGGGATCAGACACAAACCCACCGTTGGTCAAAGAGAAATCTACCTTACCGACCGCCTCAAGGCAGGTCACCGCGGTAAGTGGTCCAGAACTGTCCCTATTACCCTACTATAAGATACCGATGATCAAACGAAAAAAAATGTTTTTTTATTCACCGGCCGATATCTCAGAGACAAATCGTTCTACAGAAAAAAAAATAAATAAAATCGAAGGTTGAGAATCAGGCTTAATGACTGTGTTATTGGTGCCCTCAGAAAAATTTTTTTGAAGTCCGGGGACTACTTGGAGAAACGAAAATTAAAAAAAAAAATTTCTTTGTGACGTTTCTCTTGAGTGTGGCATGACCAATGGCCAAAAAAAATCTTTTATCATACGGTTTTGGAACTAAAATCGTCAAGCTTCAAAATGCTTTTTCATTCATCTAAATACGACAATTTTTCGCAAAGTTATAGCCACGCAAAAAAAACGTAAAAAATTGAAGCGATTTCTTGTTCCTTCAATTGTTTGGTTGAGTGTAGTTAAAACTCCAGCCTTTCGATTCTCTACAAGCTCGTTTCATCTAATCCGAACGCTGGCTATGTTCTTTTAGTAATACATGCTTGGCCAATATCCGTTGTGTCCGGAAAGGGCTGCATCGATCAAGATTGCCTTCAAAAGCTTCCTCCAATTAGCGATTCGAGTATTTCCCAACGTAAATCCTAAAAAAAGATTTGCGCCGAAATAAGACGTTTGCCCCCGAAAACTCTAAATTACGAGATGAAGAGTTTGTTCGTGGTTGGATATTTCTTAAGATTTTTTCACCGTTGCGTCTCTCTGTTGTAGGAGCCAACCACCTTATCAGGAATAATACCGATCGTGCTAAAATTGGCTGCGCAGAAGAATTTTACGGCAAATTGTTCGCTTATTTTTTATTGTTTTCTCGTGCTTCAATGCTGCTATCAACTTGCACGTGCCGCACGACAACCTCGATTTTATTTTTCTGCATAATGTGACCGCTATAATTCTCAAGTAAATTCATGCAAATACACTTAACCAAACAATTGAAGGAACAAGAAATCGCTCCAATTTTTAACGTTTTTTTTTGCGTAGCTGTAACTTTGCGAAAAATTGTCGTGTGAGAAGAATGAAGAAGCATTTTGAAGCTTGACATTTCTAGTTTTAAAACCGTATGATGAAAGATTTTTTTTGCCATTGTTCATGCCACACTCAAGAGAAACGTCACAAAGAAATTTTTTTTTCAAATTTTCGTTTCTCCAAGTAGTCCCCGGACTTCAAAAAAATTTTTTTGAGGGCACCAATAACACAGTCATTAAGCCTGATTCTCAACCTTCGATTTTATTCATTTTTTTTTCTGTAGAACGATTTGTCGCTGAGATATCGGCTGGTGAATAAAAAAACATTTTTTTTCGTTTGATCATCGGTATCTTATGAACCGGTAATCTCATAGCCAATCTACCGGCAATTTTGACAACTCAAATGAATTGCGTATGAGCTTCAGTTATTGTTTTTGAAAAAAAAAATTTTCACCCCTTGCGTTCACTTGAAAAAGTTGCAAAAAAAAGCACTTTTTCTGGTTATTTAGAAATATCACCAGTTCTTTGCAAATATTGCGGTTAGAACAAACGTTTGTGCGTCGGCATCTAGCTTAATGTATCCACAATAACCCTATTAAATTTCAAGATGATCCGTCCATCCGTTTCTCCACCACGAATTGTTTATTTTAGGCTTCACTTGAAAAAACGCCTTTTCTCATCTTTGAACATCATCGGATGATTATTACGATGAAAGAATATAAATTCTCTATTTTTCTCAACATTTGGCATTAAATACTCGTCAAGATTGTTTTTGAAATTAAGGAAAAATAAAAAAAAAAATTGTCTCAATCTTTATGAGTATCAAGAATGTTCGGACACCGTTTACATCGAATTTTTTTAAAATTTTCAAATGACAAATTTTGTGTTTTTTTTTTAAATTTCAAATTCGGGCATAAACGAAGCTCGGGCGAGCGCGCGACGCTCGAGATAATTCGAGCGTCACGTGATCACTTCATCTCGTGAAAAAAGTCAGTCTGGGATGAAACCCAACTGGGACGAAACCCAAGTGGGAAAAGGCAGATCGGCGAAAGTCAGTCAGCCACCATCTCGCGAATGCCCAGTCGTACACGCTTCGGACGGTTCTCGGTAGTATTCGGTAAATTTCGGAATATTGGGATTGATATCCCTAACATTGATCTTCGTCGTCGATACGAGGTCGGGGAAACGATTGCGAATTAAAATATGTGAATTCTACAAACATCTCTTGGTTTCAACTCATACGGCACCCAATTTCCATTCTTCTGAATCATTCCCATCCCGAGTAAAAATATGCCCACTGGCTTGGGTATGGCTAGAGTCTCGCTACTGTCTGGCTCAGGTGTATGGGGGATGCATGGGAAGACACTGGCGTGGGTCTGGCGCAGGGGTATGGCAAGGGTTGCCCTCAGCGGACGATCCCATACAGCAGCCAGATAGCTGGCTGCTGTATGGGAAGGGTCTGGCTAGTGGTCTGGCCCGTGCTTGGGAAAGGTATGGCGAGGGTCTGGCGGGCCCAAACAGCAGCGAAGTTCAAAGTTGCGATACTTTGTGTTATTGTTCTCGTTATGGTTATTATTTGTCAGAGAATAACAAACACATTCATATAAGAGAAAAGTAAAATAAATAAAAAAAAAATTAAAAAAAAAAAAATTCCCCCGGCAGGGATTGAACAGGGGACCCTCCGATTACTAGTCTGGCTCGTTACCCGCTGAGCTACGCGGTTGGTTGGAAATTATATCTTTTTTTGTCGTCATGAGCTGCTCGGAATATTTCAAAGTCGATTTTCTCGTAAACATCTGCTTATCTGGACCAACGGCTTTAGGGAATTGTTAGGGGGTTATTCGAGAGCTGACCTTTCAGTACGATAAGTATCATGAATTACAAAAATGCCAATGACATTGTGGCTGGTTGTAAGACAATTTCACGTGGGAAAATGAATTTTCAAAATATTTCTTAACAGCGTGAGCATGTGAAAAAAATACTTGAAAAGACAGAAAACGAAATAAATGGAAAGGACCTTAATTGACAGTTGCCAGTGTTCACTAGTAACGTCAACGACAGCTGATACTATTATTTCGTATGTCAAACCGTTTATATTACTATACTCTGTATGCCTCGTTATATGTTCCCAAATTACACCGTCAATTTTTTTTGCAGCCGCTGTCTATTTATTTCGATAGTATTGTAATATCTAGATATGATATTATAGAGCATTGAACAAAACTATTGTTCTTCCCTCGCATTTTTGTCGAGAGTGTTTCTATTTTTGTATGAGTTCGGTTATAGCTCTGCCATACACCAGCCACACGCCAGCCATACACCGTACGCGCCTCTCTGGCTCTGCCATACACCAGCCACACACCAGCCATACACCATACGCGCCTGCCTGGCTCTGCCATACACCAGCCACACACCAGCCATACACCGTACGCGCCTCTCTGGCTCTGCCATACACCAGCCACACACCAGCCATACACCGTACGCGCCTCTCTGGCTCTGCCATACACCAGCCACACACCAGCCATTCACCATACGCGCCTGCCTGGCTCTGCCGTACACCAGCCACACACCAGCCATACACCGTACGCGCCTCTCTGGCTCTGCCATACACCAGCCACACACCCGCCATACACCATACGCGCCTCTCTGGCTCTGCCATACACTGGCCATACACCATAAGCGCTCACGGGTGCAAGCGAATCTGTACCGTCTGGCACTGCCATACACTTGCCAGACACACGACGCGGCTCCTAAGTGTTGCTGTAAAATACAGCGCGTAGCCACACAGCTCCCAAACCCTGCCCAAACCCCGCGGAAGCGGGCAACGAGATGCCAGATGCTAGCCATACCTTAGCCAGTGGAATATTTTTACTCGGGCATATTTTTGGGCGTTTTTTAATTGCTTATTGAGTTACTTCCAATGATCGTGCCAATTTTTCTTGCCTTTGACACGAGTCTTCATCAACTAATGCCTCCAATTCTGCATCTTCGAAAACCTTCCGTCTTCCACCGCTATGCCGGTCTTCGATGCTAAAATCACCGTTCTTGAAGCGTTAAAAAGACTCCCGACACGTTCTTCCACTAATATAGCGGCCTCTCCATAAGTATTTGAAAGAGTTCGATGAGTCTTAGTCGTACGTCTCTTTATATTGAAGCAGAAATTGTAAAACCTCCCGCAAATGACGAGAATATATAGAGGTTTCCCACAATAAAAGACAATTTTCGAGGGAAAGAATATTATATTTCATTAATTATAAATTATGATTGAAAATGAATATGTAAAAGTTGACTTTGAACGTGTTTCGCTTTTCGATAGATTGAGAACGATTTTTCGTACTTGCACGAATTTCCAAAAAAATCACTGGACGCAAAAATTGAACGATGTGAAAAAAATACTAAATTTTTGGGTATTTTTCACAAGGCTGTCACTTAACGGAGAATAGTTATAGAGCAATAGTAATAGAGCACTAATAAGAATCGAGCGAAAAATACGAACGATGTACGGTTTTCCAGGGAAATCCTCGTCGATTTTTTTGAAAAATTTTTATTTCTCCGAAATTTAGAATTGCGAACCCATTATGGCGGCTACAAACATCAAAATTCATCGACTTTTGGGTACGCCATTTTTAATTCTTTAAAAATAAAAATGTGCTAAAGAAACTACGTGGATTTCTCTGGAATCCCGTACAAGGTTATTTCTCGTGGATTTATTACCACGGCTATGTAATTATGAAAGAGTGTCAATGAAAATCCTATGTTAATCAAGTAAAAAAGAGTAGAAGGCTTGTCAGATCGTAAATATTGCAATACAGACGAGAAACTTTGCGAGGATTTTTAAAAAATTATTCGAAAACACTCTATGGTGCGATCGCGTCGACAATTCGGACAACATTCGGCTTCATTATCTGGGATCCTTATAATATTCACACGGCTTGGAGTGTATGTTGAAAAACAAAGTCCCACATTTTTTCAAATTCTTTTTCCATCACTTTAGCAGCTGTCAATTAATGTATTTTTCATTTTTTTCGTTTTCTCTCTTTTAGTCAATTATTTGTTGCACCCGTTGACGAAGATATATTAAAAATTTGTCGTTGACGTAAAATTGTCTCCGCTTTTCGGGAAAAATATAAGTATTTTCTTTCAACTCTCGAAAATTCATTAAAATCGAATTTGAAACTTAAAAAGCTTTTTTCCAACCCAAATTTTGGAAATTCTTTCAATACTTTCGTCGAAAAACTGAGGAAATTTTACAGAAAATATGAATTTCTCGAATTGATTTCTATGTAAGTTTTTTTATAATATAATAAAGAACAAAAATTCAATGTGAAAGATCCAAAAATGTAATTTTTCAATTTTTCTCTATACATATTTCTTTCGATAAGTTACCACTCGAGAGAATACTCGCATAAATGTCATGAAACATTCAGTAGATATATCATTTTTTTGTGTGACCATGAAACAATTGTTTCTGCCATCCAATTTTCAGAACTCAAACGAGAACAATATCAGCCCGAAAATTTCTCAACGACGTTCTAACGTGTTGATAATATGACAAGTAAGTTTGATAACCGACTGAGCACGTTCCAATTAAATATGGAATATAAAAATTGTCATTATCGTTATTTCTTTATATCTTTAACAGCGCTGATTGCAATACTCGGCTGCGCGGTTCTGAGCCTGGTGAATCCGGTTTCTCTCGAACCTTCTCATTGCGGCGTCGATCATCGCTTGACTCCATCTGACAATGTTCTGGCTGGAACAAATACGCCAGTATTTTTCTTCAGGTCTGACAAAAATTCTCCACTTGGACATACTCTCGTCCCGCAGCTAGATGTAAGTTTAGACCGCTCGGAAATGCGAAAAAACCTAAATAATAACTTTTCATCAACAGAACGATCGATTTAATTCCGTAATTTTGTTGAATCGCAGGCAATGACCAATTTAAAATCACAATCATATTTTTTCAAAGAATCCGGTCCCAGAAGAATCGACAACAATGATGAGGTTTATAATATAAACGAATTTAAGAAATTTAGTAAGCGAAAAATAAACGAAGTTCCGATGTTTGATGTTCGTTTCTCCTCAGTGTTCACAAGGTCAAGAGTGGTATAAGCAATTCCATTATTCTCTGGAATGCGAGGCTCCCAGCACCATCTACCGGAAGATCCTCGTCGTCGTCGATTACGGCATTTACCAGTTAGTACCAAAAAAAAGTTTGCTTTCGCAATCAACAATGATTATATGAAGAAAAATACCGAAAACAAATAACTAACAATATCTTCCAATGCAGACGTTATGAGAAGATGAGCAATCAACTAACCAAGCTGTTGGAGTACGTGCTGGCCATCTGGAATGGCGTTGATCTAAACTTCAGGACTCTCGCAAACCCAAAAATGAGACTTAATATCGCTGGAATTGTAGTCGAAGAGGTCGGTACGCGTTTATCGGTGGAAAGAAAAAAATATATGGATCTAGTGACCATTCCATGTAACGAAGTTTTCAATAATTTTGCAGCACGCTGATGAACTACCGTTTCTATCCCACAAACATAAAGATGGTCGATTGATCGATCGTAATAATACGATGTCGATTCACCAATTTTTCGAATCCAACGGATCTTCTTGGTCAAATTATTTCGGTCAATATGACGTGTTCGCTGTCATGACATCGTAAGCAAACCTATTCGAATGTTGAGACCCAACCTTTGTTATCATCGATTTCAAATGTTGTCTTATTCTTTAGGAACAAGATAACTGATGATACAAACTTAGACGGTTTTGATCAACCTTGTAAGTAAATTAACAAATAATTTCCAAGAAATTTTCATAGACTGGATGGTAATGATGATAATGACTTATCCGTCACCAACAGATCACGGTAGGGGGTACACTATGTGCGATAAAAGGACATTAGGGCCACGCATAAGTCAACTGTTTGCTGACGACGAAGGGTGGTTGAGAATACGCCCACTCTCTGAGATGCTTGGATGGGGGTGAGGCGTCCGACGGCATGGCACCATTTAACGATGGCGATCTATTATCTCACAATATACCGTAAAATTTCGTGAATTGTTACAGTTTCCACGGCCACAATCATACTTGTCCGCCCGGCCATAGCGCGATTCAAAATTATAATAAAGACATAACAAAAGATCTGCCTGACTGGTCTAAGTGTTATCTAGATGTTTTCAAAAAGCTTTTAAAGTAAGTGCCGATGATTTTTCGTTATCTTTCAACACGTTCAACCGTCCATCCTTATCGGAGGATCTCAATAGCTCGACACCATCCAACGATCCGACGTCTTCTATATACTTCTGATTGATTACTTGTTTCTACAGTTCCAAGCAGGCTTCATGTTTTTTCAAGAAACCCGATGTAATATCTCCACTGCCCCGCGTAATGTATGGAGAAATATTGGGCTGCGATGGGCAGTGCGGGATCAGAAAAGGAACAAAATGCTGTGTAATTGCCGATCTCAAAACATAAAAAAAAGGAAATCTAATTTCGAGTCACTGACGCGTTGCATTTTTCGTTTGCAGAAGAGAGAAAGTATTTGCCAGGACCTCTTGTGCCAGACGAGTGACGGCTGCAAACCGATTGGAATTTACGCTGCTGATGGAACATCCTGCGGTGATGAAAAGGCAAGTCGAAACGATTTTTTCAGTGCATAAAGATTTTTAGGGCAAAATAACGTAAAGATTTATTACTATTTCGATGCTGACATTCGTTTAACGTTGCAGATTTGCTTTCGCCGTAGATGCGTGTTTAGAAAAGACGTGGAGTGAAACGTCGCAGACAATCGAGGATCCGAAAACTGGACTCAAACTGAGGCTATTCACCGCTTTGGATCTTCGTCAACGACAGCTGCGTCGTATTGCCTCGAGCATTTTTAATCTATTTACCAGAAAACAACGCAAACTTGTCGATACCCTTGACGACAAAAATTATATTATAACCGTCAATGGAGTATTCTTTCAAGATTCAAAATTTATCGATGGAAGAACCCAAAAAAACGAATGTTCGTTTTTATGTTTTATTTCTTCTGAATGTTCATCTTTCCGTTTAATTTCAATAATTGTTAGTGAACAATTCAATTCTCTTAGCATAACGAACTGATAGCAGATCCTCTAAACTTTCAATTTCGATACCACGCATTGCAGCAGAACCTTTATGAAGAAAGTGATAGCGAAATTGTGATTTTTCAAATTTTTTTTACGTACGTATATCTGAGGCGTCGAGGCAAAACCGGACAGGTCAATTTTTTTTAAAAGATGAGATTATATTAGAATTCCATGATTCAAATTGTAAACATCGTTGTGGATAATTGCTTCTACACGAGGAAATAAACAATACTAATCTAACCGGATAAATCCATAATTTCCCATTCTCCCGCATACGATGTTTTTAAGCGAAACCGAATAAGTCTACGCTATTTGTGGTAAATTTAATCATTGTAGAGAAAATAAAGATTATCATTATTGATAAAATGAGCGAGGCCGTTCTCAAAAAAAATATAAAAACAATTCATAAAAATTGACGAAATGAGTCCATATGTTTTGCCCAGAACCAAATAAGTCCATGATTCCTGGCAAAACCGGATGTGGATCGTAGTTCCGGATAGTTCGAAATGCAATTTTTCGACCACCGATGTTATAGAGGTATAGATGCGTAAGTCACTCGAGAACCAGGCTGGACATTACTTTTACTTTAAACTTGGGCTCGGGGGGCTAATATCATTCGAGACGCGATAATTCGAGACTTATGGTTGGTTTGCGGAATTCTGTTCCGTCGAGATGAAGGCGTACGCGTAGGACCTGAAGTATCTTCTAGCGGAAAAAGGTAGGTACAAATATTATAGAGAATTTTATTGTCTATAAAGCTGTTTTCATTACAACCGCGCTAAACCCATAAATATAGGGATAATACAATAATTCAATTTCCTACCTTTTTTAGATTTAACTCGAAAATATCGATCGTAGGCAAAAAATTATCGGAATTTAAGTTGTAGAAAATAGAATTCTCTACAAGTTTTGTAATAGTCATTTCTCGTCACAAGTTCAAAATATGCGAGTTATTTATAAAAAACGTATTCCTTGCGAATTCAATATGGCAGACGAAGCCGGAGGGAAAGCAGAAAAAAAAGAATTTTATCCAGAAATTTTTCTCAATCTCAGCCTTTCTTTGGCACATCTCGACTGGGCTATATATACGTTTTCCCAATTATGCTCGTTCGAAAGACTACATTTTGTAATTTTCGCATCGTCGGAACTTTGACCTTTCGGAACTACGATCCGCACCCGAAAAATCTGAGCGGCGTTTGCATCCATTTTTTTTCCTTCATTGTATTCGTCATACGTATATTTAGAAACTATTTATCCGAAGTTTTCACAATAATTACGTCAGGTAATATATTTTATTATTATCATTATAATATTATTTTTTGGATTTTTAATATTAGCAATCGAACAAAAACCGATAAATAAATTCTTGCGTGGACTTCATGTTTCTGATGTAACCTCATCGGGGATATAGATAATAATAGTCCCTGGTGTAGTACCAAGTGATAGTAATTAATTGCCAGCTGTGTATCCCATCGCAAAGACGAACATATTATCGAAACTTTCGACAAATCGAACCGAATAAGCACAAAATTGTCATCCGCAAACTCTCCTTCGCATGAAATAAACATATTAATAAATTTATTCTCAAACTTAATATTTTATTATGTCTAATGAACGAAACATTATGAGGTGTAAAGAGGAAAATGATATCAGTCTCGACAAAGAAGAAAGATTTACATGGAAGCACAGGTCTTATGGGCGCCGTTTGCACGATTTTTCGCTTCCACGGAGGGTTGCGCTACCAGCCACCGACGGATTTTGGCGCTGTTTCACCTATCTATGTGCACGCATACACAGCTATCTGGCTTCGCTCCGCCCATTTTCGTCTTGCTTCCACTCGCCTTGGAAGCTATTTGCGGGTCTCGCTCTTACCGGATCGAAAACTATCGGCGGACCTTCTCTTTTTCGTGCACCTCTCATATGTTCACTCTTTCCCTTCTCGATATCTGGCTTTGCTCCGCCTAATCACCGTTCTGCTCCCACTTACGTTGGAAGCTATTTACGGGTCTTTCTCTAGCCGGCGTGGAAGCTAAGCGGCGGATCGACTCTGTCTTGGACAATCCTGATATGCTCGCACTCTCTTTCATCGGTCCCGCTCCAACTCGCTTTGGAAGCTATTTACTGGTCTCTCTCTTAACCGGCGTGGAAGCTAAACGGCGGACGGACTCTGTCGCGTGCAATCCTCGCTTGCTTCCACTCCCGTTTTTCGGTCTCGCTCCCACTCACGTTGGAAGCTATTTACGGGTCTCCCTCTTAGCCAGAGCGGAAGCTAAGCGGAACACTGACTGACTGACTCAGTGTCGGGAAATCCTCATATGCTCGCACTCTCTCTCTCATCGGTCCCACTCCAACTCGCGTTGGAAGCTATTTACCCGTCTCTCTCTTAGCCGGCGTGGAAGCTAAGCGGCGGACCGAGTCTGTCTCGTGCGATCCTCCTCTGCTCGTCCTCTCTCATCGGTCCTGATCCAACTCGCGTTGGAACGTTGGAAGCTCATTGCCGGAGTGGAAGCTATCGGCGGACTTACACGCTTTTCTGCCCTTCAATTTTCTTTTTCTATATAACCTTTATAATGATTTTTCAAATTGTGCTCGGTTCTCAGCGGGCGCAGGGTTATATGAGCCCTTAAGTAAGGATTTATCTTAGGTATCAGAGAAATAACATTTATCTTAGGACAGCGCACGTTGGGTCCTACACATGCATCTTCTAAAGATTACAAGTAGTCAGCTGATAGTTTCCACCGCTCTGGGGCGAGCAAGAAGAGCGACAGACCACGGTCTTACATACAGGTCTGGAAACTCCGCCGATTTGGTTGGAACGTTTTCGGGCCAATATTTGTTTCTCGAAGCTGCCACAAGTGAGGCGCTGATTTACTGGGGTCGCGCGTCGCGCATGCGCGGATAGGTTCCCGTCCCCACCCGCGCGCAGCGGAACCTATCCGCGCGTGCGCGATGCGTGACCCCAGTACGTCAGCGCCTTACTTGTGGCAGCTTCGAGAAACAAATATTTGCCCGAAAACGTTCCACCCCCACCACCGGATACTTGACGGAGTTTCCAGACCTGTATGTAAGACCGTGCGACAGACAGTCAGCCGAGTGTAGCCGACAGGAGCCGATACAATTCTTCGTGCGGGAAAGAGGTTCTTGGGCGGTCCAACACGAGCATCGCCGCATGAGTGCGAGAAAGCAATCGTTATACCGCAATATCGTGAGCGCAAGAGAGATGACGGGGGAGGCGGGGCCTAGAGGTCTTTCTGTGTGTTGGTCTCACCGATGTACCGGCGCGCCGACTATAGGCGAAACGCGACACTACATTTTCGTGCCAAAATCTAACATGGGACCTGTTCTTCCATGTAAATCCGTCTTCTTTGGTCTCGAGTACAGATTCGTTGTGGTGTCCTCGGCAATGAGAGACGTCAGTTCGGGAAATCAGTTAAAGAAAAATCTCTTCCACGAAAGATCTCACAAGTCTCCCGTCATTGCCTCCGTATTTCAGGTTACTTCTCATTGAATTGATATATCCTCTCCAGGGTACGCTTGACGTAGTAATAGCTACGCAAAAAAATAGAATAACATTAAAACTTTAGAGCAAAATCGACGTTTCGTTCGTCGCCTTTCTTCGACCCAAAGTGTACAACGGTTTTTTTCCTCTATCAAATCCATATGAGTAGTGAAAAAAAAACGAGCTGCCAGTTGAATCTTGCTATTTCCTTCCTCTGAATCGTAGATAGTGAACGAAAATGATTTAAGTTTTTTGATCATTTAAGAATGAAGGACCCACGAGGGAGTATCTTCCATTTTGGCTTCCTCATAAAGGAATCTTCGTTGACTATTTACGATTAGGCGGAAGCAAATTGAACTTCATTGTCTACAACTGATCATAATCGACGACAAGTGTAAACTGCAAATAGTACCCACAAACCGAAAAGTGTCGAATTAACTTACTCGTGTTGATTCCTTCATAACCGGAAGCCGTAACACCCAATTTTATCCCGCCAACATCGAACTTCCCAATCATCGCGTTGGTTATTCTTCTCGGGTTTCCGGATGGCGAAATCGCTCGCAGATCGAACGATAGCCTTTCTAAAAACAAAAAAAAACGATCGGGTCGTGAAATATAAATTTCCGTTGACACAATTCGCGTCTTGCCACGTGAAATATCGCAAGGACCGCGCATGGGAACATTTTACCAGGCTATTCGTTCTGGAATCCACACTACGGTCTTATATACAGGTTGTGGCTCTCCTGTAGGCAGTACTGCCAGATTGGACGGATTTTTCCGTCCACGTCCGGATTCTGATGCCCCCTCCACAGACCAAATCCGCCACTACCGACGCGACCTCACGCGGCTTGCAGCAGCTACAGATTGGCGCAGCCAATAGCGTTATTTGGATTATCCGCCAATCGAATTGCCATGGCAAGAAAAAATATTTATTTATTTATTAACTTAAGATGAAGAAATGAATTATTTATTTATTTTCGATGATAAAAAATATCGTCTTAAGAAATCTGTGATATTCGTTTATTCGGAACTTAATTTCGATCTTTTATTTTATTATTTTACTCGTTTTGGCGATTGAAAAAGTCGTCGCCAGAAACGTCAATGATTTTTTTTGTTTCTTTTCTCTTTGTACAAATTTTCTTCAACACTATGAAATCATAGTATTTCATATTGATTTTATATTTTATTATTTGACTGGTTTTTGACGATTGAAAAATATCCTCGTCAAAAACGTCAACGATTTTTTTTTTTTAATTGAGTTTCGTCAATCACAGTATTTTTTATTCGACATTTCTATATTCTATGATTTTTGTTGATTAACTGTTGTTGTTGGGACCTGGGTAATAAACGATGCTTTACGATTTTCTATTACCAATATAAGTATAATTTCCGTAAAGAAATGTAAGACATCGTTTATTTTGTTGTGCCGGAGCACCGCGTGATCTCTGGGGAACGGGTGTCGGAGCGGTTAAACAATTATTTTATTTTTTATTGTGGGTTCCAGCCACAAAGAATTAGAATTCACGTAAAGGTTTAACGATTAGTTTATTCAGTGCGATAAAACTGGTGGATTACAATTATAGTTACACTGTTGAACTTTACTTTAACATTGATTTTGACCGGATCGCGTATAACTCAATTCCGCTATTCGGGAGCCGTGCAGAAGGCAGGTTACTCCTTCGAATTTGGACTTAAGACTTTAATTCTAACCGGACCGCGTAGAATTGGCTAACCCTAGACGTTCGAACTAGAACGTAATTCCGCGGTTCGGGGTCTTGCTGAAGGCTGTTTACCCTTCTGATAATTACTGAAGACTGACTCTCGGATGGTCGCTATGTCGCCCATTACGACTCCCGTCCGAGAGTTCATTTTAATGCTAACGGTTTTGTCAGCATTGTCCTTTATTTGACCTTGGAGTTGCTTCAGTGAGCAGCTCCGTATTCGCGAAATAAATTCAGAGGTGAATGATCTAT
Source organism: Sussaba pulchella (assembly GCA_963971145.1). Lineage (NCBI taxonomy): Eukaryota > Metazoa > Arthropoda > Insecta > Hymenoptera > Ichneumonidae > Sussaba > Sussaba pulchella. The sequence continues at coordinate 6,865,826 of OZ020164.1, forward strand.
TGGTTTAAAGACTGCATATTTTAGTAACGGAAATGCCGTATTTCCGTTACTTAGCGTAAGCGATTTTTATTCGATTCGGAACAATTATATCTTGCATATAATGTTTTAATAAAATTCAATAAAAGTGCGGGGCACCACAATTTGCAAACGACTGCAATCATATTTTATTCCATTACTCGTATATTCAGCGTCGATTGTGACTGTCTTTTTCTTATTCTCGTTATAATCCGTTGATATTTTTTTCCCCATTATTTATCAATGAATATATTTTTATAGTTGAACATCCAATTATTAACACTATTAGAGAATAAGAAGGTGGGAGACGGTGTTTTCAACCAATAATAAATAAGGAAAACTACCCTCTCCAACCTTGTTAAATATTTTGTGTGGACCCGAAATTGTATAAAAGGGCCACACACGCGTCTTTTACGCAGTTATTATTCAACCTCCGACGTCTAAACATCTCTTAAAATCATTTCGGGCCCAGTCCCAACCAATAAATATTTTTTAAGTACAATTCGAAGAAAAAGGACTCTAACTTTTGTAAGTTTCCTCTCAATCCTCTTTCCAACTACCAAACTACCCTTTGTGAGTAACGCGTACCCACGCGGACTCTCATCTCCTTAACCCGAAGGTAACGCGTACCCACGCGGACCTTCATAAAATCCAAATCCGAGAGTAACGCGTACCCACGCGGACTCTCATCCTAAATCACGGGAGTAACGCGTACCCACGCGGACTCCCATTCTTTCACTAATTAAATTAACATTAGTTTTAGATATAAAGGTAACGCGTACCCACGCGGACCTTTATCACACACACTAACCCACACATACATTTTATATTTCTCTCTCAATAAATATTTTAATACATTTTAATAAAAATAACACTTTATCAAATCGTCAGCCCGTATCCCTGACCAATTAGCATTTGCTAAGGTCAAAAACAGGGCAATTCTAAGATATTGTTACCCCAGACGTAACAGAAGGCAGGAGTGCTGTGAGTTATTCCTGATATGAAAATATCATTGGGTTTAAATATTTATAAGCTTTTCACCGGTTGAACTTAATTTTCATAAGTTTGTGTTCAATCCAAATCAATATTTGCGATAATCGTTTATCTCGGAAATTTTACATAAATATACACTATCAATGGAGATTTATTTTTTCGGTAATATGCTAAACAATTTCGTTCAAAACCATACATTTTACAGAATACGCGATATAATTATAACCAAAATGAGTTAGAAATAAATGCAAAAACATCGATGTACGGGGAAACTGTAAAGGGAAATACATCAACGCTCGCTCATCGTCGCGCGGCAAGCCAAAAACGCTTGTCGAAACGAGCTATCCACGGCGTTCACGGCCACGGCGGCGTCGAAAATCCTCCCCTCTACTGAAACACTTCCTAGCCAGCCTTCCTGTACATGCACACGCACACACCACTCCGAGCTATGCCTGTACGCGAGCGGTTCAATGCGGCCGAGAATTTGCTTTCGGCTACCCAGTATACGCTAAACAAGCAAAAACGACGGCGTCTTTTCCTCGTCGACCACGAGGCGTCGCCTCTGCACGACCAACGAATGAGAAGCAGCCGGAATTGACGATATACGGCTCTGTACCAATCTCCCTACTCATCTCTGCGTATACTGGGTAGCCGAAAGCAAATTCTCGGCCGCATTGAACCGCTCGCGTACGGGCGGCGCCTGGCCATGCACACTGTTGCCAGATCGCTGACCCGTTCCCCCTCCACGCATTCGTTTGCTTGCAGGCCGAGCAGGATATATGCTATACGACCAAAATTGTGAGGGCTTCTTATGGTTATATCTTCGAAACTAGATGGTGAATCATTCTCATTTTTTTCACATTATTCGTGATATCTTACTCTAGCTTATCCTCGTTTTTCATCAATTTCTTAATTTTAGTTTTGACGGTAGAATTAATGATGCTCTGTTTGCCCATCATAATGCATTTGTTACGTGTAAACCAAGCCAACTTTAAGTGTAAGTATCTCAGGTTTGGGGTAGTCAAACTTATTCAAATTGCACAGATGTTTGGATAATGTATTAAATAACATATGTGTCAAATTTCAACCATTTTTTAATTCAACTCTTCTGTGGAGGTACTACCTTAAGCCATTATTTCCTAAGTTACGAGCGTTTAAAAAAAATGGTAGGATTTCGAAAAAAACCATAACTTTTGAACCGTTCAATAAAAAAAATTGAAAAAAATCGTGAATACTCCATTTAGTTGATACAAAAACATATAAAATAATTAGTTGAATCAAAGAGGGTCAGGGAAAAACCTTGTCGATTTGGTATGGACTACCTCATACACACTCGTCAAAAAAATTAGAGCAGAACATTTTTCCATTTCCCTACGTGATTTTTTTGTCGTTGTTCAATACGTTGTCGTATTGAGATGAACGAAAAAGCCTTTTCAAGCTTGACATGTCTAGCTTTGAAATCTTATGATGGAATTTTTTTCCTGGCCATTGATCATGCCACAATCAAGAAAAATTTCGCGAAAAAAAATTTCTAAAAAAATTTTCGTTTTCCAGAGTTGTCCCCGGGATCGAGAAGGTTTAACGATAGTTTTGAAAAAACAATTTCTTTATCACCCTTTGCATTCACTTAAAAAAGTGGCAAAAAAACTCTTTTTCAGCCTATCTAGAAAATTAACCAGTACTTTGCAAATATTCTAAAAGTTCAAAAGGTGTTCCTCCAACTTTCGTTAAGGTATTACTGGATGGTTACTAATAAATGTCAGAAATTCTTGCAAATTTAAGGAATGATAGTTTTTGATTGAATAATGATATACATGAATGAAATACATGAATTATTTCAGATTTTTTCACGAAATGGTTTAGGAGTTATAAATTTGTGAATTTAACACGGTTTCTTATGGGAGAAACGCTTCTGTAGACGTTAATGACTGCAAAACGAATGAAACTAAATGTCAGAAAATTCTGAAAATACTATATCATCAAGATTTAGGATCGACAGATCGATTATGCTTAGTTTGAAATTAATCGTCTGAGTAATTGTCGAGAAATTAATTAAAGCAATGAGGAAAATCGCCTGAAACAGTTGAAATATTAGTCCGAAAACGTATATATAGATATAGTGGTGTTGCTCGTTGTAGCGCGTAAAGATGGTTAATTTCCGTTGTAGTCATTGACAAAACGTCAGTCAACCACACGCCAATATCGTCGAATTTGACTTCAGTTCTTATTAAAAGGAGATAATTAATATTTCTAAGTGGTAATTTAATATTACTTTAGCTATTTGTAAGGCCAAACATGTACGGCATGATCTAGAATTGCCAATCCACGATTCGCCGGTTTTGGACTAACTTTTGCCCGATGATCCGTCCGGTAAGACCTTAAAGGTTGCCACCTCGGGCAAGAAAAGTGGACGGACGGATCAATTTGAAATTTTACAGGGTTATTGGGGATACATTGAGGTAGCGTGGCACCCACTAACACTTGTACTTTCAGCAATATTTACAATGTACTGGTTAACTTTTTTGATAACGAGATAAAGTTTTTTGCCACTTTTTCAAGTAAATGCGAAGGGTGGAAACATTTTTTTTCCAGAAACAATAATTAAACCTCATACCCAGTTTATTTGAGTTTCCAAAACTGTCAGACGATTTGCTATAGGATTACCGGTTCATGAGATATTGATGATCAAACGAAAAAGAATGTTTTTTTATTCACCGGCCGATGGCTCAGCGAAAAATTGTCGCACAGAAAAAACATCAAATTGAAAGGAAAGAATCAGTCTAAGTGACTGTGTCATTGATCAAATCAGAAAAAAATTTCTCGGTCCCGGGGAAAATTCTGAAAAACGAAAAAATTTTTGGAATTTTTTTTTTGCGAAATTTCTCTTGATTGTGCCAAGATCAATGGCAAGGATAAAAATTCCATGATAAGATTTCGAAATGAGATATGTCAAGCTTGAAAAGGCTTTTTCATTCCTCTCAAGACGACAATTTTTCGCGAAGTTACAGTCACGCAAGAATCACGCAAAGAAATGGAAAAATGTTCTGCTCCTCTAATTTTTTTGATGAGTGTATATTATGCCGGCTTGAAAAAAAATAGTACATTGTGTACCAAGGAGGGAAAGTGGGCGTTTTTAGCTCAGCGCGATGTTTTCGGAACGAGTCGGAGACGAGCGCGCGAAAACATCGCGCTGAGCTAAAAACGGCCCCCCTCCAAGGTGCACAGGATACTTTATATAACGAAGCCGTGTTTTCCGACCTGCATGCAAGTTAATGCGTACCATCGATATGTAAGCATGCTTATGGAGTCCAGGGGCAAAGACCCGGTGGGGTCCAGGGGCGAAGCTCCGGGTAAGGGGTGGGGGGGGGGGGGGTGGCTTCGCCCCCCCACTGGACAAACGGTACAGAGATCTGATGCATATTGAAAAAATTATCTACTTTTTTATCTCTTAAAACAAACAGAACCTGAATAGTATATTTCCGTCTTGAGAAAAATTGTAAGCACAATGACCCAATGTCGTTCATACTGCCAGTCCACGTGACAGGAGATCGAATAAGCTGTTATGTCTCCTGTTCGCCAGTCTTTTGTTCTACAAAAACTGTCGAAAAAAGCTCTCCCACCGCTGAACGGCGACGACTCACGGACTTTGATTGTACTAGGACATTTTTGTGTGTTTTATCGGTTTGTTTACCATAACAACAGCCGAGAGATGTGGAAACGCCTACTTTGGCTTCCCCAAACTCGCCCCGAAAAGCGAGGAAAACACGGCTGCGCTATATAAACGTTTTTTTTCTTTCAATCGAAATATATTCACGCCAAAGTATCTTCCATCAAGAGAATCGTGTCCAAAAATGAGCCCGATCGGACCATTTTTAGGGGTCGCGCAAGATTTTTCTAGTTTTCTCATTTGAATAACATGGGAAGAACGAAAAGTTTCCATTCAAAAAATCGTAGCTCCGCCAATTTTATAGGTAGATTGATCCGGTTAGTTCCATTTGAAAGCTCTTGAAAAACCGCTTAAAATGGCGTGCGGACCTTTGGGATCCCATTGCAACTTCCATCAATAATTTTGTTGTTTCGTAAGAAATTATCGACGGAAGTTGCAATCGGATTTCAAAGGTCCGCACGCCATTTTAAGCGGGTTTTCAAGAGCTTTCAAATAAAACTAACCGGATCAATGTACCTATAAAATTGGCGGAGCTACGATTTTTTTAATGGAAACTTTTCCCTTTTCCCATGTTAATCAAATGGGAAAACTAGTCAAATCTTGCGCGACCCCTAAAAATCGTGCGATCGGGCTCATCTTTGGACACGATTTTCTTGATGGAAGATACTTTAGCGTGAATGTATTTTGATCGAAAGAAAAAAAAAAAGTTTTTTTTTCAAGCCGGCCGAGTGTATATAGCAGGGATGAGAAGAGATCGCCGGCGAGGCTGGGGAAGCCATTCAACCGGCTTGGTGCGCCGCCAACCAGGGGGCCTGCGAACTCACTCCCACCCGCCCCGTATATATCTGTGGCAAGTTGGAAAAACCAAATAAGTTAATTTTTTTGGAAAATGAGATTAGGTCAGATTCTTCTAGTTTAGACTATGAGCAACGTTTTGAGACAAAGGGATGTGGAAAATTTCCCAGACAAGCAGAAATTATCGAGATAGACCTAACCAAATAAGTCCAGTTTTGAGGCAAAACCAAATAAGTCCAACGTTTTTGGTGGAAGGCAAAACTAAAGGACTGACATTATATCTTTTTTTTTGCGAGTTTTCCTCAAACCTTTCTATTGGTGAAATCGGATTTCGTTATTTGCCAATGTAAATCGATTATTCATTGTAATCCATCCGTCGTTTGCAGGCAAAACCAAATAAGTCCACTCCCTTTTTGGTAAAATTGATCATTTCAGAAAAAATCAACATTATCATTGTTAATAAGATAAGAGAGAACGTTCTAAAACATATAAGTCTTATTCTACGCGATAATGCTTACGAATTAAAACTGAAGCTATTCATATTTATATACATTCATTAATATTTTCTATAGTTTTTGGAATATTGAGTGAATCCATTTTGTGAGAGTAAGGGTATGGGAAAATACTTTGGATGTGGCTGTGTTTGTAAACATAAACTATGAGCTTATGTGTTTTCCATTTTTAAACGATCTTAGAACACGTGACCAAATGCAGGGCCGAGAAACATCGTTCTGGGTGGGTATCCAATCGCTTTCAAGGGCAGGAGGGGGGGGGGGGGGGGGGTCTCGTAATTATTCATTGCTTTTAGGGATTTTTTAGGTGGGTTTTACCAGGACCTCTTGCGCCGGGCCTGACCAAACAAGTCCATATCTGCGGTTTGGTGGCAAAACCAAATAAGTTCATGTCGAAGGCAAAACCAGATAAGTCCACGTGTTGCAGAAAAAACCAAATAAGTCCAAAGATGTTTTTTTTTTCTAGTTGATAAGTTCCACCCTATTAAAATCTTACCGGATGCTACCGATAATAGTACCAAAAACGAAGTATATGGTGTGTTCCACGGCTAATCGCACGGTGGAAACCCGACCGGTCTTCGATTCGGATAAAAAAATTTTCCCTCAAAGTGCATCATAAAAATAGCATATGATAATTTTTTCAGATTTTTTCCGTAATTTTTTTTCCAGTTATGAATTTCTGAAAATTCGATCAAAAAAAAGTTCAAATGCAAATATCTCCTAGACGAAACATTCAAATTCAATTGCACGCGCGTCAAAATTTGCGTTTCGAACTGCGCTTTTAGAAACGAATATTGTGAACAAAATTTATTTATTTGAAAAAAAAAATTTTCACGTTTAAAAAATTAAAATTGACTCTTTGAAAAAACCCCATTTTTGATTTTTTTAAAAAAAATTTCCCAAATTCCGTATCTAATTACGGAAATTTTGAGCCCTTAGTGAGAATGGGCAATTGATATCTACTATTTTTCCGTGAATTTTGAAGTTCATTAAAATTGGGAAACGTGCACGTATCTCCAGAACGAAATATTTTCAATTGGATCGTAAGCACGTTACAATGTGCTTTTTGAATTTCTCTTTCAGGGAAAAGACTTGTGAAAAAATTCAAATACATTTTAATCAGTTTTGTCACGTTTTCATTACTAAAATTTATTTTTGGAAATAAAAAACCCCGCTTAGAAAAAACCTCAAATTCCTTGTCTCATTGCGCAGATGTTGAGCCTCTGGTGAGAGTCGGAAAATAATATTCACTATTGGGACTTTCAAGGGTGAGCGCGATGTTCTCAGTACTCATCTTTGCGATGCGCGTTGCGCGCGCTCGTCTACGACTCATTCTGACAACATCGCGCTCATCCTTGAAAATCCCAACAGTGGATATTATTTGATTCTCACCAGGGGCTCAACATCTGCGCAATAAGACAAGGAATTTGAGATTTTTTTTTTAAGCGGGGTTTTTTATTTTCAAAAATAAATTTTAGTAATGAAAACGTGACTAAACTGATTAAAATGTATTTAAATTTTTTCACAAGTCTTTTCCCTGAAAGAGCAGTTCAAAAAGCACATTGTAACGTGCTTACGATCCAATTGAAAATATTTTGTTCTGGAGATACGTGCACGTTTCCCAATTTTAATGAACTTCAAAATTCACGGAAAAATAGTAGATATCAATTGCCCATTCTCACTAAGGGCTCAAAATTTTCGTAATTGGATACGGAATTTGGGAAAATTAAAAAAAAAAAATAAAAAATGGCGTTTTTTCAAAAAGTCAATTTTAATTTTTAAAACGTGAAATTTTTTTTTTTTAAGTAAATAAATTTTGTTCACAATATTCGTTTCTAGAAGCGCAGTTCGAAAAGCAAATTTTGACGTGCATGCAATTGAATTTGAATGTTTCGTCTAGGAGATATTTGCATTTGAATTTTTTTTAAATCGAATTTTCAGAAATTCATAACTGGAAAAAAAATTACGGAAAAAATCTGAAAAAATTATCATATGCTGTTTTTATGATGCACTTTGAGGGAAAATTTTTCCATCCGAATCGAAGACCGGTCGGGTTTCCACCATGCGATTAGCCGTGGAATAACTCATATATAACCTGATGAAATCGATTTTTTTTCGGAAATCGATTTATCCGGCGTGTCAGAGCGCTCGCAACGTAAAATCGTTATATCTCGAAAACACATTTTATGGACTTATTCGGTTTTTCCAACTTGCCACGGATATAGTAATAGCATCATGTTAAATTCGTATCGTCGCCGTCATAGCGGGTGGCACTCTTTAGCCGGAGCTACCTGGGCAAGACCATATCCAGTCGTATAGGCCAGTCTGTCAGGACAATCAATTCACAATAATTCCAAAAGTCTTAAAAATTTCATGTAAGGTCAGGAAGAGCATAAAAACAAACTATAACATTTTGCAACCTTTGCCGAAGTCCGGAACATTGTTAAAATTGCAATAAATGAAATATTATTATATTGTTGCGAAGAAAATTCCAAAAGTTCTGCAAACTTGTAGTAGTGTTTAATGTGTCATTCCATATCGCGTATCCGATTTGCAACCAATTTGAAGGTACGGAACATTTCTTTTCTTAAAAATTAATGTTTTTGCTTCCTCATAGAGGAAGCTTTGTTTTCGTGAAAAAATTTTTTTTCGAGATGTTCATGAAAACGTGTTCAGAATGTCAGAAAACATCTAAAAATCACATTTAGAAAAAACGTCCGGATGTATGTGTGTGTGTGTGTGTCTGTGTGTGTGTGTGTGTGTGTGTGTGTGTGTGTGTGTGTGTGTGTGTGTGTGTGTGTGTGTGTGTGTGTGTGTGTGTGTGTGTGTGTGTGTGTGTGTGTGTGTGTGTGTGTGTGTCTGTGTGTGTGTCTGTGTGTGTGTGTGTGTGTGTATGTGTGTGTGTGTGTGTGTGTGTGTGTGTGTGTGTGTGTGTGTGTGTGTGTGTGTGTGTGTGTGTGTGTTTTTTTTTTTTTTAGGAGGGGGGAAATGCTTTACGCACCGTAGGGAACAGTTACTGTTCCCCGTGTGCTGGACTGATGTTCTTACCGGCTAAAACCCCAACCTCCTAACCTTCTCCGACCTTTTTTGCCCCTCGCGGAACCGCCGTTAAGCATTACGTCGCGAGGGAAGTCTTAGCTGCAGCTCTTCCTTGTTTTCAAGAGTTTATCTCGGAGCGTCTCTCGCTATCTCCTCTTTTCGCAGTTCCTTTAGAATTTCTGCCGCGAAAAAACTGACTGCTGCCCATCCCGCGGCAGTTGTCAGCATTGCTTCGACCAGGTTTTCTGGGGTTATTCGTCTGTTTAGGGCGGCTTCGACTTCGCTGCGTTGCACAATGAATCGTGGACACAGGAAGAAGACGTGTTCCGCGTCCTCTTGCTCGCTGGGACAACTTGGACATTCCAGTGACTCTTCATATTTGTATTTATGAAGATACGCCCGGAAGCATCCGTGTCCCGAGAGTAGTTGTGTCAAATAGTAATTGACCTCTCCGTGGGTGCGATTTATCCACGTGTTTACCTGGGGAATCAGCCGGTTCGTCCGCCTGCCTTTTGTAGAGGTGTCCCATTTCGTCTGCCATCGCTCAACGCTGCTTTGTCTTGCCTGCGTTTGGAGGTTGTCTGGTCTCAGTACCGGGTTTAGTCGCTTTCGCTTATACAAGGCCTGTCGTTCTTCTGCCAGTATCTCAATAGGTATTATTCCCGCGATGACGCACACTGCATCCTCAGATACCGTTCTGAATGCACACGATACTCTCAGGGCGCTATGTCGTACGACTGCTGCTGCCTTTTTTCGATATTTCGCTGTTTTCATTGTGTCCGCCCAGATAGCTATGGCGTATGTAAGGACCGAGGTGATCACGGACCCCAGTAGGGTTCTCCGTTTTTGCCTTGGTCCTCCCACATTCGGCATTAGCCGCGACAGGACTGCTGCTATGTTTGCCGCTTTCGTGCTGGCGTGGTCTACATGCTGGTTGAAACTCAGTCGTGCATCTATCATCACTCCAAGGTACCTGATGTAGGGTTGCGACGTGATAGTATGTTCGCCTACTCTGAGTGTCATCGTTTCTTTGGTCTTTCTGCTTGTTATGAGAACAGCTTCTGTTTTGTGTTTAGCCAACTGGAGGCCGACTAAACGCATCCATTGCTGAATCTGCGCGAGGGTGTCGTCGAAGATCATGTTGGCTTCCTCTAGGTATTTCGCGGTGATGATAACCACTACATCATCTGCAAATGCTACAAGTTCCGCACTGTCCGGTAATGTCAGTTTAAGCAGCCCATCGTACATGATGTTCCACAAAAGCGGTCCAAGCACTGTACTCTTGTGGTCCAGCTTCTGTATCATATACAAAGGTTCTGTCACTGAGATAGTTCATTACTATCTTTTTGAGATATTGTGGTACGTTGAGCCCATTCAACGCATCCCATATGCAATTCCACCTCGCTGTATTAAAAGCATTCTTGATGTCCAGGGTGACGAGGAGGCAGTACTTCTTCGCTCCTCTTTTCCATCGCGCGCCCGAAGTAGCTTCCCTAGCGGTATTTACCACAAGGTTGACGGCATCAAGTGTTGATCGGGCCTTTCTGAAGCCGAATTGATTATTCGCTAGCGAGTTATCAATCGCAGTCTCTATCCTATTATGTACAATGCGTTCCAGAATTTTGCCGGCAGTGTCTAACATGCAGAGCGGCCGGTAATACGAAGGTTCGTCCGGTGGTTTCTTCCCTTTTGGAAGCAGCACGAGTCTCTGCCGTTTCCATGGTTCGGGAAATACTCCCTCTTCCAGAAACGCGTTGTAGAGGTCTAGAAAAACTTCTGGCACTGTACCGACGGCCACTTTCAAAGCGGCGTTTGGTATGCCATCTAATCCTGGTACTTTCCATGTTCTAGTTCTACTAGCAGCTTTCATTAATT
>OZ020164.1:6881721-6928914 GCA_963971145.1 Sussaba pulchella
AGTCTTCGCTCGGCGCTTGATCAAGCAACGTCGTAGCGCAATAAAGAACATTCGAAACACGAGAACCAAGAAGTTTAACAATAATTGAAAAATACTTACCAAATCCTAAAAACCTAAAAAATAAGATTAATAAAAAGAGACAACACGTGCCAAGCACACGGCTGTACAAGAGCTGCACAATACATGGTCCTTCGAGCCGGATATCGCAACGTATATCCGCAAAATACACGTGTCGAGTGATAAGTGCATGTGGCTTCGATCTCAGCGTGCATCGACCACATCTAGCGCTCACACAAAGACTCAAACTATCGTCAGAAATATCGCAATAGCAAGTGCGACGACAAAAAGCGAAACGAGAATTGGTGCCAGCGGCGTTCGACGCGTCGCAAGCAAAAAAGGTGCTTGGCGAGGCAGCGTCTAGCGGCGGCCATTTGTTATTTCACCGTGCCGGCGGCGTTCGAAGCGTTCGCAAGCGACAAAGGGGCTTGGCGAGGCAGCGTCTAGCGGCGGCCATTTTGTCTACCGGTAGTGGCGCAACAACGCCACGTATCAAGCAAGCGTCGATCGACGACCGCAGCGACAACGAGCATCGACACGACAGCGGAAGGCTTCAAACCTGTGTTGGCGATACACAAGCGGCTATGAGGTGAGTCTCCGTTGTCCAGTCCATTATTCCCTATAATACAGTCCATTAAATCGGGTTCAGTATCGTTTTCATTCGTGACGCGCGGTAAAATGGTGGAACCGGAAGTGCAGTCGAAAGAATACGCGGCGTTGCTCAAAGCTAGCAGGATGAAACGATCCGCAGCGAAAAGCGCGTGTACTCGTAGTCAAACGTTTCTAAATAATTTAGAGGATCGCGTGATATCGGCGATCGAGCTGAAACAACGGCAAACAAAATTTCGAGAATGTTGGCAGCAGTTCGAAGATGCGCAAACGCAGATCGAGCTGTTACAAATCTCCGTCGAGGAGGAAGAAACTGGCGAAGAAGAAAGATTCGCTTTCGAAGAAAAATATTTCGCAACAGACGCGAAATTCGAACAATTAATAGATGCCCGTTCACAACGCCTCGACGGCGGAGTGAGGGTAGCGGCCGGCGACGCGGCTGGCGTTCCGATCGGTCTGAATCCGTTCCAAGCGCTCGCGCTCGGGGATCTGCAAAACAATAGACAAAACATGAACATGAGGTTGCCACGTATAGAGCTTCCGGCGTTTTCGGGTGCGTACGACGAGTGGCGTCCGTTCCACGACATTTTTAAATCCATGATCCATGATAACAATTCCGTACCGTCAATTCAAAAATTTCACTACTTGAAGGCATCGCTCAAGGGTGAAGCGGTCGACGTAATTAATGCTCTCGACATATCGGAAGGCAATTACGCTGAAGCATGGGCAATGCTCATTGAAAGATACGATAATCAACGGATGATCGTACAAAAACATATAAAGGCTATTTTTGACCAACCGGTGTTGCATAAAGAAAATCATTCGGAGCTTCGACAACTTTTGGACAACGTATTAAAACATTTGCGCGCGCTTAGGGTTCTCGAGCGTCCTACCGAGCAATGGGACGACTTGATCGTGCATCTTATCGCAAGCAAGCTAGCCCCGATCACGAACAGGGAATGGGAAACCAGTCTCAAGGATTCTGCAGTACCGGCACTAAAAACCTTGACTGAATTTCTTACGCATCGATGTCGTGCGCTCGAGGCTATCGATAAAAGACCGCAATCATCCGCGAGTAATTACGGAAAAACGTTTTCAAAAGGGCATACGGTGGCCAGCGTGGACACAAACAAACCGGCGTGCTATTTTTGCAGGGGTGACCATCCAATATTTCATTGCTCTAAGTTCCTCGAACTTTCTAGCGATCGTAGATTTCAAGAAATAAGGGCGCTCAAGTTATGCTTGAATTGTTTAAAAACTTCGGAGCATCGTGCAAAGCAATGCACCTCGGGATCGTGTAAAATCTGCAATAAAAAGCACAATTCGTTGCTCCACATGGAGTCCGCCCAGCTATCGAGTGGTTCGGGCTCACAAATCAAAAATTCAGCAAACGTTCCCATCGATTCTAAGTCAAGCGTGTCAACCCCGGGGCCTTCCGCGGTGCATACCGTCATGACAGCGGGTCATCAAGTGTTGCTGTCCACCGCGCTCGTGCAAGTTCGGGACGCGAAAGGCAACGTAGTTTCGTGTCGAGCGCTTCTCGACTGTGGCTCGCAATCAAACTTTGTCACCACTGATCTCGCGAACAGATTGGGGCTACCGCAGCGACACACCTGTGTTCCAATCATCGGCGTAGGTAATTCTGAAACTAAAACACATCGCACGGTTAAAATCGGTATGCAATCCCGTTTTAACGGATTTAAGGCCGACCTTGACTGCCTTATTTTGAGCAAAATCACACAAGACATTCCCGTAGCTTCGCTCGACCGGTCAGGAGTCCGAATTCCACCAGGAATCAAGCTAGCAGACCCAGATTTTCTGCAATCCTCGCAAATCGACATGCTCATCGGCGTATCCACTTTCTGGAGCCTTATGTGTGTCGGCCAGATAAAAGCCACCGAGACACAACCGTACTGGCAGAAAACACACCTAGGTTGGATTGCAGCCGGGGGAGTTATCAGTGGTAGGTGCGGTACAAGGCCTACAGTCTGCAGCGTTAGCGTAAACAACGACCTCAGAGAAGCTGTAACGCGATTCTGGGAGATCGAGCACGGCGCGCGGAACAACATCATCTTTGCGGATGAGCGTAAATGCGAAGAATACTACGATGCTACCGTCAGAAGAAATGATCACGGTCGATTCATTGTCAAGCTGCCACTAAAAGAAAATATATCGCGCCTCGGTCAATCGAGAGAAACAGCAATGCGAAGATTCGCCAGCCTCGAAAAGCGCCTCAACAGTCAGCCAACGCTGAAAAACGATTACACGAAATTCTTAAAAGAATACGAAGCCCTCGGGCATTTGAGAGAAGTGCAGAGCAACAGCGTCGCGAGTTGGCCGCACTATTACATGCCTCATCATTGCGTCATAAAAGAAGAAAACTTGACAACCAAACTGAGGGTCGTCTTCGACGCGTCGTGCAAAACCACGTCGAACTTGTCGCTCAACGATGCCCTCATGGTTGGACCAACGCTGCAACAAGACCTCTTCTCCATCATCGCGAGATTCCGAACGCACAGGTACGTTGTACTCTCCGACGTCGCCAAAATGTATCGACAAGTGCTCGTAGATGAGTCGCAAACAGCCTTACAGCGTATCGTGTGGCGAGAAAATTCTGCGGATAAAATCAAGGACCTCGAGCTTTTGACAGTCACCTACGGCACGGCATCTGCCGCCTTTCTGGCCATCAAATCGCTCAGGACGTTGGCCGAACTTGAGGCCGAAGCCGTTGGATCGGCCATCGCCCTACGAGACTTTTACGTGGACGATATGATTTCGGGAGCCCATTCCAAAGAGCGTGCAGTTCGGATTCGAGACGAGGTACAAGGGCTGCTGGCAAAGGGCGGATTTGAGTTGCGAAAGTGGGCGTCAAACGCGCCAGAGTTGCTCGAATCAATCCCCTTGGACACCATCACGAACGCCGTGCTGTCACTCGATAAGGAAGGCACCTTCAAAACACTCGGAATACAGTGGAGCCCAACGGATGACGCGTTCCAATACGATATAATGCTCGACGACGATCAGCCGGTACGCACTACGAAGCGCACGGTTCTATCGTGCATCTCTCAGATTTTTGATCCACTCGGACTACTCGGCCCGATCATAATATCGGGTAAAATTCTCATTCAAAAATTGTGGGCTCTTCAGCTGGACTGGGACGAAACCCTCACGACCGAGCTACATACGGAATGGAACTCGTACAAGACTCGATTAAAAGAGCTAAAAAGGCTACAAATACCCCGGTTGGTATTACACGGTGAAGAAATGCAAGGGCTGGAACTGCATGGTTTCCGCGACGCCAGTCAAAACGCGTATGGGGCATGTCTATACGTGCATTCAACGGATCGGTACGGAAAACATCACTCGGAGCTGTTATGCTCCAAATCTCGAGTAGCCCCGCTGAAAGCAGTTTCCCTCCCGCGGTTGGAGCTGTGTGGCGCTCAGCTGTTAGCTCAATTAAGCAGCAAGATCGTGTCCATTCTGGAATCGAAAATCAACCACGTGTACTATTGGACCGATTCGACAATAGTCATCGACTGGATCAAATCGCCAAGCAGACAATTCAGTACATTTGTCGCGAATCGGGTAGGCGAAATTCAGGAGCTCACAAATCAAGCCGATTGGAAGCACGTACGAACAGCCGACAATCCTGCAGATGCGTTATCTCGCGGGACCAATCCTGACGTATTCATGCAGGCGCAGCTCTGGTGGAACGGTCCACCATGGCTCACAAAAAATCAAGCTGCGTGGCCTCAGGACAATCGAAACATACCGAACTCGGATGATCTACCGGAGCAACGAAAGACCGTCGTAGTGGCAGCGTCGATTCAAGAAAAAAAGGAGGATGTCTTTCACCGGTTTTCGTCGTACGTGAGGCTTGTAAGAACAATCGCAATGTGCTTAAGGTTCGCAAGTAATGCGCGCTCGAAGCGCGAAAATAGGGTGTCCGGCCCTATCTCAGCCGAAGAGTTCGACAATGCTCGTAAAACAACGATTAAGGAAATTCAACGCGTCGCTTTCGCGAGGGAAATCGATGCGATACGAAAACAGCAAGCGATTCCACCAAACAGCCGTCTTCTCGGTTTAAATCCTTTCTTGGATGACGAAGGCCTGCTAAGAGTTGGCGGAAGATTAAAAAATTCAAAATTACCTTACGACGCGAAATATCCATTGTTGCTACCGAATCAACATCATTTTACTCGACTCATCGTCGAGCACGAACACAAGAGGTGCTTTCACGCGGGTCCACAAGCCACTATGGCTGCTGTGCGTTCTCGGTACTGGTCCATTGGCGCCAGAAAATTGATTCGAAGCATCGTTCACAAATGCATAGTTTGTTTCAAAGCGAGACCCACGTCATCCAAGCCGACGATGGGCGACTTACCGGCCTCTCGCATAACTCCGTCGCGGCCCTTTAATAACACGGGCGTTGATTATTGCGGCCCGATGTATGTACGAGAAGGAAAGCGTCGTAACGCCAAAAAGGCAAAGGCGTGGATTGCCATATTCGTGTGTCTGGCCACCAAAGCGGTCCACATCGAATGGTGTCCGATCTTTCCGCTGAAGGATTCCTCAACGCGCTCAAGCGATTTATTGGCCGTCGTGGAAAACCGTCAGAAATGTACTCCGACAATGGCACCAACTTTGTCGGAGCAAATCGCGAGCTAGAGGACTTACGAAGTCTGTTTAAGGGGTTACATACACTTGTAATTTTCAAAAAATCGTTTTTTTTTTTTTGTATTTTCTGAATATACATATATTTGAGCATACACACTCAAAATTTTATGTCAATCAGACGAATATTTTCGAAGTTATAGACACATTTATGAATGCGCGTTAGGGAGGCGCGTCTCACAGTCGGGGACCGGCGCGCCAGCTGTCTACCTGAGGCGCTGTCCCTTCTTTCCTTGCCTATCCTACTCTCTTTCCTTTGTCATTTTCTATTGTATGTTTCTCAGTTGCCAAAATTTGAAAAGTAGTCGTCAGTCTCAGCAGAGAAGCCTAACAGTAAAGTCGTGTCAGTGTACTTGTACCTTCGATAATATCGTGAAAATGAAGTCTAGCAGAGAACTTAGAAAATCAACGAAAGTGTACAAGTCAAGAGCGAAGAAACGAAAGAATGTTTTCAATCCGAAAACAGCTGAAACGGATGAGTCCAGTTTCAGTGCCTCTGCAAAAAAAATGAGAATGCAGGAGGAAATCTTGGTGCCGCGTGATCCGTCCGTTGAGTACCGAATTTTGAATTTTATTACTGTTTTCGCGGCCATCTCCGAATTTGTGCAGTGCAAAACCTGTAACGGAAATGTGAAATTTGAAACTGCTTCTGAACGAGGACTCGGGTTTAAAATTGTTTTGTTGTGCGATCAGTGTCCATCTCGTAGCATAAATTCTAGTCCTTTTATCGAGCATTCTTATGAGATAAATCGGCGTTTTTTGTTTGTCATGAGAGTTCTTGGATTAGGGTTAAAAGGTGCTGCAAAATTTTGTGGATTAATGGACATGCCCGCTTTCCTAACACAGCCCACCTACGATTTAATTATGAAGAATATACATTCCTGTGTGAAAACAGCAACCGACAAACTTTTTCAGCATGCTTGCCATGAAGAAAAAGACTTGACTGCTGAACACCAAGGTGACGAAAAATCTGCAAAGCTTACCGTGTCCGGCGATGGAACTTGGAAAAAGCGAGGATATACTTCCTTGTATGGAGTGACATCATTGATCGGATATTATTCTCCGAAAGTAATTGATATCCTCGTGAAAAGTGCCTATTGCAAACAATGCGAAACTTGGAAAAGCTAACTTGATAGTGAAGAATATCAACAATGGTATGAAAACCATCAAGATGATTGCAGTTGTAATCATTCAGGTTCTTCTGGAAAAATGGAAGTTGATGGAGTGATCGACCTATTCAAGCGTTCAGTGGAAAAATTCGGAGTGCAGTACAGAAATTACATTGGAGACGGTGATTCTAAAACGTACTCCGGGATTTTGAAAGCTGCCCCATACGGTGATCAAGAAGTCGTGAAGAAGGAATGTATTGGTTTCACCCAAAACAATAATGAAAGCTACAACCAACTGGTGTGGAAGATCTCTCCAAAAGTACTTCCAGCCGGATCAAAAACGGTGGAAATGGCTGCATATATAGCTGCTGGCATCTTTAATGAAGGGACAGCTGTCCTTTTATATTATATGAATGCAATGGGCGTCTCACTTGGGTCCAATGCGCATTCATATACAGATAAAGAAGATGCGCAGCGCATCAAGATCTCCGACCTGAGATCACACGAATTATTAGAAGCTGCCGACGATGCGAACGGATTATTATATGGCCCTGGAATAGATGACTCCATGTAAGTTGAAAAAAAAACGGAATTTACCACATGTAAAACGCTTTTGAAACTTTAAACGCGTTTTTCTCAAAACTATGTTTTCAAAATCGGTGATCAAGATTTCTCGAAAACGGCTGAACCGATCAGTCTCAAATTTCAACACAACCGTTTTAACTAGATTTTTTAGTAATTAATCGAAGATTTTTTTTCTCCGATAAATATTTTCCATTTTATAAACAATTTAAGGCTTAAATTTTCGTTCAAAATCGAGTCTTTTATTTTGAGAAGTCGCCATTTTGTCAAAAATTATTTTTTCGCTAATTCCTTCGATTAAATACTAGATAATGTATTATATTAACGAAATTTATTTGGTTTTTTCATTTCAGATAATCCGGTCCAGAGATATCGTGATCACCGCAAAATTGGTTTTTTTTGCGGAGCTCTAGGAGATCGGCGATAGCAACATTCGCGATGATTATTTTTACAAATAAAAAATATGTAAATATATTATAAGGTTATTATAATATGTACACCAATTTTCAAATTAATAAATTGAATAGTCTGCGCGAAAAAAATTCTTGAAAATCCGTCTTTTTAAAGCCTTCTAACTGTATGTAAGGCCTTAATCAGGAAGACGTTCGAAAACGTATTGTTAACGAGACATCCGCGGACGCCATCACGTGGCATTTTATTCCGCCCAGGGCTCCGCATTTTGGAGGTCTTTGGGAGGCCGCGGTGCGATCAATGAAACATCATTTTAATCGAGTTGCCGCCGATCAATCTCTCACTTTCGAGGAAGCCGCCACGTTACTTATCGAAATTGAAGCGATACTGAACTCTCGCCCGTTAACTCCATTGTCTCCCGATCCCGACGACTATTCCTATTTTACCCCTGGACATTTTTTAATCGGAGACTCACTAATATCTTATCCAGAGCCTAGCCTACTACGTTTACCTGTCAATAAATTATCACGCTGGCAAAGAATTGAGCAGATCCGTCAAGGTTTCTGGAAGCAATGGTCCGTGGACTATTTGCATCAACTCCAGCAACGCACGAAATGGAAAAGAGAGGAAGGACCTCCAATCAAGCTGGGCCAATTAGTCGTCATCAAAGAGGCTGATCAGCCTGCTCAGTCCTGGCTTCTAGGCCGCGTCGTCGTTACTCACCCTGGCTCAGATGGAATCGTCAGGGCTGCCAGCATCAAAACGGCCAAGGGAGTGTTCAAGAGGCCCGCCGCAAAACTTTGCATCTTGCCAATTGAAGACTGATATTGTTTTTCGTTGCTTTGCATAACTTTTTGAATTCTATCATTCGTGTACGATCATCATATTTATTTGTTAACTCGTTGTACGAAGAATTATTTTACTAGCTATTATCTTTATGTTATCTACCTATTGTTGACGCGTGTCCACCCATCAAGGCGCGCGGTATGTTGAGTACGTGAGCGGTATAACTCCGCTGGAAACCGCCCGATGGCGCGCGGTGTGCGTTTGAGGGCCTCTCCCCACTTTTTTCTCATCTCGCATGACGACGTGCCACGTCGTCAGTCTTCGCTCGGCGCTTGATCAAGCAACGTCGTAGCGCAATAAAGAACATTCGAAACACGAGAACCAAGAAGTTTAACAATCATTGAAAAATACTTACCAAATCCTAAAAACCTAAAAAATAAGATTAATAAAAAGAGACAACACGTGCCAAGCACACGGTTGTACAAGAGCTGCACAATACACTATTAAACTTACAGAAAAAATCCCAAAAGTTCTGCAAACTCGAAAGATGCATCGGAAAAATGTCCTACACGATTGCATAAATTTGTAACCTTTTTCATTGAGCGGAACATGTTTATTTATAAAAAAATTAATTTGTGGTAATTTTTTCGAGCAAAGTAGTCTCGGAATAATTACAAAAGTTTTAAATTTTGGTTGCAAATTCTCAGAACATCCATTGTGATTAATTTACAAATTTGCAACCTCGTACACAATCCGGAACATTATGCAATTTTGAAAATCGAATTTTTGCATTTTTTCGTCCGCAAAAAAATTGCAAAAGTTTTGCAATTCGAGCCGATGGCGTAGTTAATAGAGGTATTCCAATTTGGAGCTAAATTCGAGATGCAGAAAATATTTTAATCATAGCAATAAAGATATATTATTTCCGTCTCTGAAACGGTCTATATAGCGCGCATGACCCCGGGGCCTCGGTATCGGTAAGTATAATCGGTAAGCCGTATCAGTTACTTGGCCAGCGTTTTTGGTTCGAGAACGTCTCGCGTTATCATCCTCATTTTGAACATTTTCACGATGGACGCAATAATTAATAATTGTTCTATTTGCGGTACCGATTTATGTGACGAGGACGTCGAAAATCTCGATAGAGGTGGAATTGAATTGCTTATTCAATGCAGTGAAAAAAAAGTGATAAGATAGCCACTGCTCTCGTTGGCGCAAAAACTGTCACTAATGAAAATTTACATGAGGCATTCCATGCGATTTCGAACGGTCAAAAAGTTGTCCACTCTCAAAAAGATTGAAATTTTGTTAAATTATTTAATTATATGAAAAAGAGTGGATTTTTTCAAAATTTTTGGATCGCATTTTTTTGAGTTTTTCAAAATTTCGAAATTTTCTAAGTACCGTTATATCTTGAAAGCATACGATTAAGCATAAAAAATTTTCAGACAAAAAAGTTGCATTTTTACATAAGCTTCGTGAAAATTCATTTTTCTGAATTTTTCGAGTTTGAAAAATGACCATTTGCATAAAAAATATACAAAAATAATTTTTTTCGGTCGGTATGTCATTTTCGATTTATCTCAAAAAATTTCAGACAATACACCGAAATGTGCACAATAGACACGTATTTTTTTAAGATGGCTCGATTAGTCGTTCTAAAGCTATGCTTTATTTTATTAATAAATTTTTTTTTTAATTCGTTTAGAAAAATCAATTATTATCGAAAATCATGTTCTCCCAAATTGTTTTTCTCAAATTTTTAAATAAGAGTACATCGACAATAATAATATAAATGTTTTGGTTCTTATTGGAGCATAGTTCATCGGTAACGTAGATGGAACTCCGTTGATCTCGTTCGAAAGCTACGCTCTATAATCACTCGTTCAAAAAATTCAATGATTAAATTTAAAATTTTCTGCCGTAACATTATATTTTTCCCTTATTGTTGTAAACATTAATCCAAATGTCAGAACTCGGAAAAAGTGACGCATATATGCTTTTGTCCCCAGTTTTTACATTGTGATGAATGTGAAGCATCTATGCTTCTCTTTTTCCCAGTTCTGACATTTGGATTAATGTTTACAACAATAAGGGAAAAATATAATGTTATGGCAGAAAATTATTAATTTAATCATGAAATTTTCTGAACGAGCGATTAAAGAGCGTAGCTTTCGAACGAGATCAACGGAGTTCCATCTACGTTACCGATGAACTATGCTCCAATAAGAACCAAAACATTAATATTATTATTGTCGATGTACTCTTATCTAAAAATTTGAGAAAAACAATTTGGGAGAGTATGATTTTCGATAATAATTGATTTTTCTAAAAGAATTTAAAAAAATGTATTAATAAAATAAAGCATAGCTTTAGAACGAATAATCGAGCCATCTTAAAAAAAATACGTATCTATTGTGCACATTTCCGAGTATTTGCTGAAATTTTTTGAGATAAATCGAAAATAATATACCGACCGAAAAAAATTATTTTTGTATATTTTCTGTGAGAATGGTCATTTTTGAGACTCGAAAAATTCAGAAAAATGAATTTTCACGAAGCTCATGTAAAAATGCAACTTCTTTGTCTGAAACATTTTTCTGCTTAATCGTATACTTTCAAGATATAACGGTACTTAGAAAATTTCGAAATTTTGAAAAACTCAAAAAAATGCGATCCAAAAATTTTGAAAAAAGGTACACTACTCTTTTTCATATAATTAAATAATTTGACAAAATTTCAATCGTTTTGAGAGTGGATAACTTTTTGACCGTTCGAAACCGCATGGAATGCCTCACATACAATATTGACAATTTTGAGGATAACATGAAAATACATAATGGTGAAAAAATCCAAACAGTAGTTTTCTTTAAATCGCTCAAAGTTCCGGATCGCATGCGGGGTTGCAAATTTCAATACTGACATTAATCAGGTAATAAAATACGAAAAATCGATTTTTGGAAATCGCACGAGGTTCCGGGTCACGTGTGAGGTTGCAAATTCGAATACTGATATCAATTTCAAAATGAAACCATTGGCTCGATTTGCAAAAGTTTTTCAATTCTTGTGAGAACAAAAAAATGCCAAAAATTGATTTTCATAATTGCATAATGTTTCGGATTGTGTACGAGGTTGCACATTTGTAAATGCATCACAATTGATGTTCTGAGCATTTACAACCAAAATTTAAAACTTTTGTAATTATTCCGAGACTACTTTGCTCGAAAAAATGACCACAAATAAATTTTTTTATAAATAAACATGTTCCACTCAATGCAAAAGGCTGCAAATTTATACACTTGTGTGGGAAATTTTTCTGATGCATCTTCCAAGTTTGCAGAACTTTTGAAATTTTTTCGGTCAATTTGTTACAGAAAAACATTAATTTGTAATTTTTAAAAATGTCCCATCCCTTAAAATTGGTTGCAAATCTGGTAGGTGGTATTAAATACCACATTTAACGCTACTCCAAGTTTGCAACACTTTTGGAATTTTTTTTACGAAAATGCAGAAAGGTTTGATTTATTTGCAATTTTAACGATGTTCCGGACTTTGGAGAAGGTTGCAAATTAAGATTCATTGTTTTCTCGGTGTACCAATAAGTTCACCAAAGCTTAAAAACTTTTGGAATAATTGTTAAATTTTCAATTTTCAATGTCTAGAATGACTGGTCTAGTATGCTTAGGGGGGAACGTTAAAAACGTAGTGGGGTGTTTCCGAACAGGCTGACTCATTGAAATAAGATGTGACGACAGCGAGACCCACTTATCTCACCGGCGTAATCTTAACCCGTTGCGTGTGTAGCGCGGCTATAGCCGCGGCAACCGAAGTGACCAAGAATGAGTAGCGAAGCTATTGCCGCGCCTTCAAAAAAGTCGATTAAGACTTCTTCGATCTTCCTGAAATATGGTATCCTGAAGTTTTTTTGGCCTCTAAATCCGAAAATGATATCACAATTCCAAAATTCAAGATGGCGGATCCAACATGGCGGATCAAAATCGCAAAAAATTTGTGGATTTTCATGAAACTTGGTATCTACGAGTTTTTGGTATCGCTGAATCCGACAATGATGTCAAAATTTCAAAATAAAAAATGGTGGATCCAATAGGGTGAAATTACAATATCGGTAGACTTTCATAAAACTTGGTATCTATAAGTTCATTGTATCACTGAATCCGAATATGTCAAAATTTCGAAATCCCAAATGGCGGATCCAAGATGGCGGATCAAAATTACAATATCGGTGGATTTTCATGGAACTTGGTATCAACTAGTTTTTTATATTGCTGAATCCAAATATGATGTGAACATTTAAAAATAAAGAACACCTTGAAGGCAGTTATTGGAAAACTGATTTATACACTTATAGAATATGTTGAGAATGGAGTTTGTCGCGTCTCGCGTGAACGCGGCTTTACGGCGGTTCGTGTGAGTCGCGCAGTCGAGGTCTCTGAAACCGCGGCGTGCGTGTTTCCATGCGCGTGCTCGGCGAGCGTTAGTAGATTCGGGGTTAGCTGAGCGGGAACCCGCGCCGATTAGTCAGTCGCTCGAGACGCTCGCGATACAGCGGATCGAGAGTACATGTGTCCTATTTCTACTGCAATAAAGAAAGCCACGTTTTTTTTATCATTTACGAATACTTTATTTCTGTTATTCCGAACATTTTCCGATCATCCTTACTATGACAAATAGCCTGCTTCGACAGGGGAAAGGGTGGGCGGTTCGGGGGGAGAGCGTCATGAAACTTGCGGACCAGCCCTATCCGACTCCGCCGAAATCGCGTTCAGCTTTCAAGCCTTCCAAAACCCACCTCAAAAATCTTGACTGGTAGATGGCGTCTAATACGTAACCCCCGCTCACCCCGCTGGCTGGGGCCGAGGGGCACGCGGAGTGAGGAAGGTTTGGTGTCCGATAGGCGAGGGGCATGCGAGGTGAGGTAGGACTGGTGGGCACTGTGGCACCAAATGTTTCAAGCGCCGCAGTAGCGACAGTTTCTGTCCCTAACACGATTTTCGGCGGAGTCGGATAGGGCTGTTGCGGACGAGACAGAATCGAAAAATTCTGTTTTGCTCGGGTCGAGCGGAAGCACATCGGAAACGTTCGGTAACTCTCGGCCTCTTCCGAGCGTTCTATTATACCTTTTTGCTATATTCTGCGATATTTACCGTTCTGCGCATGACTACGCGCAGATGTCCGAGGCGAGACCCGACGAGCGTTCGGGATCCTTGGGCCTTTGGCGATAGTGCAATATAGGGGATGGCGTAAAGTGACCTTTGGGAAAGTGGCCTTTGGGAAAGTGGGCCGTGTCAGTTTGCCCCAAGTCTCCCACCGTTTTTCCGAACTCATCCGAATGCGAATCGAGCAGTGGGTCTCAATCTGCGGTTCGTCGTCCAAATTTCAGAGCCCGTAATTAGCGCGATTTTCGAATCAGCCTAGACGGACATAATTATTAAAATTGGATATCCATTGAACATTTAACTAAAAAATTATGTACGACTGTTCATATTTGATTTTCATACTTCGTTTGTGTTAAAAATGAATCGCTTTCAACCCGCCGCGTGAGCTTTGGCGACAAAAGACCGCATCGTTATTTTTTAAATATTTTCTATATAATTTTAAAGGGAATATTTCTTGGATATAGTGGATATTTGTGAATAGGGGCTGGCAAATAATATATTTTAAGATTGACGCTGGTATCTTACCGGGAGTATCCCGATTAAACAAACCAATCGTAGCGATATACAAACACGAATGTAAAATATGTCAAATAGATAACGAATTAAAATATGAATTACAGTAAATATATGTATTTTCTTTCGACTCACCTTTCAATTCTATGCAATCAGTATTTTCGGAAAGGAATAAGAAGCAGCCCAAGAGCCAGTACAACTCGCGCCCTTCGAAGGTCTTTATTTTTTTTTTCCTCTTTTACCCAATATTCCATCCAATTGCGAGCCACTACAGAATCGAACACTTCTTGATGAAGAGATCCATAATGCCAGACGAGGATTGCCCGCTGATAGTGAGTACTGCTTTATTGCATTCATTTTTGTCGTAAAAAATATTAGAATTCCACCATTATATTCGACTAAAAATATAGATTTCTAAGGTGCTGTTGTGCCCCGCAATTTTCATTACATTTTTGTCATTAAAAGAAAGGTTATTTTATTATAAAGCAAATTATAAAATAAATGTACGAAACAATTATATGCTTGATATAATTGTTTCCCACGATCGAACATCGCTGATTCCGAATCAAGCGATATGAAATGAGATACGATACTTCCTTTACAAACAGCAAAATAATAAAATTAAAAAGAATAAAACGAAACCGCTTACGCGAGGTAACGGATATATGGATTTCCGTTACGACAATAGAATCCTTTTCGAAAGACTGTGCCCAATACAATCATGCGATTGGCTGGGAACGGTCAGACCACAAAAAATTGTAAAATCAGCTTTTCGACGACGAGCCTCGAGGAACCGAAAGCTCGCCATCGAAGAGACAGTCTTGAACGAAAGATCAAGTCGAACGGTCCTGATCACTAGACTCCCGTGCCGCGTAAGAATTTCCTCATCGATACTTTGAAAAAGCGCGAATAGAAATATCTAACAGAAACCCGCGGCGCGGTAAACGTGATACGTCGTACCGCGATAAACAAGTGTATACCTGTAGTGAAAAAACCCTACGATCAAAATAAATCCCAATCGTATCTGTATTTTAACGAGTACTTAATTTGGCAAACGATCCCAAAACTTATCCCTCCTGACCCGTAATCCCATTGGTTAAGGAGACACGGGCCATCCGGGGACACAACAGTGCTAAGGATTACAACAGACACACCACTGGTGCTCGGGATACTTGAGGTCAGGGCCGGCGGAAGAGCTTGAGCCCGGGTGTGGAATAAATGGAGGGGCGGGGGTAAAACGAGAGGAGGGGGTAAAGGAGGGGAGATGAAAAAATAGAATAAAATGATTACGACTTTACAATACGATTTGGTAATTCTTTACTTTTACGGCTTTTCCGAATTTCACAGGTTTTCAACATTTTCTTTTCGGAGGATCTTTGTTAGGTCCTCTATATGAAGAATCAGATGGGGGAGGTCAGAAAATGTTATCAGGAATCCTGATAATCAGAATAAAATGTTATCAGGATTCCTGATAACATTTTCTGACCTCCCCTATCTGATTCTTCATGTAGAGGACCTAACAAAGATCCTCCGAAAAGAAAATTTTTAAACACTGTGAAATTCGGAAAAGCCGTAAAAGTAAATAAGTACCTACGATTTTTTCATTTTAGAACTGCGAAAGTTGCCGTTCGCTTCGAGTTTTTTATAATAAATTCGTTTAAGGGTATATCTATGTCTAAATGATCGACCATGTCTGCATACACATACAAAATCGCTATGTGGTTAAGTCTTTTTTGAAGCATCGTGGACCGCAAATAACTTTTCAGATGTCGTAGAGTCGAAAACGATCGTTCGTTAGAACATGACGATCCCGGAATCGTCAAGAGCAAACGGATGAAACGTGCATATTCAGGCACAAGGTCAACTCTCCATTATTTTTCTTTAAAAAATTCGAAAATCGCTTCCAAATTCTTCACTTCCGTTTTATTACGTTTTACCACGTCCAAAAACATTTTACGATCCGATAAGAGTCTTTCTACGTCAAAATCGGTTTTATAAAAATCTAAGATCTTGTCTTCATCGGTAGGACTGCCAATTGCAAACGATTCTAACGATTCAAAAAACTGATTACCTTCGGTGTTAAATGTCGTCTCTAAAGACGCCGTAACTTGATCGTACATGGTAAAATATTTTTTTCGGTACCACTCGTGTAGACTTTGAAACACGTAATTTTCTGACTGGCCTTTATCGAGGCACCTTGGAATTTTTCGCGCACGAGGCAGCTTTGGGCCACTTATATCGAAATCTCTAACGTTCTCAATCGCTTTCCGACACTTTTCCCAGATAACGTCGAATTTCGAATCGCGAGAAGAATTGAAATGGAACGACACGACTGGCATAAACAAGAACAAAGGCTGCTTCCCCTTAGCTGTGTTAGTGCCTTTGAATGGCACCAACACGAATAATAGCGCACTACACATGAGTAGTCACACACATCGACATATAGAAATGGACTGCTAATGTCGCGAGAAAAAGTGAAAACGCAATAGAGAGGAGACTAGGGTGGGTCTAATTGTAAGTCTCACTCTCTCTAATTGTAAGTTAAAGCCGATTGGTCGCAATCATTTACGATGCATGAGATGGAGAGAGATAGGCTTAGACCCGTCCTAGTTTCCTCTCTTTCTATTGCGATTTCACTTTTTCTCGCGCATTAGCAGTCCATACCTATATGTCAATGGTCATTCTTCCCGCCATCGATTTCTGATTGGCTGCGCTTACACTTATAGCTTACATGATCCGTCGACGATGCAGAGCAGCACCAGCGTGTGGTGCTGTTTACAAAAAACAAAATTTTTTTTTAAAAAAATAAAATTTCAAGACAAAAACCAACGTTCGAGAATTTCGCGTGTGGAATTCCGTACCCGGGCATTTTTCGGGTGTGGAGTTGTCTATACCCCCATAGGTGTTCCGCCGTCCCTGCTTGAGGTAGGATACCAGCGTCAATCTCAAAATATATTATTTGCCAGCCCCTATTCACAAATATCCTATATATTCAAGAAATATTCCTTTTAAAATTATATAGAAAATAGGAAGAAATAAAGATACGGTCCTTTGGCGGGATGAAAACGATTCATTTTGAACACAAACAAAGTATAAAAATCAAATATGAACAGTCGTACATCATTTTTTAGTTAAATGTTCAATGGATATCCAATTTTAATAATTATGTCCGCCTGCGCTGATTCGAAAATCGCGCCATTACGGGCTGTGAAATTTGGACGACGAACCGCAGATTGAGACCCACTGCTCGATTCGCCTTTGGGTGAGTTCGAAAAAACGGTGGGAGACTTGGGGCAAACTGACACGGGCCCACTTTCCCAACGGCCACTTTCCCAAAGTTCACTTTACGCCATCCCCAATATAGATATAGCCGGACGAGGTACGACGTCCTTGACGACATCGCCGAATGCGAGAGAGACAACGCAATTAGCGCTCGCTACGGAGCGAGAGAGAACGTGCGAGAATATGTCGTCCATGTATATGCTCCACATATGCCGCCGTGTGTCGCGATATATATATTCAAACTAGCGACTATTATGAAAAATTATTTAATTCTATCTTACATCTTACATTTGTTCCATCTTACATTTATTTCAGCTCACATCTTACATGTATTCCAACTTAGATCATACATTTAGTCCATCTTACATCTGACGTTTATTCGATCTTACAACTTAAAAATATCATAAATGTCAATCTGGCCTGGTCATATGTATATAACATCGAAATCTCGTCCACCACGTGCAGGGGGCGGAGCCTCCAGGCTCAGCTGTCTAGAACCGGAAGCCAGCCATTTTTTTTCACGTCCACATTCGCGAGAGCTGTAACACTGACCAGTACATCCACCAGAGATTAGAGGAGAGATCGCCAGAGAGGTCGGGGAAGCCGTTTCACCGACTTGGTGCGCCGCCAACCAGGGGGCCGGCGAACTAGCTTCCCCCCGGCGCGTATATATAGTAATAGCACAATGCTAAATTCGTATCGTCGCCGTCATAGCGGGGGGCATTTTCGAGCCGGAGCTACATCGGCAACAGAGATGAATAGGCTATTCATCTCTGTCGGCAAGGCCATACTCGGTCGTATGCTTAGAGGGGGACGTCAGAGGTGGTCAGAGCGTCGTGGGGAATTTCCGAACAGGCTGCCTCATTGAAATAAGATGTTACGACAGCGCGACCCACGTGTCTCGCCACCGTAATTTAAAACGAAACTAGTTCTTATGGAATAACTCGTTTGTTTTCTACTTTTGATAAAGGATGGTCATGAACAAATTTATAGGAAATTCAATTATCTAGCGGTTTTTTCATAACAATTTTTCGTCTCTGATCAATATTTTCGACTTTAATCTGAAAGAGGAAACCAAATTAAATAATGGTGTTCCCTCGTTCACTTTTCTAAGTTTAGCGCGTTAAGGGGTGGGGTGGGGATAGATACTTCGATATTAAAAAAAGCATACTTTTGATAATTTTTTTTGCGACACCGCTAATATACATTTATTCCTATAATAACTACTAAATAACGTAACACTCGAAGAATATGCTATAAAATGTTCATTAACTTTTATGAACAAATGAGCCATTGACGGAGAATCTCTGCGGACGTCTAGAAAAAAAAGTTTTATTGCGGCGCCCATCATAACTCATCACTGGATCATCCGAAACCGAAGATCCAAAATGATTTCATTTGGTGATAAGTTTCTGCAGGTAATAACGACGAACATTTTTTTAAAAATTGATTGGTTAATTTTTTACACCACTCAGAAGTCAAAATACTGATTTTTCATTAAAAAAATTGAAAATGTTGCCATTTGAGAATACTATAAAATTTGAAAAAAAATATCAACGTCATAACCTGCAGAAACTTATCACCTAATAAAATCATTTTGGTTCCTTGGTCTGAGATGATTCAGTGATGAGTTATGATGGGCACGGCAATGAAACTTTTTTTTTAAACGTCTGCAGAGATTTTCCGTCAATGGCTCATTTGTTCATAAAAGTTAATGAAAATTTCATAGAATATTCTCCAAATGTTACGTTATTGAGTAGTTATTATAGAAATAAATGTATATTAACTCTGTCGTCGAAAAAAATTATCAAAAATATGCTTATTTTATATCCAATTTACCTCCCATCCCCTGTGGGAGTATTAACAAACTTTTCCACAATCGAATTATCTACAATCTTTGTTTTTTTATCGTTCTGTTTTCTCGTATCGATATTTTAAGTCCTCCGTTATTGTCATTACGCTGCGAAGTAAGGCGTGATTCGCCAATTTTGTGGGGGGGTGGCTACAACTACATTTTTATTGATATGACCAAATCCCCATTTTGTTAGGACTACCCGTCTCGGTCGCACCTAGAAGGGGTTTTTTTTAAAGCGCTCCCGTTAGTTCTTATTACCCACCATTGATGCCGTTGAAAACGGTCAAATTGGTTGAAAAACTTTGGAAGGTCCGTAATTTTATTTTTTACGTAAAACATTCCCCCACGAGTAACGATCGGCCCTCATACAATGATTACAAATCTTTCTCGCGTAATAACTCGTTAAATTAATAACTATCTTGTGTTTTCTAATGTTTATTGATTTAACGTAAATATGCTGCATTGGCGCAAAATCAAATTTTGTGTCTCATGCCCGATTATGATTGATTTTTCACGTCGAAAACAGATTCTTTATACATTTTATCTTAGCATAATTGTATAAGAAAAATACTTGAAAAAAAAAGTAAACGAAAATTCGCAAAACGCCGAATTGGCAGCTATCAAAATAATGGAGAAAATTGTTTTTTTAAGGAGGCTCCGTCGCTAACGTCTCAACAACAGAAAAAAATAATTTTCAAGTATATCATAGATAATGTACCCATATTCACGTATGCAAAGTTTCAGATAAGGTTAACGACTAAATAAGAAAGATGAAAATAGTTAAACTTGGGATTTTTAACACAGGGCTTATGGAAGATGCACCCCCAAAAGACTTGTATGAAGCGATATTTTTGCACTCAGACAACAGATATTGATAAAAAACCACAGCTTGTGGTTGATTGATCATGAAGATGGTCATGAAGATTGCATGAAGTAACGTTGATTAGGTCATGAAGATTCCAAATATAATGAAAAAGTTGTGGGTCATCGACTTATGTAAAAAAATATTCAATGTTAAAATGTCAAAATATTTAAAACTCCGATGGGTTTCGCGAACGTGTGAAGATCTGGCAGCGTCACAGGAATCAGGTGTTCGTTTGTTTAGTCCTGGCTCGATCCACCGCTTTGCGGCGGCGCTAACCAAACTGTCATAGCCTTAGAATCGGGTTAGTTCAACGCATATTTTCTGTCACAATAAAAATCTCGAACTGTCAGCTCGCGGTGTCAGAAGAAAATCAGCGGCGATCAGAGGAGAGGGTGGCATGGAGAATTGCGATGTTGCCGTACTTCTTTCGGCAGTATCGTAACGTAAAATTGTGCCAATTCTGCGGTATTTATTTATCGATGCCCAGCTAGTTAGTCTTGTATAAAATTATCAATAATACGTTTATAATCAACCGTATTATGCCAAACATGCGTATGACTGAAAAAAAATGGGCCCCGCTTAAACGCCCGCGCAACCCGCCCCTCCGTGACCGAGCCTCCTTAAATGTAGGGGTTTGTTTTTAACTTGCACTTCAAGCTCCGCAAATATTATAAAGATCCCAGATAATGAGACCGATTCTTAGTACTCTATTTGGTGGAATCATCCATACATAAGAACTATATTTGACCCTAATACAACGAAATCATTTAGAATTCATCTTGTCAAAGCTTCAGAATGAGCGTCCAGTCGATAAAAAAAATTTTGCGCCATGTTATTGAAACGTAAAAACTTTAAAAAATGGGCGCCACCCCTAAAAATAGTCCGATCGAGCTCATCTCCGGGGTGAATTCTCCGGATGCAAAATACTTTGCAGTACGTGTATTTTGATTGAAATCAGAAGAAAAATTTTTTTTCAAGCCACCCTAGTGTATATGTATTGAAGTTCGAGAATAAAACAACGTTTGGCTATCAAGGATGACGATTAATAGACACGAACGGGATCAATAACATAAAGGTGTAAAGTGACGTTGATTAAGATGATGATGGAATTGAAATACTAAGAAATGAAAATAGATAATAAAAATGGAAGTGAAATAATAATATTGTGATTGTTGTGATTTTTTTAGTCGTCCGTTGAGGATTTTCAATTTTTCATCATGAATACTGTCTCTCAAAAAATACTCATCGCAAAAAGACATAAGAATAAACTTTTTTATATTTCACCGCTGTATCGAAAAAAATCATAATTTTTCTACATTGCGAAAATTTACATTTGGCAAGGAAATTAGAATACAGTTTTTTTTACTCAATGACAGACATCCTGTTGAATTCATACTGAAATCGAAATTCTGTTATAAGGTTTAAAAAATGTTATTCTTAGTTTTTTGCCAAATTTCAATTTTGTTAATGCAGAAAAATTATGATTTCGATTTTTTTCAATAAAGCGGAAAAAATTAAAAAGTGTTTATTATTATATTTTTTTTGTTCGATGAATATTCTTTCAGATACAAAGTTCGTCATGAAAAAATTGAAAATTGTGAACGAACGCCTAAAACAATCTAAAACAAATCACAGACGTTCCTGGTATCACCCTCGAAAAGTATAATCATCATAAGTAGATAAAAAATTGGTCGCAATCGCGAATTCGTCCGATAATGGCTTTTCTGAGCCAGCCACGAGAAGCCATTTTTACGTAGTAAATATTAGATTCACAGAAATTTTACAAGAAACTTTTTTTGTAGAACATCAAATTTCCTACAAAATTTTTATGGAGAATTTTTGTATCATGTATAGTTTTGAAGAAATATAAAATGTCCCCGGCAAAATTCTAAATGCATGCATTTTCCCTTCTCAAATTCGATTTCTTGTCGCCCTGAGTTAGACTTATCGGACAAATTCCGGATTGCGACCAATTTTTTTCTTTTTATGCCAATTACTTTGAAAGGGCAATACCAAAAAAATTCCGACATCACCCAATTAAGAACCATCCTAATATTATATAGTAATTATTATTTTGTACGCTTCACGCGTAATCTGTTGTAAACTTATACAACTATCACAATTCGTGGTATCCCGTACAAATCAGTGCACTCGGCTAAACAGTCAGCAAAATTGAGTACGTTAGTGTGTAATTGTGGGAGAATTGTAATAATAATGTATCAGAGACTGGAATGCTTCCAGCATTCTAAATTGCTGCAATTTTTTTTTCATTGTGATCCGAATGATTGAAATAGTCGCTTTCGCTAAAAGTCAATGAGAGGGTCAATTTTTGTTAAATTAATTTTTCGAGGATGAAATTTTTGTTTTTGTCAATAATCCATATGTTTTCGACGGAAATTGTTGAGTATTGCAAACAACAATACAGGGAAATTTTTTTTATTATTTTGAAACAATACATTTTTTTATCGAGAGCTAATTTTTATTCATTATTTGAGGATAACATTTATTCTTCGACCGATAATCCATATTTTTCACCCAAAAAATGATGGGTATCGGTTATCATTATCAACAAAGTATTGCACAGCATTTTTTGATACCCCCCCCCCCCCCCCCCCCATTAAATTATTGAAGGCTCATTGATATTTTATACATGTGGCGAATTCAATTCACTTCGATCGATGTTCGGTTCGATGAATTTATCGGTAGTTACAGAGACAACCCAGGTTTCTCGATGGATTTAGCTAAAAAATCGCGACTATTGCAAAAATTACATATGCATAAGGCACCGAATGTGTGCGAAACTTGGGGGCTGTAGCTTAAGGCGTTGTCGAGTTATAAGCGTTCGAATTTTGAATGGTCGATTCATCCATTCGCACACACACAGACCCATACGTACGCACAGACACGCGTACACATGCACATAGAGACACGCGCGCGCGATGCCCGGCCCGACGGCCGTTGAAGCGTTTCGTTTTATTTTTGTTAAGTAAATCGAAATGGCTCATCTACACTCGGGCGTTCCCGCTCGTCATACACGCCATATACGCCACACCAGCCCTATCCGACTCCGCCGAAAATCGTGTTAGGGACAGAAACTGTCGCTACTGCGGCGCTTGAAACATTTGGTGCCACAGTGCCCACCAGTCCTACCTCACCTCGCATGCCCCTCGCCTATCGGACACCAAACCTTCCTCACTCCGCGTGCCCCTCGGCCCCAGCCAGCGGGGTGAGCGGGGGTTACGTATTAGACGCCATCTACCAGTCAAGATTTTTGAGGTGGGTTTTGGAAGGCTTGAAAGCTGAACGCGATTTCGGCGGAGTCGGATAGGGCTGCGCCACACAACCATGCGTTTCGTTCCGCCCGCTCCCCGCGTACATCGGGCCGTAGATCGACGCTGGCCGCTGGGCTCCACCGGGCTCTGGCCTCGCATCGAGGCTTAGGGGAGACCGGGGCAGGTTTGGTACAGGGGCAGGTTTACACAACGCTTATAATTCGCATACTGCTTATCAGAGCACGCCAATTCTCGTGCCAGGAGAAGCGTAGCGGCCGCCCTGAAATAGTCATGTTAGTCCGGCGTCAGTCGCGTGCGTATTACGTCGTATGAAAAACTTTTTCGTTTTTTTCATTGGGTAAGTAAATTTGTATACAAATATATCAGCGTTAATAGAATCTGGACCATCAGATCTTTGTAGGCCATTATGGCTTATTCTACTAGAGGGTTCTTTTGTGGTTATTTTAAGCCTATAAATTGGTTGTTTACCTCAAGAATGAAGCGTGGAGTTTCGGTTGAAAAAAAAAATGGCAAGTTTACACGAAATTCGTGGGGCTAGTTTACACAGTGTGTAAATGTTCCCCTTGCCGTTAATATTCTTTATTATTAATTTTAAGTGGCTTAAATGTTTGCAGATGACAAGATGGTTCGTACTTATAAGAGGAAAACCAATAGAAGTAAAAATATTAATGCCACAAAGATACTGGCGGCAGTAGAGCAAGTAAAAGGTGGGTAATCTTTGAGACGCGTAGCTGCAGCTTTTGGCTCAAAGTTCAAGACTCTTGTAACTACTTTGTAACAATCGATTTAAACTTTTTAAATAAACTGACGTAATTTTGAAATAAAATTGTATTTTATTTATTAACAATAAGCCTTTATTCCACAGTTTTTAGTGGTGTGTAAACGTACCCCAGGCGTCGTGTAAACTTACCCCGGTTACGGGGCAAGTTTGCACAGGTGTCATCACCGCACAAAAAATTGTGAAACATAGGAAATATGCTCATTCAAGATACATAAAACGCACCACGCTGTAGCTTAGAGTTCAACTAATGACAAGGGATGAAGAACAAAGCAAATAATGCAACGTATAAAAAGAGAAAAATCACTTGACTAAAAGCGTGTAAACCTGCCCCGGTCTCCCCTACGCTTGAGCGTGACACCCGGTATATTCTGTCGGGCTCCATTGGGCTCTCGGCTCGGCGGATCCCGCTACAAATCGGAAAAATTCGGGGCAGACAGAACTCCACGGCGCTGGCGATCTCTCCTCTAATCTCTGCATCCACAAGTCGGTAGGGCGGAATCCGCAGCATCGGCGGTTTCACATCTACCTTTTTTAGTTTGCGGCTCGCCGCTACGGGTGGTGGCGCTGCAAAAACATCCACCGCAAAAACAGGCTCCACTGTACATCTCTCCTGTGATCTCTGGCTGACGAGGGGTACTCTGTACCCTCTGTACTCCTATACCGCGTGCTCTCCCCACTGTAGGCGCAGCGAGGGGCTCCCCTGCTCACCTACCAGGGCTGCGTTCTGAAACCCAACTCGAGTCAACTATAGTATAACTATAGTAATAGAATTATAACGACGCGAGTTAACTATAGTTGACTCGAGTAGGGATTCAGAACGCAGCCCAGCACTGTGCTTGCTTTGGTCACTCTCCGAACTAACATCGGGGCGCTCCTGTCCTCTAGTCTCCTTGGTGACGCCATATTGCAATTAACCCGTATCGTACCAACTATTTATTTCGCTGTGCGTCAATTTTATCAATGTTATAAAATTTCATAAAACGTTATACGAAGGTAAACAAATTTATATTGAAATTAATAAAGTCATGCTAGCACATACTGTAAGCACACCACGCAACGAGGCAGTATACTGCCTCGTCGCATGTTGCGTCTTTTTTTGAAGTACATTTTTTAAATATTCTTGTATGAGTTTTAGATTCAGCAATGGGGAGACTACGCTGCAGACAATTGTGTCACTGGGCAGTATAGGCAGCTAAAGCGGCGCAAGGAGCTAGGTCTTCGGCAACTCTCCCTCCTTGGTGTACCTAAGGTAATGCACATTTCTATAATTACTCTGGAAACTTTGCGCGTTCCCATCGAGCAAGTTAATTGCCAGTAAGTCCTGGATTCAGCTGTTAGGACAGAGATCACACTCATCGTGTCTTCATAAAGAAAGCGTCAGTAGCACTTGTACCTGTATCAGTATTTTAATTTTGATCTGAAGATATTTCACAAATTCTGGTTTTACGTGCGCAGTCAAGTGCAAAGGTTTATTCTGTCACTTTTAATAAAGAGTATACCTTCTCACTGCTATGTTACCTGGTAAGCTGCCTCATTTTGGTCACTGCAGTTGAGTGTGCAGTAAATTGCAGTCTGCAGTGACCATTCAACTGCTGTGCCCAAAATGTGGCAGCGCACTGAACTGCGGTGACCAAATTTTGGTAGCACACTCGACTGGGGGGGACTGAAATATGGCAGCGCAACAGATAACACAGGGTTGAGAGGGGTTGCTGTTGAGTAAGAGTGACATAATGAACCTCTGCACTTGACTGCGCACTTAAAACCATAATTTGTGAAATATCTTCAGCTCGAAATTGAAATATTTATACAAGTACATGTACTACTGACGATATCTCTTTGGAGACACGACGAGTATGCTCTGTGTCTTAAGGTAGTTCTGTCGTCTAGAGTTCATTTTGCATAAATTTAAGAAAAATGAGATAGAATTGCAAACACTTCTCAATGGTATAAAAATTTGAAAAAATCCATGCATTCAGTAATAATTTGAAAAGGTTATTAACAAATCAATGAAAAAAAAATGTTTTACAAACCTCCTGGCGACCAACATTTTTTTTTTAAATAAAAATGATTCTCGTTCGTTTTTCTGAATACGTATGAATTTTTTCAGATTTCTAAATTCACTTTGAATTTTGAGCTTTTCATATAAAGTCCGACCTGCTAATGAGAAACCAAAAGCCCCCAAGGGGAAGAGTTTTTCTTGTATATCGCATACCCCCATACATATGGGTGCGCGCTCCATGCTCACTACCTCTGTCTGTCTCTCTCACTCTTTTCCGCATGCGATCCTCTCAACAAGAAACACGCTCGAATAAGTTCCAACTTAGTATTCACATGCAAAAACGTTTTCGACTGCACGTGGACATTTATTTCGCGAATTTTGTGTCCATATTATTTTATCGCATTCATATAAAAGAAGAAGTCAATATCTTTGAAGATTCGTCTTCAATGGCAGAGTTAGACTCTCTCGAAAATATTCCACCGTCAGTTGAGAGCGTTGCGGATCAAAATAATATGCAACAAGACGAAAACGCTTTTCATAACGTCTCGGAAATTTTGCTGTTTTATATGAGAATCTTTAAACGCCCCTATCTTTGTTTTTATTTTATATGAAATCTTGTCAACACATACGTATCGTTTTAATTGATACAAAAAATTTCTAATAAACTTGTAGATTTTGTGTTACATTCACACACGCACACACATACTCACGCACGCATGCACCCATCAATTTACGCTACAGCATTTACTCTATTTTGCCCGAATAATCTCTCCCAGGCTGGTTCCTTAACCAAAAGTTCCGCGCACGGAATTCTTGAGCTCGGAGTTCGAGCCGGAGTGGGGGAAGAGCTCGAGTTAGAAACTGCTGAAAGTTTCTTATTGCCCGGTTTCTTATTTGGAGGTCCGACTGTATTCACAAGGAGCGACTACGACCTCGGCATTTTTGCAGAAGTTTACGAGAAAATCGACTTTGAAATATTTCGAGCAGTTTATGAGGACTAACGAAATAACAATGCACATCCGGCCGAGTAGCCGAGCGGGTAGGGAGCAAGGCTAGTAATCTGGTCCCCGGTTCGATCCTTACCGTGAGATGTTTTTTTTTCATTCATTTTACTTTTCTCTCATACGCGTAAAATTACCGTTTACAATTGTTTGAATTTATGTTTTTTGATTGAAAATATGTAATTATTATAAATTTTATTTCGGTATAAAAATGAAGAACGTCGGGTAGGGTATTATGAATGTTTTCTTTATTCTTTGACAGATAATGAGTATAACGCGAGAAAAATATTACGACGGATCCCAATTTTTTACTCCACAGTCGAGCTGTCGCAAGAGCCCGGGTGATATTCGCCGTGAAAGCAAGAGAAACAGAAGGTTAAACGACACCTTGCACACTGCACGAAAGACGTATCATTGCAGGAGCATTTTTTTTCAAAACATCGGCAGGAAAACACCTCGTTCACGTTCAAAAAAATGTCCGAAGTTTCGAAGCAAACCATGCATATCGTATCATGTTACCGAAAATTGGGGAAGACAGCTGGTTATGTACGATGGATTGTATTTTGAGGCAATCCTCTCTGGCGTTAATTTCTCGTTTTTTTTTCGATCAGGTACGCGCAGTTCTGCAGTCGCTTTTTAAAATTTTTTACCTGCCGATAAAAATAGACATCGCACGGCTGTACCAAAGGGCCGCACTTTGGAGGGATGACTTTTAAAGTTCACGTTGGTAAACGCCTTTCGTTTTTGAAAATCTTATCGTATAAAACTGGGTCAGTCTGTCTTCCCCAAGAATCGATGTGAAGTAAAAATTTCTCTTGTCCCACGTATGGCTTCAATACGTCTACCAGAAAATCCTTGTGCAGTTGTGTACTCAACTTTCCTGTAACCCCCGCCTTTTGTTAAATTCTTTAGAAATTGTTTTTGCCGTTTTCCAATATTAGGAAATATTCAAAAACGACCCGTCGACTCCAAGTTCTTGCGGTGAAGGACACGTTAATATCCTGACGAAAACAAAATAGCTGGTTTATAAGCATAAATTCGAATAACTGTACACGTTAATTTTACGCGTAGAGAAAAGTAAAATGAGTGGAAAAAAAACTTCTCACGGTAAGGATCGAACTGGGGACTTTCTGATTACTAGTCTTGCTCGCTACCCGCTCGGCTACTCGGCCGGTTGGAAATTCATTTTTTGTTAGTCGCCATGAGCTGCTCGAAATATTTTAAAGTCGATTTTCTCGTAAACTTCTGGCTATCTGGCCCAACGGCTTTAGGGAATTGTTATTCGAGGGCTGACCTTTCAGTACGATAAGTATCAAAAATTACAAAAATGCCGAGGTCGTAGTCTCTCCTTGTCAGAAAAGCGAACGAATCGTTTCAATAGAAAAAATAAATTTGGGTCACCGGGAGATTTGTCAAACATTTAATTTTTTCCATTAATTTGTTAATAACATTTTTCAATGATTATTATGCGAAATTAATATTTTCATTGCCTTTAATGTGCATGAATTTTTTCAGATTCTTATACCATCGAGAAGTGTTTGCAATTCTCTCTCATTTTTTTCAGATTCATGCTAAATTAACCACACGACGGAACTACCTTAAGAGCTGAGTCCAGGATTTCGCTGGCAATTACCTTGCTCGATGCGAACTGAAGCCACAAAGGACATGGGACGACACGAGAGAAATTGTCACCCTTAATAAACGAATTATTAATACATGTATTATTATACTTCTCATTTAAAATGTTTGAAATGGGCTCATTATCATTTTTATTTGTAGTGCCCGAAAAGACGCTTATGGAATCATGTGACCCGTCGTGCACTCATCGATAAAGAGCATCTGTGCGAGTTGCATTTTAATGACGCAGATATTTCAAAAATTGATGGGACCGGTGGATGAAAACCGGTTTATACGCTCCGGAAAAATGCCAAACCAATGGAGATAAATAACAATGACGAAAGAGAAATCGATGAGGTAAGCACTTTTAATTATAGCACTTCAGTAGACGTGTAAATTTATTGTTATAAAATCAATGAATATACGATTCTCCATAATAGTAGAAATAAATATAACCATCATAACTTAACAGATATCGCCACCGAAAGACGGCTGTTCAGATTTTCTTTCTCTACTTCTTTGAGTTTTCTGAGTTACTTGTTCTGTATTCAAATTCGAATAAAATAAAAAATTCAATTGTGTCAAATTTCTCGTGCTCGTATTGATCTTTCATCACTGAAAATTAATTTACTGAACTAATAAAAATATATTTAATTATTTTTTGAAATTGATTACAGTTGTTATTATATTCTAATTCCCGTGATTTTTGCAACAATAACCGACGTGACATTGTAAACCAAAGATGAAATAAATAGTAGTTCCCAGTAACTTGCATTTCTTTTCTTTTTCATGATTCCTCTGCATCGATTGATGGCAGTCCACTCAAATCCTTTTATAAAAATCGACCGAAATGGAAGTATTGTGCGACGATTCATTTATGATCTCATTGACAAAGACGGCCTTTCGATTACTAGCAATCCAAGATTTCGAAATAAACAGCAGTATGTAAAGTAGAACTTTGCATACGGCTTTCTCATTACTTGTTACTCTTTTCCAAATGTATAAGAATGTTCATCAATTTTAGCTTTCTCATATAGAAAGCTTTGTAAAAAGTAAAAAAAAAAAATCAGAAAGCAATATGCAAGGTTCTACTTTGCATCGTCTTCAGTAAATTTGAAAAATTCCATGTAGCGAGATTGTTATTATCACGAAATAATAACAAAGAATTTAAATTTGTAGCATAGCCAATATGACGTCACTGTCGGGCTGCGTTCGCTTCATTGTTATCGGCGCTAACTTCATCTCGGTCGCCGTTTAAGTTCAGTGATGCTCAATGCTCTGCTATTTTACAGGTTTCCGCGAACATTTTTGGAAAATTTTGTGCGTACTCCTTACCTCTAGTCTCCATGGTGGAGTCTCCAATAGTCGTCATGTTATAAATGTAAATGTGCTTAACGAACTTCTAGGGTTAGGCAAATACGAACCATTGCCGGGGCTCCATGCGTTTACCGATTGCGATTACAATTCTGCATTGTTTAGGAAAGGTAAGCACCGCTCATTATATTATACGCGGAAAAAAGTAGTTTCAGAAGGCATTGGTGACTTTCGAGATACGTTGATCGATACAGGCGCTACTTTAGCAAAGATAGTCATTCGCTTGCAGCTTGTACCGATGTGAGTCGAATGGAAAAATCCATAACATCAGGTACTGAATCTTTCTTCGAAATTATCAAATCATGAATCCTGAGGAAGTTTTATAAAAATATTTTTTTCAACTTCGACGGTTTTGGCTTGCCACCTCGCCACACCGAGCTTCCACATCAAATGGAAAGAGCACACTTCATTGCGCACTTGTGGAATAATGCAAAATTATCGGATCCAACCGCATTCGAGCCCCAACCTTCCGGATTGGACATTAACTGAAACTAAATGACTTTCTATGGCTTGACAGCCTATAGTTGTCATCATCAGTTAAATATACCATTTTGAATAATAAGGGTTCGAAAGGTCATTTTCACATCACGACTCATTGTATATATGATTTATTAAATTTTTTTAGCTATTTATTATTTTCAGTTGCTGATAACCAGGAGTCGGTGTATGATGGCGATTCAGGTCCTGAATTTAAAGAAAACGTGCAAGATACAGAACATGGAACTGATTGATTCTTTTCGAAACTCACTGTGCTACAAATAAAATCAATTTTTTTTTGTCTTATAAAAATGTATTTTTTTTCAATTCACTTCCGACGTTTTCAAAATATTTTCTCAAGGCTTTTATGAATATCCGGATAAATTGTCAGAAGCGCTATGAATTAAAAAAATGTCCGGATGTATGTGTGTATGTGTATATATGTGTGTAACATTGGTTGAACGTTCACAACTTGAGAACGGCTTGAGATATCAAGCTGAAATTTGTCACACATGTTAACACGCATAGCGTGATTAAATTTTTAGAAAAATCCATGTAGTTCTTTTCTTTTTACGCGATATAGAAAAAATTCAAAAATTTACTTTCGGTCTCTAGCTCCCACAATTTTCGAGAGATCGAGCTCGTATTCGGTAGAATGTTGTACGGATACGGAGAGATGCTTGTTACTGAATTTGAAAAAATTCTATGCAGTTTTTTTGTTTTAAAGAATTTTGAAAGGTGTCAAAAATCGCGGTACGCTCTCTAGCTGGCACAACTATCGAAATATCGGACTAAAATTTGGTACAAAATTGCACTATTCTGTAATGATGTTTCGTATTGAATTTGGGCAAAATCAATGCGGTGCTTTTGTTAGAGAATTTTGAAATTTTTCGAAAATTGTCGTACGCTCTCTAGTTCGCGCAATTTTCGAGATATCGGACTAAAATTTAGCACAAAGTTGCAGTATTATCAAACGATGTTTCGTATTGAATTTGAGAAAAATCCATGGAGCCATTCATATTTTATGTCGCGAAATTTTTCAAAAATAGACGTGCGCGCTCTAGCGTCCACAATTTTAAAAATCTCGGACTATAATTTGGTATATTTGGCTTTGGTATAAATTGGATTATTTGGTATAAAGTTGCTTAAAAACTTTGATGATATAGTACAATAATTGGTAATTCCATTCGTAATATTCAGCTTATTTCGTGTCTTTATCAGGCTTTGCGTTACAATGGAAGATGAAAACCTGCTGGGGACACAAAATGAGCTATATTTTACGATTTACGAACTAAATCACAAATTATGCTGTCTCCGACGATTTCGAGGGTGGTTTCCATCCTCATGAGTGCGAGATATCGATGACAACAGAAACGCGTAAACCATGCTTTTCATCATTTATATATTGACAAGGTGACATTTTGATTGAACCACAACCCTCGTAGATATGTTTAAAATAACTCATTTTGCTTCTTTATAGAGGAAGCTTTGTTTTCGTGAAAAAACGTTTTTTTTTTTTCAGATTTTCATGTAGACATGTTCAGAATGTCGCAAAACGCCGAAAAATCACATTTAGAAAAATTGTTTGGATGTGTGTGTATGTAACATTGGTTGAACGTTCACCACTTTAGAACGGCTCGAGATATCAAGCTGAAATTTGTCACATATAAAGGGCTTAAGGCGCATAGCATGATTAAATTTTTAGGAAAATCCATGTAGTTCTTTTGTTTTTACGCGATATTTAAATTTTTTTCCGGTC
Organism: Sussaba pulchella; assembly: GCA_963971145.1. NCBI lineage: Eukaryota > Metazoa > Arthropoda > Insecta > Hymenoptera > Ichneumonidae > Sussaba > Sussaba pulchella. The sequence continues at coordinate 6,913,943 of OZ020164.1, forward strand.
GATAGCTAACCTAAATAACATAAATTTCAGAGATATCAAGTTCAAATTTAGTAGAATGTTGTACAACTACGGGGAGATGCTTGTTACGGAGTTTGAATAAAATCCATGCAGTGCTTTTGTTTTAAAGAATTCTGAAAGGTGTCAAACTCGCTGTGCGCTCGCTAGCTAATGCAATTTTTGAGATATCTGATTAAAATTTGGCACAAAGTTGCACTATCATCAAAAGATGTTTCGTATTGAATTTGGGCAAAATCCATCGAGCCATTTATATTTTATGTCGTTTTTAAATTTTTGAAAAATAAACGTGCGCTCTAGTCTCCACAATTTTCGAGATATCGAACTAAAATTTGGTACAAAGTCGCATTATTATCGAAAGATGTGTCGTATTGAATTTGGGCAAAATCCACCCAGGCGTTTAAACTTGATGCGACTTTCAATTTTTTAGATTTGACATGGAATTCACCATATATTTATTCTGGACTAGATCGATTTACGAACGGATTTTATATGAAAACAGGGGTGCAAAGTCGAACCGCGCACATTGCTTCCTCATAATTTTTCACATTTTCCAGAGCTTCCTCTATGAGGAAGCCGAAATTGATGGACACTCAGCTTCTCATATAGGAAGCTTCGGCAAATGTAAAAAATTATGCGGAAGCAATGTGCAAGGTTCGACTTTGCACCCTTGTTTAAATATATAATGGTATATTGTTCAAATATATTAATCGTCCTTATTATGAATGTATAGTGCACGTAAAATACAATAATTTCGCGATTGAAACTTTGGTTCTATCTTTACCCGCGTTACGAGTTATGACCGAAAAACGAAAAATCGACGAGCATAAATATTATGGGACGAGTATTTTGACAAACTATACAATCGTGCAAACTTTAGGGGACACTTTGCGTGGTTAAAAAAAAATTACTTTAAACAAAATTTATTCCATCTTTTTAAATTTCTTTGTATCTATTTAAACATCGAAAGACGATCCACTTATTTTGAGAATTATTCGAATGGAAATATATATTGGGCTGTGATGGGCAAATTTGTACTTAAGAGTACCGAAGTCCAAAGTACAAATGTACTTTGTACTCCCACGTTTGCCAAGCCCGAAGTACAAACGTACTCCGCACTCCTATGTTTACCACGTCCAAAGTATAAATGTACTTCGTACTCCCACGCTTGCCAAGTTCAAAGTACATTTGTGCTTTGTACTCCTACGGTACTTCAAGGACAAATGTACTTGAGGGCTGCCTAATAATGTTAGAGAGCGCTTCGTTTAGCGGTTCAATGTCTGGTGATTCTTAGAATTTCATGGAATTCCATTGAGCCGTTTCGAAGATCCTTGGAGGATCCTTGAAGTTCGGTATGTTACTTATCTTTTACCTGTATGTTGAATACCTTCCGACGGCAGTTTAGCATTTTATTTTAAGGTGATGTGCAGCATTGCTTGCACCGTGATGATTGCGAGTGAGAAAGCGGCGGCTACGCCATTATCTTTTTCTTTAATTCTAAATACATTGCAAACAAATTTTTTTAATTGGCAACGATAGTGCTGCTTAGTTGCTTCCTTCCAAAATCCTATCCTCCCGTATAGATTCCGTTTTTTGAACATGTTATTTAATCGTTCTACTGAGAAACTACTCAAACAAAATGAAACTGATCGTTCTGATCGCATTATTAGTTTCGGCAAAAACGTTGACGAATTTTTTTATCACATACGTACATACGTACGCGCGCGCACATACACGAACGAGCAAACAGAAATACAAACAAAGACAATAACAAACGCAAACATTTTGCTCAAAATAGATCACAATTATTCTAAAGACCTTAAAACGTGATGATCTGTTACAACATCGACTTTCGACTTTCGGGGTCATTACAATAACTTCCCAATAAAATCGAAAAGTTAATAACAGATCAATAAGTATGTGCCCGATGTCAGATTTTGGTGTAAATAGCAAGGTAGGTAACCTCTTCGAATGCTAATAAAATCAGGAAATCGCCTCTGCTAAACTTATTTAGATCATTTACTTAGGTTATTTTTCTGAAAACGATTTCTTTCGATAGCTAAGTAACCTGTTCAAAAACTTATGAAATTAGGAAATGGCCTTTGCTAAACTGCGATCAGGAGAAAGGAAGTAACAGGTTATATCAATTTAACTTAGAAGATAATACTTCGTGCTTTATTCGTTCCCGATCGTTTAGAACAATGGTAGCAGTTCGACTGCTGGATCATGCTGGATCACAGAGCTCAAACGGAAATATATGCCTTACGCGCAGGCGCATTCGTTCATCCCTTTTTTACCGCCACACGAAAACACATTTCGAAAACGGCTCTACGAGAACCGAAACACCTTTGTTAATGGATGTAGCTCTTATCAACGCCCAACCTATGTTTCGGTTTTCTCCCGAATTTCAATTCGATTTCGGGATTTTCGAAGAATCGGAAAAAACTTTTGAATTGTTTCTGCGATTGTGATTTAAGATTTTTCGGAGTCGGAAAAAAATGGCATTTTTTGCGGTTTTGGGCGTTTCTAATTACAGATTTTTTTTTTAAAGAAAGCTGCAATTTTTTTGCTTTTGCTGGAAAAAAGAAATATGGGTTGGTCGTCGATCAATTCTACAACGATTGCCGACACTTCATCGGATTCCATCGAGTAGTTTTTGACGCAGGTTCTGCAATGTGTTTCGTTAATTTCACGTGATTTTTGGTAGAACAGTCGATAACTGCAAGTAAGATAGTACCAGCGGCGGCTTCGATCGAGAAGGAGAGAAGAATCGATTTTAATCGCTTCTTCTTCGAACTTTTCGAAAAAATCGGCATTATTTATTCAATCGATGTTTCGCTAAAGCCTTCTTTCATGAGCTGCGTTCAGTATTATACTAACGAAATCTTTTTGGTTATTTTATTTCAGATGAGCCATGCTAGAGATATCATGAGCACCGCAAGCGATCTTTTGAAAAAAGGTTTTTTAGGACAACGGCAATAATTCCCCAAACATTAAAAATTTTGCAATAAAAAAATCCATTTGTACCTCCATGTATGTTGTAATTGATACCGTACAGTGGATTTCAATGAAATTATGTTAACATGGCTATACAAAATCATAAAAATCCCTTCATTTTCGCGCAAACAACCAGATATGACCCGTTAAGGTGAAGCATTACATCGGCTGAGCCGCGGTGGTGGAAGTGAAATAGCACCATCGATGGCTGTGCCGGACCCAGAGTGAACAACAACCGGATGTATTACTTTACCCTGAGGTAGTATACGACCCACAGGCCCTGGTCAAATAGGCGATGATTACTATATTCTGCTTTAATATAGAGAGCGCCAGAATAAAGGAACGCATTAAATTGATTATACATGATACTGAAAATGTATCTCGGCTACTAATTATGGCATTAAATTAATTCCATTCCACTTACTATCGGTAAATTATTCTGGGTTACGTCGATCGCTTGTCTATCTCCCCGGCCAAAACTATCTTCTCGACGCTAATCACTGAATCTCTTATGATACTCATAATCAATGAATTCTGACGGATAAACCGTTTTTATTTGAAGATTATTGAATATTTTTGAATTGGGAAAATGATTCTGGCACTTACGTTGATTAAACATTGATTTTTTGTGCTTCAATAACTTCCTGAAATGCGGGTCTAGACGTTGCAACGCCGCACGCTTGTGAGGGTGGCATTACTAGCGTGGCTCCATGAAATGCGAAGTTTGCGACAGCGGCAGATTTTAAAAAGGTTATGAAGTACATATGAGTGAGGTTAGAGATCGATCTAGTGAAACAAAATTGATAATTCGTTGGGTCATCCAACAACCAAGGACAAACATGCAATTGTGAAGAATTGACGACGACGCTGTCGTGAGTGGCCGAGACTTACCATACTCGACGCTTGAGCGGTCGCAGCACTGCATTATTTTATCGTTGCGAAACAGCGTAGCGTGAGAAATCAGTTCACGGGAACCAAAAATCCAACTTTGTCTAACAATTACTCGATAGATAGTTCGCTTACGTTAGGGGCGTATCTAACGGTAAGCGGACTAAGCGGCCTTCTGCAGCCCCGGGATCCAGGGAGCCCCGAATTTCGCAGCATTCATTTTTGTCACAAACAATTCAATTTTTCTGCAATAAATTTCAAAAAATCTTTTTTATTTTCAATTGCGAATTATGCTAATTTTTAGTGCAACGAACGATCTAAGCTACGTATGTATGTAGCATTGGTTTAACGTTCATAACTTGAGAACGGCTTGAGATATCAAGCTGAAACTTATCACACATGTGAAGGGTTTCAGGCACCTTGCTTGATTAAATTTTCGGAAAAATCCATGGAGTTCTTTTGTTTTTACGTGATTTCAAAATTCTTCAAAAATCGACAGTCTCCCATAAGACTTCATGTTAAGTGCTTTGAACTGGAATTATTAAGGGGGCACATCTGTGTAGATTGCCGGAAAAGTAGGTAAATTTTGGGAATTATCATCTCAAAAACTGTTTGTCCGATTTAATCCAAGTTGGTTTTATTTGAAAGTATATACATTCAGGTATGTTGACGATTTTTTATATAAATATATAGCGAGTTTCCAAACTTCAAACGCGTTTATCGCGAAACACGCTTTTCAAAGTCGGTTCCCACTTTTTTTTAGATAACGGATTGACCGATTCCTTTAAAATTCAGACACAATATGCACGGATAGGTTATGAAGTTCGACACGTAGGATTTTTTTAAAACTAATTTATTTATTTTTTTATCAACCAAAAAAGGTCGTAAATTGAGGTTAAAAAGCGAATTTCAATTTCAATCAAGCGCCATTTTGTGAAAAAAAATAAAATAGAAAAAATCCTACGTGCCGAACAGCTCAAGACGTTACACTTTAAGAATCTTCTTGAAATTTTTGTTTCAGACCAACCGACTGCGAGAAAAAGTGGGAACCGCAAACCGTGCCGTCGACAAAGTTGTTTTACGCCGGCCAGAATAACAGCGCTCCCATTCAGTATATATTTACATGAAAAATCGTCAACATACCTCAATGTATATGATTGGTTCCATAAACTATAGGCATCGGTCCGGGTGACCCCCCCTCAGATTCTTTTCAAATTTTTTTGGGATGTAGTCCTTGATGACCTATATGTACCTGAATTTTTTCAGATTTTTTCCTCCATTATTTCGGCTGTAGTAATTAAGGGCATTTCCTGACATTTCCGTTTTTTTTTTTTTTCAATCTAATTTCATAGTATTGTATCGCAAAATGAAAATTACACTCAGAATGCATTTCTATGTGAAATTGTCTCAACTTTTTGAAAAAAATATTGATTCTCAGTTTGGACTAACGCAAAACTCTCAAAATCGACCTTTAATAATAAAAAGCTATTTTTCGGCCATTGCGCATGCCTGAAATTTTTTTTCAATATTTTTTTCAGAAAGCTGAAAAAATTTCACATATGATACGTCAAATTCACGTTGGGATGTCTGTAAAAACTGCTAGAATCGATGAAAGTTCAAAAATTCAATGATAAGCCAAATTTTATTTTCTCCCTTCAAAATGTATAAATTCTCCTTCAATCCTCTTGAGCTATCGATCATTTTAAATTTTTGTCTTTTAGATAGAAATGCAATGTCTCGACTACTCCCAATATTCTGCAGTGAAAGAAAGTTATACGATTATTTATAGAATGAAATCAAAAATAGGCCTTAACATTTCTTGAAAATATTTCTTTAATTGCAAAATAGTTTTTATTCGTTTTTAAAAACTTGAACAATAGAAAAATTTGAAGAATTCGACACAGGCCTTACAATAGCGGAGCCTAAGTTATTGCTAATTGGCGTAATGTTGTGAATTGATCCGGTCCCTTTGATTGATTTCGAGTGAGATGCTCGTTCATCTAACGTTGGCTTTAATTCAAAATATTTCGTCCCCTCAACGAACACAACGTCGATATTTGGCAGACTTTGATTTGTCCTCTCAAACAAATCGTATGGTGTGTGAATGTGTTCGTCTGGGTCCATCTGCAACGACCTTTTTCTTGCATTTCGCTTAATGGCCCCTCCCAAACCATCACACGGTCCTTTGCCATGCGCGGTCGCGAAAAATGCCAATCAGCCTCAATATCGAAATCATTTTCATGATAACATAAATTTGTAAATGCGTTTTTATTTTTAAATTGCTGCGGCGCTCCATCACTGAAGTAGTGAATTCTTTTTACCACATGAAATTTTTTATTTAAGTAAGCTACCAATTCGACTTGAAATAAATGAACCATAACGAAATCGTGTTTGAGACAGTTACGCCAATTAGCAATAACTTAGGTTTCGCTATTGTAAGGCCTGTGTCGAATTCTTCGAATTTTTCTATTGTTCAAGTTTTTAAAAACGAATAAAAACTATTTTGCAATTAAAGAAATATTTTCAAGAAATGTTGCAGGCCTATTTTTGATTTCATTGTATAAATAATCGTATAACTTTCTTTCACTGCAGGATATTGGGAGTAGTCAAGACATTGCATTTCTATCTAAAAGACAAAAATTCAAAATGATCGATAGCTCAAGAGGATTGAAGGAGAATTTATACATTTTGAAGGGAGAAAATAAAATTTGGCTTATAATTGAATTTTTGAACTTTCATCGATTCTAGCAGTTTTTACAGACATCCCAACGTGAATTTGACGTATTATATGTGAAATTTTCTCAGCTTTCTGAAAAAAATATTGAAAAAAAATTTCAGACATGCGCAATGGCCGAAAAATAGCTTTTTATTATTAAAGGTCAATTTTGAGAGTTTTGCGTTAGTCCAAACTGAGAATCAATATTTTTTTCAAAAAGTTGAGAAAATTTCACACAGAAATGCATTCTGAGTGTAATTTTCATTTTGCGATACAATACTATGAAATTAAATTGAAAAAAAAAAAAAACGGAAATGTCAGGAAATGCCCTTAATTACTACAGCCGAAATAATGGAGGAAAAAATCTGAAAAAATTCAGGCACATATAGGTCATCAAGGACTACATCCCAAAAAAATTTGAAAAGAATCTGAGGGGGGGTCACCCGGACCGATGCCTATAGTTTATGGAACCAATCATATACTTTCAAATGAATCCAACTTGGATTCAATCAGACGAATGGTTTTTGAGATAATAATTTCCAAAATTCACCTACTTTTCCGGCATTCTACACAGATGTACCCCCTTAATGTCTCCTTTTAAAGTCAACCAAGAATTACGAAAATTTAACTGAGTCATTTTTGGAAATCTTTTGACATCTCTGCAAATTTTCATAATTTTTTTTGTTAATTGACTTAGCGAAGATACTCCCTTAAGGGCCCCAGCCTCTTTGCCCCCCCCCCCCCATTTACCGTTAGGCCGACTTGATCGGCCACTGGTTACCGAGTGTCAAACTTTGCAATAATGTTTAGAATTATATGCTATTTCTTATAGCAGGTTGTTTCACGAGGCAGGGTTTCAATCATGATAGGTTTTGTGAAATCTTATTGAATCTGCGACGCAACCGCCCATGTTCCTATACCGCCCGTCTTAAATTGTCCAATTTTAACAACAAATATGTAAAAACCAAGACCATTAGGTCCATCGTTTTGCACAAGAAAATGCGGAAAACTTCACTATTTAGATTCATTATAAGTACAAAAACAGGATTATCTTCCTCCTTGCTGACTGGTATACTGCCTTAACCCTCCGTGGTCACACATTTTAAAAAATAACGCGCTGGTCACACGGGGTCGCGATGCCCCCAGCCATGTTTAAACGATTGTCGCGTTGCCAGTACCGTTCCGAACGACTCCTGAAAATTCAGGATATTACTACGAACCTTTCCGAATGAGAATATTATGGCGACAATTTTTTATCAAATTTTCAAAATAGCGAAAAAAAATCAGCAAGGAGACAATGCGTAAAAAATCTATTTTTTGCTTAAAAAATCATAACTCTGGCAATTTTTAATATATTTTTATAAAATTCTGGCGTGATACTCTTGAGATATCATACTTTACGGAAAAAAATAGCTTTCCAGTGAACGTTTTAAAAAAGACATTTATTTTGATATCTGAAAAGGGTCCATTTCGAAGAAAATAAAGTACGATAATCATGAAAAATGAGCGATTTATTATAAAAATTGGTTCGAAAAATAACTAATAATTGTGTAATCCAAAATTTATTGTTCCCCACCACAGTTAACACAGACAAACATTCTGTGCTCGGAATTTTTTTGTATGTTTTTTTTTAACTCCAGAATATCGGAGTAAGCACACATATCGACTTGATAAAAAAAATTTAACGATTCACTTAAATGCCTTAAAAAGGCATACTTACATTACATAAAGTAATCCCACGCAGAAAAAAAATAGAAGAAAATATGTAACTTTTCACCAAATAGTAACGTAGTGGTCACACAGAGGGTCAAGCAGACCCCAGCGCGAACACGATTTTCTCCGATCGGATGATCCAAGTGTAAAGCTGATTGTGAGAATGAAGCGAGGGGTAGGTCTCGAAATGCATACTGCTCAGTTGTCCGAAAACGTCTACATAGATATAGTGGTGTAGCTCGATCTACCACGTAACCATCTTCACGCGGTAGAACAAGCTACGCCACTATATCTATGTTTACGTTTTCGGACAACTGAGCAGTATTAATTTCAAGACCTACCCGAAGCGAGAATATCGATAACCGAAAAACAATGTACCAATGATTGTGAGTAATATTTCGACGACTCAGGGCAACCAGAGCGCTTCGATGCTTGTCCCCCCTTCCCCGGCCCTGCGCCGTCATGCTGTCGGGGTCGTAGCTGTTTCCCCCCTCCGCCGCTCGTCGACGATATTTCCCGGCTCTTACTCCCCTCTCCTATCTCTCGGGCATTCGCTTCGTTTATCGAACTCTCACTCCCCCTACTATTCCCCGTGCGAGCGCGCGCTCTAAAGCACGCTGCTGTAGCTGCTGCTGCTTGCCGCTAACAACTACCTGTTGTGACGTTCAACGCAAATTCAATGTGCCATCTTATGTGCAAGTATTGAGGGCCTCCATCTTCATCGAACGAGTCTTTGCCGCGGGTGTACGTTTTAGTAATACACGTCATGTATATATTCAAATATCTAGCGAAAAAGTGTCGATAATCCGAAAAAATTAGACGACCTATTAACACGTGAGCCGTTGCAAAACGAAAGAAACGTTTGACCATACACAGTTTCGTCGGTGAGTTGTATTGTTGGTATTTCACGATATTCACGTACTGATACAGAGACTGTGATACAATATTATAAGGTGCGTGAGGGGCCCTCGTATGGCTGCCGTTGTCAGCGCTAGGGAACGGGAGGACCCTCGGCTCCGACCCGGGAGTACCCGATAAACAGGCGAAAGGCCGTATGGCCACTCGTGCGTGCCCCCACTATACTTCTACCATACCCCCCTTGCCTCGCTCTGTCCTCGGAGCAAGGGAGTTGAGCGGCTGGCTGGCTGGCTGGCTGCGTGCCCGGCTCTTCTCTTATCGAATACTTAGTCTAGCACCGCGATCGCGGCCGTAAAGCTGGATTTGATGAGTGTCACGCGCTACTGTCTCAATCTCCGAAGCATCCTCGTGTTACAACTCTCCCCCCCCCCCTCCGTTGGCTCCCTGTTCTTCCACAACCTGAGGCTCATTTTTTTAATTTTTACGTTTGAATATCGAGACAGAATAAAGACAGTGGTCTTGCGGTCAGACGAGGATTCCCTGTGATAATTGAATATAATATTCGTTTATGCATATGTGTGGCTATGTTTACGTGCAGGCAGTGTGGAGTGCACAGGTAACGCGTCCTCGCGTTTGCATCGGTATCGCGAAGGCTACCTCGGGTAGAACGAGAAAGAAGGAGAAGCGGGATTGACTACTCCGAATGTTACGGGAAGACAGAGCGCAGATGTGGCGTTAAAGCGCACGCGCATTTCCGAATACTCGTTGGCGCGTCGCACACAATTTGTTGGATTATTTGTTGCGCGCATGTGGTGCGAGTGTCGAATCCCGTGTACGACCGCGTGACATGGCGTAATTTTGAAGAATCCTCGATACGCTAGTGATTAAATACCAGATAAACCGGGGACCGATGAAGAATAAGCGCGTGAGTGGGGGTAAATAACGTCGGCGAACGGACTTGTTTAATTAGCTCTCGGGTCCATCGAGGCTCTACGGTAAGGAGACTCGGTGACGTGTTTATTAATAGCTATTTATACGAACCATAGACGGACCAGGGCGACTGGGTGCAAATCTGGAACATTGTTGGACGCGTGAACTCGTTTCTATAAGTTTTTTACATTTGTTTTTGTTAATAAAATATTCCAGAAATAATAGAAATAATATACCAATGAAAAACCGGGTCATAGTGTACGGCAAAATGAGCGGGTGACTTCCTCGTCGCGTTTCAGATGTTTTCTGACAGCAAATCGAGGATCGCGTTGGCGTGTTGTAACAAGAGGATGCTCGGAAGCGAGAAGGATAGGTGCGTAGAAGCGGTAGGTGGTGCAACAGAGAAAATAGCGTTATCGTCGGGAGAAGGAGTCGAAGCGACAAAAGTACCATCGACATTGAGACCAGCCGGAGAAGTGAAGCGCGGCCTCTGTACCGTCAGCAGGCGCGTCTTCGTCAGGGGTTCTCACTGAGCTGGTTTACCCTGCGGCGAATCTAGGAGGCTGTATGGAGGCCGGGGGGCTCCTACCCCGCCAGCCCCCGCAAGGCCCTTCCGGCACCAGCGTATCCGTTTGCTCGGGCGCGGCGCTGGGCCCGAACGGCCGCGGCACAAATCATTCCCCGGTAAATTCGGGACTCGATCTCAACCCCGCGGCCCAATTAGCCTTACCGAATCAGCAACAGTTGCAATTGCAGCAACAAATGGGTCAAGCACCGGGCATGGGTGAGGTTCTAACCTCAAAGAAGCAGGCTATCGTCGATCGTTTGAGACGCAGAATCACCAACTATCGTAGACGTCAGACAGACTGTATACCGCGCTTCGATCAGAGCTTCAATGGACACTGTGAACAAAATTTACAGGATACCTTAGTGCTTAAACAACGTTTTCTCGAGAGCAAGGCCAAAAGACAAGCGAAGAAGACCGACAAAAAGCAGAACGAGAATACTGGATTGTCCAGTGTTCATGTGGTGAGTGCAAATAAAGATCTTATGAAATTGTTATTGAACTAATTAATCGCACAAATGTAATCAAATTAGGCTACCTTACGTGAAGATAACAAATATGTGAGTATTGAACTTATCTCAAGTCGCATCCGAGCAAAAAAAGGGTTATCCAATTTTTGTACTTTATAACAACGAAATTGAAAAGAAAACAAATATATTCCTATCGTCGACGTGATCTTTTTTTTAATCGACTTAAAAAAAGGAGGAGGCTCTCAATTCGACACGTATGTTTTTTTTGTGTGTATGTTATTAACAATTAAACTTTTCGTCATTTATGGAAAAATGTTAACATTCAACATTATATATTATTATAGAAAGGAGAATTTTATAAAATACTTCGTGGCTTCGAGGTCGAAGAACTCGCGGAGCGAAGAGTGGGAGAATAGTCTGGTATTGGGGCTGTGGAATGACCACCTGAGTTTTCAAAAAATATCGTTAAGACGAAGGGCTACTGCTCGGTCGGTAACAGAAAACTGTAATGTATTGTTTGGGGCCCCAATTGTTCTGTCGAATAAAATTTGGTTTCGTAGACCTGCGGCTCAGAATTTTGCGGTCAACCGTTCTCATCTTTGATCCGAGATATTAATTGTGGCGACAAACAACGGTTTGCCATGATTGCAGCTATCTCTCTCGCGATCACCGATGCATCCCATCGCCTTAAGGTAGACTGCTCCGTTGATTTTTCTTCATTGCAATTCCAAGCTCCTTGATATTTATTATTTATTTATTTTTACTGTTCGGTATTTTCACCAAAGAAAACTGCTATCTGGTCCGGTATTTGATCCAGTGAGTAACTTACTTCACAACCAACGTCTTGAACTTGGACGATCGGCGATCGCGGCGGAAGTAAAACAGATTATCGGAGGAGAAAGAATGGTGGCAGGCATGATACTACTAAAGATTCCACTCGGAGCCAACCGCCCGGGGTCTCATCTAAGAAACGCGTAAACATTTGCGGTGTAGGCGATCTTTCGCGTTTATGGATTATGCTGTCTTCTAATCAAAGTTCTATCCCAATAAACGTATAGTTTTGCGTTACACTGACAGCTTCGTTATAAAGTTGTTGAAAAACGTGTGCCACGACTCGATCTATCGGCTGTGAATGATTCCGCGGTCGTATAAGATATTCGCCGACACGAGGTATTACGTACGCTTCGGTTTCCGTCGAGCGAGATTTCTCACTGGATATACCGGAGCCATACATGTTATCGTTTTTGTTATACAATATTTATATGGGGCATTTCAGCGAAAATCGGTCGCCCCGAACAGTTGACTGATATTTTTTTCCCTATAATTTTCATTGCGATACAATGCAATGAACTTTTTCAATTATTGACGATATTTAGTCTTTTTTGCACTTCAAAATTGCATAACTTGAGAAACACTTTTTTCTTTGAATCCCTTGGATGAAAACAAAAAGTTTGAGACCTCGCTCGACTTGGACAGACGCTTCAAACGATCGTTCGAAAGTTACAGCTTTTTTTGTCAGGAAAAGCACGTTTGGGGTAATTTATATAGTTATTCAAGTTGATGCATCACAACTACATTTGGTGCGAAATTGAAAGATAAGGTATGTTTTCTTTTTGGCTTCGCACACGCTACACGGACGTTGCATTCGACAGCTTAACGTTTCGTTTCAAACGAAAAGTCCAGCCAAGTTCTGCCCGGTCTCAAGTTTTCTGTTCTTGTTTGAGGAATTAAAAAGAATAATAATAACAAATAGTGTTTTTCGAGTTATGAAATCTGATGTAAATAATTATTAATTAATAGTTGTTACGGAGGTGTAACATAATTATAAACATCTTCTTGATGTAGCGTGTAAAGCCAAAAAAAAAACACTCCTAGTCTTTCTATTTATGACCAACCGTTTCTGAGACGTATCGAGATGATTACCTTAACCCTTTCGAACTTCCGGACGAGATATCTCGCGAGCAGATACTTCCCGCTCAGCGTTTGTGACGAAATATCTCGCGAGCAGATACTTCCCGTTTAGCGTTTGTGACGGGATATTTCGTGAGCCCATACTTACCGTTTATGACGACCAGTACATGGTTGTCTGATCTTACCTACAAGGTATGTCTGAGGATTGTTTACAACCCGCCCCTCGCATTTTTGAGCCGGCAATCGCGTTTTGTAAACAGAACGGTAGTAATATTGAAATTGTAAGGCGCTTACCCAAGTGAAAAAATTATATGGGGTATTCCATACGAACTGAACCCCCTTTTCAGCCGATGTTTTTTTATTCTCTCGAAATTGAAAGGAGTTGAAGTATGACGATAAATAGTAGTTGACTTCAAATCTTAGGCCTCTAGGTTTATTTCTCACTATACTTCGGTAATTGGTATTTTTACTACTTTCGAAGGTTTCGAGGCGTGGTGAGTCTTTATTTCTGAATTAAATTGATGTTGTCACGAGTGTTTTGGAACGGAATTTTCCTGTTATTTCAGATGAAATTATGAGATCTCAGTATCAAAAATGTTTTCTTATGATTTGAGGCAAAAAAAACACAAAAAACTTCATATCTCGAAAATAATATTTTTGTTCTTGGTCCCAATTTTTTGTAATATTCCCATGATTATTCTGAAGCTACTGTATAAATTTCATGATGGTACTCAGAAATTTACGGTACCCAGAAATTTTTGACTATTATGAAAAATCAGAAATACCCGTATTTCTGTATTTCTGATTTTTCATAATATTCCTTTATTTATAATAATATTTCAAAATTTCTGGGTACCGTAAATTTCTGAGTTCCATCATGAAATTTATACAGTAGCTTCAGAATAATCATGGGAATATTACAAAAAATTGGGACCAAGAAAAAAAATATTCTTTTCCAGATATGAAGTTTTTTGTGTTTCTTGCCTCAAATTATAAGAAAACATTTTTGATACTGAGGTCTCATAATTTTATTTGAAAGAACAGGAAAATTCCGTTCCAAAACACTCGTGACAACATCAATTTAATTCAGAAATAAAGACTCACCACGCCTCGAAACCTTCGAAAGTAGTAAAAATACCAATTACAGAAGTATAGTGAGAAATAAACCTAGAGGCCTAAGATTTGGAGTCAACCACTATTTCTCGTTATACTTCAACTCCTTTTAATCTCGAGAGAATAAAAAAACATCGGCTGAAAAGGGGGTTTAGTTCGTATGGAATACCCCATATACAAACTATATATAACTATGTATAGTTTTCATAAAGTATTGGGCATATATAGACTATACATAGTTTATATATAGTTTATATATAGTTTATAATTTATATATAGTTCATATATAGTTTATATATAGTTTATATATAAACTATATATGGGGCATTCCATGGCATTCCGGGTAGTCGCGTACCCTTGACTCAAAATTTTTGCCCCACGATTTTTTCCATTAATCTACATCGAAAATGAAGAGACACGTGTTTCGGGGTTTGCCGTTTTCAGCGCCCGCTAATGAGATGCAGTAGATTGAAGGTTTGCAATTATTGACGATATTTCGAATTTCAAATCGATATATCTCGACAACCGCCAATAATAATTAAAAAAACCAAGGGAGCTTTTTCTTTTGTCTTTACACGGTCTATGCAATGAAAATAAGTACAATTATGTTGCACTGTTTGAACTGTTATTAATTAACAATTAATCGATTAAACATTGAATATCTCAAAGAAACACCTATTTGATTTTTCTTATTTTTTTTTCCTAAATTCTATGAATAAAAACGAAACGATTGAGACCAGTCTCTATTTGGCTATGGACTTAGTTTAGAAGTTACAGATTTTTTTGTGATAAAAAA
>OZ020164.1:6929114-6959114 GCA_963971145.1 Sussaba pulchella
AACGTGTTTTTTATCACAAAAAAATCTGTAACTTCTAAACTAAGTCTATAGCCAAATAGAGACTGGTCTCAATCGTTTCGTTTTTATTCATAGAATTTAGGAAAAAAAAATAAGAAAAATCAAATAGGTGTTTCTTTGAGATATTCAATGTTTAATCGATTAATTGTTAATTAATAACAGTTCAAACAGTGCAACATAATTGTACTTATTTTCATTGCATAGACCGTGTAAAGACAAAAGAAAAAGCTCCCTTGGTTTTTTTAATTATTATTGGCGGTTGTCGAGATATATCGATTTGAAATTCGAAATATCGTCAATAATTGGAAACCTTCAATCTACTGCATCTCATTAGCGGGCGCTGAAAACGGCAAACCCCGAAACACGTGTCTCTTCATTTTCAATGTAGATTAATGGAAAAAATCGTGGGGCAAAAATTTTGAGTCAAGGGTACGCGACTACCCGGAATGCCATGGAATGCCCCATATAGTTTATATATAGCTTATATATAATTTATGTATAGTTTATGTATAATTCATATATAGTTTATATATAAACTATACATAAACCATATATGTAAGCTACGCACAAGAAATACCTTTTATATTACTGAAAAAATTGAACGATTTTTTCTCATGTAATTTTCAAGAAATTTTAGATTTACACATACAATGATAATTATAATTCGAAGATTTTTCGATTCTAGGAGATAGCCACATTCTGTTGATAAGGCAAGCGAAATTGCAAGGGGAATTGCAATCATTGGTTACAAAATTTCGGTGCAACGTATCTGTTCGTTGCGAATATATCTTTGGTAACCGTTCACGTCGTTTCAAGCAAATTAATTAATTCAGTAGCGAAATACTGCGTCTATCGAGGACTGACTCGGGCTAGTTGGCGAACTCGTCACAAGCGTTGAACAGTAAGAATTGGGACGCGAGATATCTCGTCATAAACGCGAAACGGGAAGTATCTGCTCGCGAGATATCTCGTCACAAACGCTAAACGGGAAGTATCTGCTCGCGAGATATCTCGTCACAAATGCTAAGCGGGAAGTATCTGCTCGCGAGATATCTCGTCTGACAAGGGGAAGGCCTCAACCATGAAACTTACTTTTCAATAAAACTATCATAAATCGATAGTACATTGAAAATTATTAGACACCTGTCCCGGCTTCTTTGTAGGTGGGCCCTAGTTTAATTATTATTAATTTTTTTAAATCACGGTTGCGGCGGCAGATGAACGAGGTGCCAGTCGCGTGCTATGCTCTCACCAAGCGCCGATGGCGCAGGGCAAAAGTGTAAGTCCAGCAATCATGATGTCGCTGGTTCGGATCCTGGTAATTTAATTTTTTTTCTTTTTCAGTTCTTATTATTGCAATCGTGCTTACAATTATTTTATGACGCTCTCCCGGTGATTGAATTTTTTTCTAATAGTTAGATTAATGGAAAATAAAAATCATGCAGAAATTTTTTGGATTATTTTCGTACGTAATTGTGATTTATTTTCATTCACATACCTTACCTTATTCACGTTTCTTTTCATATGTATGATAGTCGTCGTAGAAACATTCAATAAATCGTTTGACATATAATTTAATATATCGTAATAACATTCAATATATCATTTGATATATCGTAATAACGTTCAATATATCATTTATTATATCGTAATAACATTTAACAAATCGTGATTTATTTTTATTTGCATATTCGTGGATGATAGTCGTCGTACAAATATTTAAAGCACAACGTTTTCCTACAACGAGCGCATTTTATAAATGCAACCCCGTTGCAATTGCAGCTTTCTGGGGTAAACGTTAGCGGGAAGCAAGCTTCATTCACGTTAGTAAAAGCAATTTTGTCTTGCAACAATTTTGACGCATACCAAGCGTATTTAACCATATCGTTAAATATCGGAGCGTTCAATTGGTGGTGGATGATCGAATGAATTTTTATCGCATCCTCCCGAGTGTTTATTGCTCGTTTTTCTTTCAATAAATCTGATGCATTTTACAGTTTTTTAATTATGCTCTTCATTTGTCGGTAAAAATATACGTCGCAGGGCTGACATAAAAGCGTACATTTCGGAGGAATGACTTTAACGGTGCACGTTACTTCTTCTGATTCATCGATAAATATGTCATCGTAAATGAGCGAATCTGCATGTCCTCCCAACGAATCGAGAAGTAGTAGGAATTTGTTGTCACGAACGTAGGGCTTGAGGACTTTTTCGAGATAGTCGATAAACAACTCTTTTGTTAGCTTTCCCGATTTCGAGCATGTAACAATGACGTTTCCAAATTCTTCCGCCAATTGTTCCACGGTTTTCGTGACCCGGGGCCAAATTTATTCGCTGCTTCTTGTGTGCATATAAAAACGTGAGGCAAAAGAGTTCCGGTTGCAGTCAAACTGTATTGCACGGTGTAGGAATGCGTTATCTTGTTCAAATTGCTTCTGCACGAGGACAGTTTTGGAGCCTTGGAAATCAAAAGAACGATCCATAACCATTTCGTACTGGCAATTCGCTTCTTTACCATAACCTCTTTACTAACGAATCAGACGGAGCTCGTTGTGTTTTAAATGTTTCTACGATGACTATTAATCACGAGTATGTGAATAAAAATAAATCACGATTACGTACGAAAATAATCCAAAAAATTTCTGCATGATTTTTATTTTCCATTAATCTAACTATTAAAAAAAAATGGAATCACCGGGAGAGCGTCATAAAATAATTGTAAGCACGATTGCAATAATAAGAACTGAAAAAGAAAAAAAAATGAAATTACCAGGATCCGAACCAGCGACATCATGATTGCTGGACTTACACTTTTGACCTGCGTCATCGGCGCTTGGTGAGAGCACAGCACGCGACTGGCACCTCGTTCATCTGCCGCCGCAACCGTGATTTAAAAAAATTAATAATAATTAAACTAGGGCCCACCTACAAAGAAGCCGGGACAGGTGTCTAATAATTTTCAATGTACTATCGATTTATGATAGTTTTATTGAAAAGTAAGTTTCATGGTTGAGGCCTTCCCCTTGTGAGAGTGCGAAAGGGTTAAACGTGCTTTTCATAACAAAAAAGCTGTAACTTCCAAACAAAGGTTCTACCCAAGTTGAGCAAGGTCTTAATTTTTTTGTTTTTATTCAAGAAGTTCAGAGAAAAAAAGTGTTTTTATTGTTACAGAGTTTAAAATTGATTAATTGTCCATCGACAATTGTTCCGATGATGCAACATAATCGTAAGTATTTTTATCATATAGATTCAAATGACTAAATATTGTCAATAATTGAAAACCTTCATTCCACTGAATCTTAATGACAAGTGCTCAAAACAGAAAACCCTGAAATACCTGTCACTTTATTTTTTACGTATATTAATGTAACATTTTCGTTAACATGTAACATGTAAATATTTTCGAGTGGCTGTTGAAACATTTTTTTTTTTCGTGCCAGTATAAAAAATTGAGGTCGACTTCAAAAAAGATTCCCTACTAAAAATCCTCGGGGTATAAGTATGGTGAACCTGCTCCGGGAAGATATTCAAATGATACTTGGAGGATATGAAGGCACTGATAAAATAATAAGATCTTACAAGTCTCAAATCCCTAACTAATTGGTTTTCGAAAAAAGAAAACAAAATATGGAAAAGATAGAAAAGAAAATTCTCAGGATTGACTGAACTAATTCATACATAGCTTCATGAGATGCTTGAAAAAAATTGTTTTTCTTTGAATTTCAATTTTCAACTATGATACAATTTTGGCATAGTTATGGAAGTATTTTTTTCAAACCTCATACATGGTGTCCGATTTGAAAAAATACGGTCGAATAACTCTTTAGGAAAAGGGGCGACAACGAAATGGATCAGTTGAAAGTTGTACGAATCAGAGGGGGAATCTCTGTGCTGATAAAATCTATGCTGTCACAGCTTATGTATGTTTTTATGCTGCCAGCATAATGTAAATTTTTTCAAATGGAAACAATACCCTCGATTTCCCTGGAGTTGTGCTTCTTTTCGAGACGAATTCAATGATACCCAATGTTATGACTTCCCATCGATTTTCCATGAAATATCTCACGAAAATAGAATGAAATGTGATTTTCTTTATTCGCGCTTTCTTAGCACGCCGAACCGCTGAAATGTTCTTCGTTGTCTAATACGTCGATGTATAATGTAAGCAAAACATATCTCTACAGTGTGAGCAAGAACCTTTCCAATAGTCAAATGTTATTATCCATTTTACATCAGTATTACAGCGTCTTTCTTCGGAGTACCTGTCGAAATAGTTTATTCACTTAGTGAGGGTGTTGATATTTTACTCATTTTGAGAGAGAGTGAAGGAGTGTATTGAAGGCCGTCGCAAATGTATGCAGAGCGATTTCCGCATCGACAACGTCATCCGAATCCGACAGTCATTCGCAAAATTAAAATAAATTGTCTCCAAGGAAGGATTGCCCAACGACGATATCACCACGGTACCCATCCTGACTATCTTCGCACCACTCGCTTTTCTAGCAATGATGCACATAAATCATCATATGAGTTTACGTTATATTGAATGCGATTTGGGTATCCCACGCAATACGGCACACAGCATTTACCTTTTGAAGGTACTCCAAAGAAGAACGCTGTAATACTAATGTGAAATGGATAATAACATTTGACTATTGGAAAGGTTCTTGCTCACATTTTAGAGAAGTTTCATTGACTTCATACAGTGGGTCAAAAAAGTATTCGTACACCTTGTTTTTTTGCAATAACTTCATAGGCATAAGTGATACACAAGCAAAACCATTTTTGTTTGATAGTCCACCAGGTACAGAGATAAACGGCAAATGAAGAATTTTTTACTAGGAATAGTATAAGAATTATGCAAAAAATACAAAAATTTGAGGGCAAAAAAAGTATTCGTACACTTACCATTATAATGAAAACCTACTTAAGCTTCGTTGTTAATTGTAACTAACATTTTGTGTGCATTCTTTTAGCGTCAATTATGGCCTGCAGTCTCCTAGGCATGGATTATACTAGCGCTCGCTTTGTTTCTTTTGATTTTGCTTCCTCGTAGAGGAAGCTATGTGACGGTGAAAATTTTTTTTTTCGAGATATTCATGTCACCATGTTCAGAATGTTCTAAAACGTCCAGAAAACACATTTTTAGAAAATGTCCGGATGTATGTGTGTATGTGTGTGTGTGTGTGTGTGTGTGTGTGTGTGTGTGTGTGTGTGTGTGTGTGTGTGTGTGTGTGTGTGTGTGTGTGTGTGTGTGTGTGTGTGTGTGTGTGTGTGTGTGTGTGTGTGTGTGTGTGTGTGTGTGTGTGTGTGTGTGTGTGTGTGTGTGTGTGTGTGTGTGTGTGTGTGTGTGTGTGTGTGTGTGTGTGTGTGTGTGTGTGTATGTGTGTAATGGACTCCCGAAATTCAAACGTGTATAACTCGGGAACGGTTTCAGCTACAGCCCCCAAATTTCGCAGGCATGTGCAGCTCTATAACCCCTTCTCCGACTATAATTTTGGTCATGATTCAAGGCGTCGCTCGGATTATGTGTCGTTTTCAAATTTCCAAAAAAAGGAAGTACGCACTATAACTGTCGCAAATTTTGAGATATTCGTCTAAATAGTTTTTGACAAAGAGATTTGTATATAATGTTTGTTGGTATTGCATTTGGGCCGAATCCATAGATAATTTTTGATTTTATGATATTTTGAATTTTTCAAAAAATCAAATTTGTCGCTATAACTTTCGTTAACTTTAACCAATCGAGCTCTAAATTTACACGAGTATAGAACATCATTAAGCAATGATATCTGCCAAATTTGGCGAAGATCGGCTCAGCGGATCTAATTTTATAGCAACTATAAATTTCGAAGTTCGAACCTCTGCAAGTTGGAAAATATTCGACTGAACGTGCTCGAATTCATGCACACGCTTGAACCAACAATCAGCTTCATTTGTTACTAAATTTGGTAGAAACCGAACAACGCGTTCGAATTTTAGGACACTTTGAATTATTATGTACGTTCAAGATGACCTCCCAAGATTCAAACATGTATAACTCAAGAACAGTTTCAGCTACGGCTCCCAAATTATGGAGGCATGTCGAGCTCAATAACCCCGACTTTAACTATAATTTTGGTCATGATTCAAGCCGTGAATCGGATTTTGTATCGTTTTTACATTTCCAAAAACAAGCTGCAAGTTAGAACTTGCAATTTGCTTCCTCGAAATCGTAGGTAGTGAACGAAGATTCCTCTATGAAGAAGCCAAAGATTAAATAGAAAATTACCACTCATATAAATATCTCCGTTTAATCTATCAGATTCAAAACAAACAAATGATTCATCATAGAGAAATCTTCGTTCACTACCTACGATTTCGAGGAAGCAAATTGCAAGTTCCAACTTGTTTTTTTATTCGATGGATCGTGGATATTCGGTGGATTACAGGTGAATTACAGTCCAGCATGCCATCCCCTCGGTCCAAAACTCACTCCTGCGATAAATATATACGGTCTTCGGGTAACATAAAAATAAAATTAAAGACTGCCCGGTCGAGGATGACACCATTAATGTGGAGATTGAAAATATTCATTGCGGTATATAAGGGTACAACTCCTTTCAAGAAAAACTCGGCCCCTCGATCGATATACGCGGCTTAAGAGTCGAATCGTGCGAAAATCGAACGTTGACAGGTGTAAAGTCGTTTTATCCTTACGCTGTAATGAAAAAATACATCGCAGTACCTACGTGTACGACCCCTCAGGCCAGGAAACTCACCTCGTCGAGAGATATAAGTGGCTCAAAAGTGAAATCGATAAAAAAATCGAGCATTACTGCACGTGAAAGAGTTTTCTGAATCCGGTGCATTGAAAAAATGTATCGTGTCATTTTGGTGTACGACCTCTGCCGGGAAATGCACCTTCTTGAGTGATATTTGCGGCTTTATCTTAAAGTCGACCATTGCCGCGCGCGAAGTCTATCAATCCAGCTTAATTCATTGGACGACCTCGCACCCAGCAATGGTCAATTTTCGGTCGATTTTATTCTCAAGCTACGTATATCATTCGAGGGGGTGAATTTTGTGTCGAAGAGCTCGTACACCAAAATGCCACGGTACATACTTTCAATCCGCCTAATTCATAAAACGATTTGACCTGTATCAATGGTCAATTTTTGATTGATTCGATCTTTGAGCCACGCGTATTACACGAGGGGCTGACTTTACCATCAGAGGGGTCGAACACCGAAATTTCGGGATACATATTTTCAATCCACCTAATTCATAAAACGATTCCATGCGCAGTAATGGTCGATTTTGATCGATTTCACTTTGAAACCACATATATCACTCGAGGGGGTGAGTTTTCTGGCCTGAGGGTTCGTAACCTAAGTGCTGCGATGTATTTTTTTATCACAGTTTATGGGTATAACGACTTTACGCCTGGCAATGGTTGTCTTTTTATCGATTTAGCTCTTAAACCGCGTATATGACTCGAGAGCGTGAGTTTTTCTTCAGAGGGGGAGTACCTTTATATGCCGCGATAAATATTTTTATTCTCTTGCATTAATTACATCATTCTCGGCAAGGCGCTGTATAATTTTCTTTTCATTTTACCCAGAAGCCGTATCTATTTGTCGCAGGGATGAGTTTCGGACCGAGGCTATCGTATTGTATTGGACTTGAATTGTACATATTTCGAATCTACCGAATATACAAATTCTGTGCAGAAAAAATCTGTCACCATGCAGTGTGTCATAGTATGCTGCTAGCTTGATATCAAGATAGCAAAAAGATTTTCATGAACTTCTTCACCTTTTGCTTCCTCATAGAGGGAGCTTTGTTTTCGTGAACAAATTTTTTTTCAGTTTTTCATGTAGACGTGTTCCGAATGTCCCAAGACACCGAGAAATCACAGTTAGAAAAAATGTCCCGATGTATGTATGTATTAGGGTGTCCGTTAAAATAACTTTTGTTTGGGCTACCTCTTGTTTCGACAGGTTATGACGTACAAAAAAAGGGAAAAATACTTTTTTTTCGATTTAGTGCATGCCTGATAGTGCCGAGAATCGATTAAGGTGAAAAAAAGGGCTTTTTCAGAGTTTTTCGCGTGTATCTCGTGATATATGCATTTCTTCTAATATGAGTACTGATAATAAATGAAAGATTATAACTTTTTCTATAAATCATGTCTCTTGCGTTAATTCCGTAATATGTATATTCATCCAGATACAGCGTCGCGAACCGATGAATTTTCCAATTTGTTAGATCACACATTGAATTTTAATCAGATCATCGCTAATTTTTTTTTCTTCGTTTTATTTCGAATGCCATCGAATCTGTACATATTTTATATAAGTCCAACCATCAAAACTACAAATACTCTCCATCAAGTGGAGGAAAAGGAAACCGTATACTTATTGTTTTCCATACTATATGTGAGTGTGACAGAGTGTGTATTGCAATAATCGTGAGTGCGAGCGAGACAGTTAATTTCGCGTCGTGTTTATTTTCCTTACTTGTTCGGTTCCCCGAAATCTGTTTTCGAATGACTCCCAACGTTACCGAATATTATTTTGTTTGGTATTAGTCAATTTCATAATTTCGTATTAACGAATAATTCGTGTGGTAACTTAAAATCATTTTCCATAAAAAAATTAATTGTTATTAGAATAATAATGATCAATGTTAAATGAATGAAATTTTTGTGTTCTACTGTATGATAGAAGATTATTATTATCTTTCTAACAAAAGATCAAAGCTCTCACTAATCAACAAATTTTCCCGCTATTCTATATGAATCAAGATCAATTGATTCAACTATTAGCATATTTTGTTACCATTATATCTTTTAGATTATTTGGAATTTGCCCGACTAGCATTCGGTATTTCTCGGCAACACACTGCTTCGACTCCGCATTCGCGCATGGCAACGCGCTTGCGCGAGTCGGCGCAACCAATACATTGCCTCTATCACCATGACGTACGTGCGTTGACATGCGCATACACTTCACGGGGGGGCATCTCGCCATAAGTAGCGGAGGACGAGCTGCGCGGCGAATCATGGAAGGGGGTTCTGATTCGCTTATCGGCGAATTGACGTAATTTGTTCGGTAGTCGGCCATTATCTTTCATATAGTTTTTCGTTCTTGAGCTCAAAACACGTGTCGGATACATTCCCATTTTTTCACACATTCAATGTAGTTTTCCTTGCATACTAAATTTATTCATATATATCTTTTGTTATAATTCAGTTCTAAGTTATAATTAAGTTCTTGCAAACAATTTATAGTTGTATCGGTTAGTTTTTTTTGGTGCCACGTGTGAATTACCAAGTGTATTTTTTTGTGTTGATAAAGTTTTGAATACAGTTCACTCAAAGTTTCTATATAATTTTTGTTTCAACTTTATCGAGCTATTGTATAAGAATAGTGAATCATTGTAAGGAATCATAATTGTTAGGTTATGTGATCTGGTAAATTTCTGGTGATAATTGAAGAATTGATAAACGAAAAAAAAAAGAAACGAAAGATCATCATACTTTAGTACTAAACCAACTTACCTGTGTGTGTGAAATTAGTTTGATGAATTAATCTAAAATTTCCAACCTACAAGAATCACACATTTTTTATTTCGGTCAAAACACAGATTGTTTTCGTTTGAATGTAACACTGACTTTCAAATTGAGGAATTATGGATGAAAATACGGATGAATTTTTCGGAATACGCCCTTTGTCAGAGATTGTCAGCGACAAATTGCCATCCCAATTGGAAGCGCTCCAAAATTTATTTTATTACACAAGGGAATTAAATAAAACTCTATCAGAAGGTATAATGCTGGTAACAGACAATCTATTAAAGATTTGGAATGATGTTGGAATTCCAGTTATGAAGAAACGGAATTGCGTGAAGGAAATGAAAATATTATATGAGAAGTGAAGGTATCACCAGAAAAACAAAAATGCTAAACGTGAGAGGATCGCTGAAGCGTTGAAGGCATTTAAAAATGATGTCACAAATCTTTTTGATGTTTCTACTACTGATGCTCTATGTGTGATTCAGTAAGAGTGGAATTTTTGAATAGTCAAAAACAATGTGGACGCATTGGGAGCATACAGGATTTGAAGACACAAATATATTCGCAAGGTAAATATCAAATTAATTTTCATTCATTTTTCATTCGTTTTCTTAATTCATTTTAATCATTTCAGATTATGAAAAAACTGTGGCAAAATTAGCATGTACTCCCGATTTTTCTGGATCTACACGAAGTGACTCTGAAGCTACAAGTAGTAATTTCCTTGCTACTCAAGAGTCCACTTCTACGGATTACAGTCCTCCACCAAAGAAACGACGGGGAACAATAGACATTGTCACCTCAAAAGTTGTAGCTGCCTTGGATAAATGTAAAGTTTTCAGTCGAGATGCCGTGCACATTATAACCTCTGTTCTCGAGGCAGCACAGGTAGACGTTAATGGGTATATTGTAAATAAAACGTCTATTCACGAAAAACGCAAAGTTATCCGAGAAGAGAGATTCAACGAAATCAAATTGAGTTTTGGAAATGAAGAATTAACAAACATCGTTGTTCATTGGGATGGGAAGTTGCTGCCGGATCTAACAAATCGCAAAAAAGTCGATCGCTTACCCGTTATAATATCCAGCAATGGTATTTGTAAATTCCTTGTGTAGCCAAACTAGAAGATGGTAAGGGAAAAACGCAGGCTGACGCTATTTGTGACGCTTCACAAACGTAGAATCTTTCCGAAATTGTTGTGGGTTTATGTTGCGATACAACTGCATCAAATTTTGGACGTATCAACGGTGCTGCGGTACTATCAGAACAGCTACTTGAGCGTGATATTTTGTACTTGCCATGTAGAAACCATATATTAGAAATTATTTTGCGTGCTGCGTTCGAGGCACTAATACCGGGCACTGTTGGCCCTAACGTTGAAATCTTTCAACGCTTTCGCAACGAGTGGTCGAACATTGATAGTACTGAATATGAATCCGGCTTGGTCGATCCAGTTATAGAAGCAGAATTCAAAGATGAAATTGGAAATATTGAGAAATGTATGAGACAACACTTGAGACTGAATTTGGAAAGAGATGATTACAAAGAAATCCTTTGTCTATCCTTAGTATTTATTGGCGCGAAACCACATAATAATTATGTAATTCAAGCACCTGGTGCACTACACCATGCCCGATGGATGTCAAAAGCCATATACTCCCTCAAAATGTTTTTGTTTCGCAATGTCCTGTCTTTGAGTAAACGTGATGTTGTTGCGTTACAACAAATTTAGATTTTCATCATAAAAATCTATATTAAACATTGGTTCGAATCAGAATCACCAGAAAAAGCTCCCAATAATGACTTGAGATTAATGAATGATTGCTATAATTTCTCAACTATCAACAAAATTATATCACAGAGAACATTGAGTAAAATTCTGAATCATCTGTGGTATTTATCTCCTGAAAATGCGTCGATGGCTTTTTTTGATGATAGCGTTTCTACACAAACTAAACAATAAATGATTGCGCGATTGGGTGTAGATGATGATGCCAAAATTGACTGTAAAAAAGCGTCAATACATATATCAGAAGTGTCCAATGTATGTCAGAGCGGTATCGAAGAATTTATATCAAGTGTATGAGCAAATTTCTTCAAAAGATTCGAATTGAACGTTGAATGGATGGAAACAGATCCAGATTTTTGGTCATTGAATAACGATTATCAAAAGTGTCAAGCGATTGTAAAATCGATTAAGGTGGTCAATGATGTTGCTGAGAGAAATGTTCATTTATTCGAACAATATAATAACATTCTCACAAAAGATGAAATGCAACTTCAATATATTATGCATTGTCTTGAAGACTATCGTCGATGTTACCCAACAGCGAATAAAAGAGATTTGTTACAATAGTTTTTAAATTTTTTTACTATTTTCACCATATTCCCTCTGGCTTCTACGACCCCGCCTTTTTACCTTGCTTTATACGTAGCACAGTGAAATATCTGAATACATAAAATAATTTAGTGTTAGTGGTATTCAAAATAAAATGAAAAGAAAAAAAGAATAGCGATCTGATTAAAATTCAATATGTGATCTAACAAATTGGAAAATTCATCGGGTCGCGACGCTGTATCTGGATGAATGTACATATTACGGAATTAACGCAAGAGACATGATTTATAGAAAAACTTTTAATCTTTCATTTATTATGAGTACTCATAATAGAAAAAATGCATATATCACGAGATACACGCGAAAAACTCTGAAAAAGCCCTTTTTTTCACCTTAATCGATTCTCGGCACTATCAGGCATGCACTAAATCAAAAAAAGTATTTTTCCCTTTTTTTGTACGTCATAACCTATCGATGCAAGAGGTAGCCCAGACAAAAGTTATTTTAACGGACACCCTAGTGTGTATGTGTTTATTAGGGTGGGTCAAGAAAATCGACTATTTTTTTTTTACTTTATACTCTGAAAAATAGGTTGCTAGACACCTCTAGAAAATTCTCACCAAATATGAGCTCTTAATTTTAATAGGAAGGTCCTCCACCGTACAGTTTTCTATTTTTTCCGAGGTATTAGAAAAAAAATTCATGTTTCTCTATCAACTGTTCGTTAAAAATATCTCTCCTCATATACTTGTAGAAAATTGAACGCTCTACAAAAAAGGTCTCTTAGCATTTTTTCGTAAACCTCACCATTTTAAAGATATTAAAGGTTGAAGTTTGATTATTTTAAGACAAATTTCTGTTTTGCTTATGAATTTTATAACTCGTTAACAAAAAATCATTATGAAATGCGCAATACTTTGTTTTGTAGAAAATTAACTGCTCTACAAAAATGGTCTCTTATGATTATTCGATTGAATTAAGCGTTCAAAATATATTCATCGTCGAACTTCAAAGCACGCCAATTTTAACCGTTTTTGATTAATAATTCGGAAAATTTTAATTTAGTTCGTGAGTTTCAGGGAACCTTATACAAATTTGAGTTTCTATGAACAGAGAAATGTTTTAAACTATTTTTCTAGTTTTTTTTTAGTCGTAAGCATGTTTGGTTACATCGAAAAAAAAACTAGTGCATTATTTCTGACTTAGAGTCAATGATTTATTAAATCTTGAAAAAATAACGTTTTTGTTAGAAACTTATTATGAAAAGTATTAATCTTAAAGAAAAAGAATGTTCAATTTGTTATTTAAAAGTTTTTTTATTTGAGTATCATTGCTAAAAAAAATGTTCAATTTGTTATTAAAAAGTTTTTTAATTTAATTATCATTGATAATCAAATAAAAAAACTTTTTAATAACAAATTGAACATTTTTTTTCTTTAAGATTAATTCTTTTGATAATAAGTTTCTAACAAAAACGTTATTTTTTCCTTCCTATAAAAATTAAGCGCTCATATTTGGTGAGAATTTTCTAGAGTGTCTAGACTAGAATTTTCTAGACTGCCCGGCCGAGGATGACACCATTAATGTGGAGATTGAAAATATTCATTGCGGTATATAAGGGTACAACTCCTTTCAAGAAAAACTCGGCCCCTCGATGGATATACGCGGCTTAAAAGTCGAATCGGTCGAAAATCGAACGTTGCCAGGTGTAAAGTCGTTTTAAAGTTGAGTAAAGTCGTATTAAAGTTAAGAGCTCATATTTGGTGAGAATTTCCTAGAGGTGTCTAGCAACCTATTTTTCAAAGTATAAAGTAAAAAAAGAATAGTCGATTTTTTGGACCCACCCTAGTGTGTATGTATGTAACATTCGTTTAACGTTCACAAACTTATCACACATGTGAGGGGTTCAAGGCACCTCGCTTGATTGAATTTTTGGCAAAATCTGTGAAATTATTTTGTTTTTACGCGATTTTTATTCTTCAAAAATCTATTTTCGGTTTCTAGCTCGCCCAATTCTAGAGATACCGAGCTCAAATTCAGTAGAATATTAAACCATTACAGGGAGATAGTTGTTACTTAATTTGAGAGAGATCCATGGAGAGCTGTTGTCTTAAAGAATTTTGAAAGGTGTCAAAAATCGTTGTACTCTCTCTAGCTCGCGCAATTTTCGAGATATCGGACTAAAATTCGGTACAAAGTTGCACTATTATCCAAAGATGTTCCGTATTGATTTTAGGCAAAATCCGTCAAGTCCTTCATATTTTATGGCGTTTTGAAATTGTTGAAAAATCGACTTTCGTGCTCGAGCTTTCACCGTTTTTGAGGTATCGGTCTCAAAATTGGTACAAAGTCGCACTATTATCGGAAGATGTTTTGAATTAAATTTGGGCGAAATCCATGTAGGCGTTTAAATTTGATGCGACTTTAAATTTTTTAGATTTGACATGGAATTTCAACCGTGTATTTAATTACCGTGTGTTTATTCTGGACTAGATCGATTTACAAACGGATTTTATATGAAAACACGGGTGCAATTGAACCCTGCACATTGCTTCCTCATAATTTTTCACATTTGCCAAAGCTTCCTCTATGAGGAAGCCAAAATTCATCGACACATAGTTCCTCATAGAGGAAACGCTGGCGAATGTGAAAAATTATGAGGAAAAAATGTGCAAGGTTCAACTTTTTTCAATCATCTTCCGAAATTGTAAACTTTCCACTTATATTTCACCGAAAGTACAGCGAATTCGGCCATAGAGTAAATTCGCATTCTAGGTACCTCTCTGCTAACTTGACGTCAACCGAAATTAAAAAACATCCTTAGTCTATCCATTATTTGCAAAGTAATCGTAAGCCAAACTGCATCGTGCAATCGTGATCCAAAAATGCAACTTTTTACCCGTCTTGGAATCGGGTTACTTGCCCCGAAAAAAATGTCTCAAGAAAGAATGCACACATATTCTAGAGAATGATTTTTGATTTCCAAAACCCTTCCTAGATTTTCTGTACGATAGTTAGTACCTGAGTTACGAGCCATCAAAGTAGATGTCTTTTTTCGCTTTGACAGCTGATAACCCAGTTATGAGAAATCGTACAAAGTTGTTCACCTACTCAAATCAAAGAGAACGAATCAATCTAGATGAAGCCCCAAATAGATTCACGGAGAAACATATTGAAGTCCGTGTATCTTTGCAAAAACAAGTGGAAATTTAACAATAGTTTACAATGGTTTATTACGGAGCGTGAATGACTGGACTCCACGCTGAACTGGCCACACGCCCAGACACGTAACGGAGTGTAGTTCCACGGTTTGGGAGTCACGGCAAAAGACAGATTATCCACCTTCGATTACAATACAAGACGGACTCTTAGCTCCCAGCATGACTACTAGCCGAGAGTTCTATGGTCGACTTCCAAAAGACGCTGATGACTGGTTAGCATTGTGCAGTACGATGACACCGGTCGAGTTGACTGCCCTGGCCTTCGGACGAGCGTTTATTGCAATTAATTTAGATAAGAAGTGCTGACACGCAGTCAGCTATAGTACGATGATCCCGTTAGCAGAATGATCAGGTGTATAAAGCTAGCACCCCTACCAAGAGGAACGATATTTTTGGTCGTGTGGAATTCATGGGCTTTTTATGGGCTCTTCAACCCCGTTAGAATTAATTTTTGGGCTCATCAACTTTTTGAGAAAATCCAATTTCAAAAGTGGGGATGCTAGCTTGATATCAAGCTAGCGCCAACTTTTTCTTTTCAAGGTGAAAAAAATATTTCAAAGGTTCCATATTTATGGGTTTTTTATGGGCTCTTCGAATATGTGAGTTTAAATTCCATCAGAGCTTACCTAGCTAACGAGCTAACGAGATAAGGGTAGTTTTTGGAAAATTAAAAAATCAAAATTAAAATTTTGGGGAAGATCTCTACTGGATATTTATAGGCTATTTATGGGCTCTCAAACAAGCACGAGCCCAATTTGTCAAAATAACCCCTTTCCAAAAAAATATCAACCCCACCTCATATGCTTCGCAGTAGAAGCTGAAAATAACTCAGCAGACCATAATTTCGTGCCGAGGAGATATAGACTATTTATAAGCTCTCTAAAAAGCCTCATCTCAATTTTTTCTAACCACCCCTTCTACAAGAAACCACACTGACCGTATATCTGTCTAGGTGAAAAAACCATTCGTTCCTGGGCAGGAATAATGGGTTCCTTAAAGGCTCTCCGAAAAGCCTCATCCCGATTTTTTCGAACCACCCTTTCTACAAGAAACCACCCTTACCGTATATCTATAAAGGTAGAATCTTTCAAAAAGTCAGCAAACCATTCGTTTTTGTCCAGAAATTATAGGCTATTTATAGGCTCTCCGAAAAGCCTCATCTCGATTTTTCAAACCACCCTTTCTACAAAGAACTACCCTTACCGTAAACCTCTCGTGCTAAAAACTTCAAAAATGTAGCAAACCATTCGTTTTTCTCCAGGAATTATGGGCTCGTTGTAGGCTCTTCGAAAAGCCTCATCCCAATTTTTTCGAGCGACCCCTTTTACGAAAAACTACCCTTACCGTCAATCTCTCTTGCTAAAAACTTTAAAAAATGTAGCAAACCATTCGTTTTTCCCTAGGAATTATAGGCTCGTTATATCCTCTTCGAAAAGCTTCATCCCGATTTTTTTGAGCCACCACTTTTACAAAAACCTACCCTCACCGTAAATCTCTCTTGCTAAAAACTTAGAAAAATGTAGCAAGCCATTCGTTCTTGTCCAGGAATTATGGGCTTTCCATAGGCTCTCCAAAAAGCTTCATCCCAATTTTTTCGAATTACCCCTTCTGAACAAAAACCACCCTTACCGTATATCTATCTAGGTAGAATCTTTGAAAAAGTCAGCAAACCATTCGTTCTTGTCCAAGAATTGCGGGCTATTTATAGGCTCTCCGAAAAGTCTTATCTTGATGGCCCATAATTTCTGTACTAGAACGAATGTTTCGCTACACTTTTCAAAGTTTTTCTTTACGGCTGCGTAAAAATGCTCACATTACTTGTCTCTTTACTGTTTGGAAAATACGGGATCTCCCACTGTTTTCGATTATCCACGTTGACTAACTTCACGGCGTGGGTAATAATAATCAAAAAACCGTGGAAGACCACGTATCTTCCAAACGGTAAAGGAACAACTAGTGCGGGCATCCTGCACTCGTGAAGAAAAATAGTATAAGCAACTCGTGCGGGCAGCTGGAATAACCCACCCGGGCGGCTTCGCCACCCTCGTGGGTAATGACCGGCTTTCCGCACTCGTTGCTTAATATACTATTTAGCACGAGAGATTTTCGGTAAAGGTAGTTTTTTGTAGGAGAGGTAGTTCAAAAAAATCGAGATGAGGCTTTTCGGAGAGCCTATAAAGAGCCCAGGTGCTAGCTTTATACACCTGTCGTGTGGTAGGTGTTCCACCAAAGGGGTGCAGCGAGAGAGAGAGAGAGAGAGAGAGAGAGAGAGAGAGAGAGAGAGAGAGAGAGAGAGAGAGAGAGAGAGAGAGAGAGAGGGAGAGAGAGAGAGAGAGAGAGAGAGAGAGAGAGAGAGAGAGAGAGAGAGAGAGAGAGAGAGAGAGAGAGAGAGAGAGAGCGAGAGCGAGAGCGAGAGCGAGAGCGAGAGCGAGAGAGAGAGAGAGAGAGAGAGAGGGAGGGAGGGAGGGAGGGAGAGAGAGAGAGAGAGAGAGAGAGAGAGAGAGAGAGAGAGAGAGAGAGAGAGAGAGAGAGCGAGAGAGAAAGAGAAAGAGGGAGAGATTGATTGACGTGTTTTATTTAGCTTTCGCTACTTTCATATGTGTACAATAATTTTTACATCACTTCATCTTATTCTACCTTATATTTAATATATAGCTATATAATTTCATTTTTCATCTTGTTTTTTAAATGCTCTTTGAGCCATCTTTTAAAATCAGTTACATTTAAAACCTCCTTTAAGTTGCGAGGTAGGCTATTATATATTGCTATTCCAGTGTATGTTAGGCACGTTTGTGCTGCTGCTGTTCTGCAGTAATTCATCACTATGTTATTCGCCTGTCGTGTATTGTAGTTGTGATTTTCCCCGACCATCCGTATCTGCTGTTCTAAGTACCGTGGCATCATGCCATTTTCTAATTTATATATAAAAACGCAAATGTAGTTGTCGTACATTTATGAAGCCTAATGCATCAAGCATATCAACTATTCTTGTATACCTATTTACCTTTAATATCGCTCGCATCGCCCTGTTTTGTGTCTTCTGCAAAATATCCATCCAGTGTTGGTTTACATTCAATAACAGTGTGCTACAGTATTCGTAGTGTGGGGCAATTATCGTTTTATATACCAGGTGTAAAAGCTTAAATCCGCTGTTTTTTTAGTCAGAAAAACACTTTTGTTTTTATAGAAAGCAAAAACTAATCTATTCAAAGTATTTGCCCTCGCTAGTTACACATTTTTCCCATTTCTCGGGCAATTTGTGGATACCACGCCAATAAAATTCCTTCTCTTTCGAGGCGAACCACTCATCATTCCATTTTCGGACATCTTCATAAGAATCGAAGTGCTGCTCAGCAAGCGCGTGGCCCATCGACGAAAACAAGTGGTAGTCAGAAGGGGCCAGGTCTGGTGAATAAGAGGCATGGGGTAGCACCTCCCAGTTAAGGGTCTCCAAGTAGTTTCGGGCCTTTTTTGACGTGTGCGATGGTGCGTTGGCGTGGAGAAAAATCAGCTTGTCATGTCTTTGTTGATGATCAGGCCTCATTTCACGCAGAGCACGGTGCAATTTGATCAGTTGTTGGTGGTAGCGGTGGGCATTGACAGTTTGGCCAGGTTTCAATAGCTCATAGACCTTCCTGGGCCAATTTTCGCGCTTCTTGTCGCTCAGGTCAAAATCACCGTCTTTGAACCGACGAAACCAATCTCGGCACGTTGTTTCCGATGAAGGACTGTCACCGTAGGCCTCTACAAGCATTCGATGCGATTCGACAGCCGATTCCTTCAAATTGAAGCAGAAAAGCAGAGCCTCCCGCATATGCCCTTTTTCTGGCACAAAACTCGACATGATTACCGAAAGAAAAATGTATGTTTTTGTGTGAAATTGCCAATGATATGTACTCGTTAATGTTGACAGATGTGAAACTCATAAAATAAAAATATATGGCATATCGATGGTAGCTTAATACGCTCACTAAGGCCATCTATAAGTAAGCAGCGGATTTAAGCTTATACCCCTGGTATTGTGACTAGTATGTTTGAGCTAACGTATTTATTTATTCTGTACATAAAATTTACTTTTTTCGCTACTTCACCGGCTATATACCTTGCATGGCTGTCAAACACAAGGTTTTTATCAATTATAATTCCCAGGTACTTTATTTCTGTTACTTTCTCAATCTTCACACTTTCAATCATTATTTGGCATACATTTTTAACATTTTGCTTTCTCCTATCGTGTACTAGCATAAATTTCGTTTTTGTTGTGTTTAGACGCAATGTGTTCGCTTCAAGCCACTGCCTTACGCATCCTGGGTCATGATTCAGCTTTATTTCTACCTCACGAATGTCAGTACCGCTTACATAGATTATTGTATCATCTGCAAACATTTTACATTTACAGTAGTCCAGATTTCTGACCAGGTCATTTATGTAGACAACAAATAATAATGGCCCAAGCACGGACCCTTGTGGGACTCCGTGGATTGTTTCTATCTCTGCTGACATTTTATTGCCAAATCTTACTATCTGTTTCCGGTTTGTGAGGTATGATTCTAACTATTGATGCGCTTTTCCAGTTACGCCATAGTTTCTTTGCTTTCTTAACAAAACTTTCCTATTCACCGTCTCAAATGCTCTTTTAAAGTCCAAAAAAATTACTCCTATTACTTCGTTTCTGTCTAGTTTTCTTTTCCAATCAATTATGGTATCTTGTATGGCAGTTTCGCATGAGTATCCCCTTCTAAAACCCGATTTTTCATCTCGCAATATATTGCTCCTATCGATGTATTTAATTAGTTGTTTTTTTACTGTTTGTTCCAAGATTTTTTCGTACATCGGTAACATGTTAATAGGCCGATTTTCTTCTGCCTTGCATTTTAGCTACCTTGTATTTTTGGAATTGGGATGATGGTCGATGTTTTCCAATTTTCCGGAAAAACGCCGTTCTGCAGTGAGCCATTTATCAGTTGCAGTATTCTCCTCTCTGCCCCCTTTTTTATGCCAACTTTAGGAACTTGGTGCTAATTCCCTCATCTGTTCCACTTTTATTTTTCAGGTTTTTGATTATATCCTCCATTTCTTTTCTTTCAACTCTTTCAAATTCCCCAAACCCTGACGTCGTTTCCAGGTCAAATTGCATCTCTGCACTGTCATTTTTTATCCCATCGCTAAGTATGGCGTTAATACTGTCGACAAAAATATTCATTGAACATATTTGCTATTTTTTTTCGTCATTTATCATTTCTCCTTGAAAAAATACTGTCGTTACACTCTCCGTATTGTTTTTTCCCCCTGTTAGCTCCTTCATGG
The DNA here is from genome assembly GCA_963971145.1 of Sussaba pulchella. NCBI lineage: Eukaryota > Metazoa > Arthropoda > Insecta > Hymenoptera > Ichneumonidae > Sussaba > Sussaba pulchella. The sequence goes on from OZ020164.1 coordinate 6,949,559, forward strand.
CTTTCCACATTTTTTTAGGGTTAGATTTTCCCCTCTCAATATTTTGTTCATATTATTCTCTTTTGCTTTGTCTCGCGACGTTTACCACACGATTTCTCCATTGCTTATACTCCTGCCAATCCTTATCCGTATTCGTCACTGTCGCCGTTTTGTATGCTTGGTCCCGTTTTTGGCGTGCTTCCCTAACTTCCTTTGAGATCCATGGCTTGTCTTTCCACATTGCTGGCACCCTTCTTTCTTTTAATGGCGCTACTTCATTTATTGTTTCTATAATACTATTTATCGTGTTATCCGCTGGATCATTCACATTATCGTTATTTGTGTGTTGAGTTTCAATTTTTCTTCTCAGTGTTTGTATAAAAAACTCCTCGTTGTAGTTTAAGAAATCTCGTCGTATATTTTTCCATTTTGTTGTTTTTTCCATCACTTCCTACGTCGTTGATTCTTACTGTTTGATGGTCAGTTATTTTTGGGGATAGAAGAACCTCCGTCTTTATAAAAAAAATTTGAAATTACCAAATCTATATGGGTTTTTGATGTCTCCGTAATCCTCGTAAAATCATGTACATATTGTTTCAGTCCCAAGAGTCCTAAGTTTCGTATTAATTGTTTCGAATAATGGTTAATTTTACTCACGTCTATGTTGAAATCTCCGGCTATAATTAAATGTCCTCTGTCTATTATCGTGTCACATTCGTTGGTGATTGCATCTATAAATGCTTCATCGCTCTTGTTCGGAGAATAATAAAGGTAACTGATTATAATTTGCCTGTATTTCCCCATTAGTTCGATCGTACTAATCCACGTATTTTCTTCGATATTTTTTGTGGTGATTTCTCTATAACTTACTTCTTTATGGACAAATGTCAATACGCCCCCCGTTCGACTGTTTTTCGTATCACACCTTATCGTTTTGTAATTATCCATTTCAAGTTCCGTATTCTTTATTTCCTCTGTTATGTGTGTTTCTGTTAGGCAGATGATCTTTGGTTTCAAGCTTTTACTTAAACTTTCTATCTCGTCCTTATGTTTCAAAAAGCCTTGCGCATTTAGGAGTAAAAGGAATGTATTGTTTTGTTTTTTCTCTAATTCTACTAATTGTTATCCGTTGTAGTACAAAATATCATTGTCTCGTTTCTTTAAGTTTTGCCTGTTTTTATAATATTTATTTTGAACGACGCATGTCTTCCTTCTATTTCATTCTGTACTTTAATTTTTTCATTGAACTCTTTTTCGTCTTTTCTTTCGATTTTTTCGTCGATACCGACCACCTTTATTTTGGGTAGTTTTTTATTCCGCATATACACCTTATAATTTCCTTCTATGTTTTCTTTGAGCGCTGTCGCAAGCTTTTCTTTGTCCCCACTTTTTTGGCACTGCACTATTATTCGGCCTTTGGGCCCTTCAACTATATGGCTTATGCCCACTCCCAGTTCCATTACGTCCACACTTTTTTTAATACTTTCCACTGTTTGTTTACTTGACTGCTGTTTATCCGGTTGAACTATTATTTCTTCTTTTCTACTACTCCTTGCGACGTCCGAGTAAGTCTCTTTCTTTTTGTTTTGAGCATCACTTCCTGGTTTTTCATTTCTTTTTCTGTTTCCAATGCCACTTCGCTCAATTTCTCTTTTCACGTTTTGAATTTCTTCCCTCAGGTTCGTTAATTCGACTTTCAGTGATTCATTTTCCTTTATAACTTCAGCCACTATGTTATTTGTTATTTTTGCCGTTTCCTTCACTATAACCTTTATTTCCTTTTTGAATATATGTATTGTTATGTCGCAAGTTTAATCGTGGATTAATTAATTACGGTACGAGGGACTGGTTCGCGCTTCAGAACACGGTTGTGAAAGAAAAGACTCGGTTTACACTTTATAACGAGTTAGAAGACGTTTATTTCGTACAAAAGGTCGGACGGATGGTCCCGGCGTGGACACGGTACAATGTTGCCGTATGGTACTGTTAGATGTACACTCAGATATAGACTGACTGGCGCTGGTCGGGAGACGGTCTTTTATAGTGAATAGGGCCCAGCTGGGAATAGTGTGGAATAATCTGGAAAAAGAAGGAATTCGAATGTTCGGGGTCGTGGAAGCGGACTCGAACATTCTGGATGTCGATGTTTCGAGAAATGGGACGTGTTGAGGCGAAGTGACTGCATGGGTTTACGCAGATGGGAAGCTACAGCTATACGCAGTAGGGGACATCGTTACAGTATTATTTTTTCACACTCTGCTTTTATAACTGCTTCTATGTATTTATCGGTTCTCTCGTTTATAGTTTCTTGTCCTTCATCGTCGTCCTCATTTTCGCTAACACTTTCACTTTCCACATAATTTATTTTGCTTTTCTTATTTTTCCCTTCACCTTTCTCTCCTTCGTCTTTGACTTCCATTTGTATTTGAATAATCTGGAATTTTTGTTCGCATGGAACTAATTCATCGTTTAAATTATATACCCTTTGTGAACTAGTGCATTTCGGATGAAAAGACTTGTCACATGCACTGCCATGCTGACTCGTACATAACCTCGCTTCGAATGCCTAAAATATTTTTGTTTTTTTAAATGTTAAAATACATATGAAGAATACATACCTTCGGTAGCTGGGGAGTTCGTAGTAGTGTCAGAATGTACTATTTTTAACAGCTTTTAGTTTGTTAATTGTTTACTGGTGTATTTGAAGATATTGTCTTGATCTTTGATTTTTGGTACGGAAGTGCTTATGGCCCTGAGCGTAGCGATACTGATTGAGTTAAGCGAGTCATCTATTTCGAGGTTTGATAGGTTTCTGTTGTTCGGGATGTTGAAGTTAAAAAAGTTGTTGCAAGCGTATTCAAATTTGAGCCAGTTGGTCCCTTTGTGGTTTAACCTATGTTTGCGGTGGGTTGTCGGAAGGATTTCTAAATTATCTAATCGACAGAATATTGAGATCGCAGTGTGGTCACCGTCGTACGGTAACGTACGCGCTTTATCACCGATTGTATTTATGGTGTGTGATCGTGCGTCAGCTAGGCAGATGTCAGGGTATGAATAAGAGCGCTTAAATGTCGGAGATTCTGGGGTGATGATATTTAGTTTGTACTTATTTTCGTAAGCGAGTTGCCACAGGCTTAAGTAGCGCCCGCGCTCGTTGCTTTTGTGTGTCTCCCCATGCGGTACGGCGGGCATTTAAATCGCCGGGTAAAATATAGCACGTATTACGGGCGTGGAGCTTTAGCTTTTCGAATAGGTTGTCGAGCTCCTCTATGAAGATTTTTCTACTACTATTGGTCGCATACGCGCTTATAATATAAAAGTTTTTGCCGTTAGCAATCGCAATTTTTATTGTCGTGAATTCGAGGAGTTCGCAATGTTTGGAGGAGACGTGAATTATAGTTTCATGAGGGATTGTTTTTTTTATGATAATAGCGGTGCCGCCGCCGAGAGAGGCGTTTGGTCGGTCGGTTCGGATGAGATTATAGCTTTTTAGGATAAAGCGATGCGTGGGGTTGAGTTTGGTTTCGGAGAGAAGGATTATGTCATGATTACAGGTTTTTAAAAATTGGATGACGTCAAGTCTTCTGGGATAGGTAACTAAGGAGTTGACATTAATGGCGGTTATTTTTAGAATGGATAAGGGTGTGGTTGGATTATGCATTTTCGCGAAAGAGGCTATTAAGGATGAATTCAATTTTGCTTGAATTTGCGGCAATTTGTTCGGCGAACGATTTAAATTGGTCGGCCACTAACTGTGCTATGTCTCGGCGAAGATCGTGTATCCACTCCGGCGGATGGGTTCGTTAGTTGTACACGGAGTTGCTGGTGTTGTTGATGGTGTACGATGGTACGTGTGGAGCCGTTGGTGGTATAAGTTGAGCCGGTGGGGGTATGAGGTGGTACGGTGGCGCGTTCTTCGTTGCTTGCGCGAACGAGACGTTTGGGTTTGTTTGCGAGATTAATTTTCGAATTTTGTCATGTGAAGCGATTTGTTTGGTATTCTCAGTTTGTTTCTTTTGCTCTAGTTCAAATTTTATATATGGGCATCCATGATAGGAGGCGGGGTGTCCGGATTGACCGCAGTTTGCACATTTCAGTGCAGTGCGGTCGGCGTCATGGGGAATGGGGCATTCCCCAACGTTGTGGGTGTTGGCGCATTTGACGCATCGGGCTTTGAGGTTGCAATTACGGCTCGCGTGACCAATCCTCTGGCATTTCCGACATTGATAAATTTTCGGTTTTTTCAGGTGTTCCCAGCGGACCCGTTGGTACGCGAGGGCCTTAATTTTGAAAAGGTCAGACGTTGCGCTGTTGTTGGTAATTTGAAGAATATGGGGATGCAGGTCTGTTTGTGTTTTGTTATAAAAGAATTTAGCGATGTTAATTATCTCCAGGTTATTAATTTGAAGAGTTTCAATTTCTTTTTTGATGTCATCGGGGGTGAAATCTCCTCTAATACCTTCGACGATGATTGATTTTGGTTTCAGCTCTCTTGTTGTGTATGTGTAGAAATGTGTTTTTTTGGCTTTGAGGGCAGCGATGATTTTGTCGTAGTTGATTAAGTCCGACGGGTATATAGTAATATTGGTACGGGCAGATCCGTTGATTGTGAAATTATTTTTTTGACGTCGGCTTCCGTTATGATTTTAATTATGTCGTTGATATTCGAGTCAGTGGTGAAAATCGGTGGCGGTTTGGTTTTTTTTTGTTGTTGTAGGGGCTTTTTCTTCGTTCGTAGAGATTAGTTGGTCCGGATCGTTAAGCTCGTTATAGTCCATGTCGTTGTTGTCGGAAAGGACGTTGAAACGGTTTTCGCTCTCGCTATCTAAGCTGTTATTTAAGTGAATTACCGTTTGACGTCTATTTATTTTTTTTTGGGACTGACCAGGTCTCAGGTAAGGTAACGGCTGGATCGAAGGACTTCTCGATGGGTTCCGGGTTTGAATCGGCGGCGGCGGACGCTGTGCGGCGCTTGCGCGCACCCGCGAGGTTTGGCGCGACGCTGCTGGCCGTTGGTATTGAACTTTTATAGTCTTTGCGCGCTTGCTCGAATAGCGCGTCAAGCTTTAGGGAACTTAAACTTGGCACTTGTTTCTCGCGTGTGACAAAAAAAGAGGTGGAGGGCTGGGCTCCATCATCGCACTGGTCTGGTGGTAGCTGGCGTTTGAATGGGCCGTTCGCCATAACACCACGAAAATTTGGGGAACCCGCAAGGGGAAACCGGCTTGTGCGGGCTTACGTTTGTAAACTGTTCGAACGGTATTTTTTAATGCACAATTGCAGCACAGAACACACCAACCTCCATCACTTGGGGGCGGGAAAGTGGTTTTAGAGTAGTATGACCCACTATACACACTATATGTCACAATGTGGGAAGAATAATGATAATCGGAAGATAAAGACAGGAGCTCCCGGAGAAAGAGTGTTGACAGCTCCGAGTCTAAACGTCAAGTCCCCCCTAACCACTCGGCTACGCTGGTTATGAGGCGGTATTCCTCATCTGTCCCAACTTTAAAAGTCACATTTTTTTATTGGCTTCAAATTTGCAGGGTATCTATACAATCTAGGGTATCTAGGGGTTGTCTATACAATGAGCAGTTACTTACCAATTTTTAGACCTCTGCGATCATCCCTTTTTGAGTTACAGGGGATGAAAGTTCCAGAAACATCAATTTTCGACGCTCGCACCCGTAACATCGAGTGGCCCTAACTCCCTTTCTGGTGGACTTAAATCAAATTTCAAGGGGTGTTTTGAAAAGTATTTTTTATGCTGTTTCAAACTATTGAATATACATATTTTTTAAAGGGAATTTTCATAAACAAATTACGAAGTAAAATGTTTAAACAATTTTTTTTGCTCTACGGGCAACTTCGATTTTTTTGAAAATATTTTTAAATAAAAGCTTAGCTTTTTTTGCATCGAAAACCTAGTTTTTGATCGTGAACACCGTAGAAGTGTGGGGGTTGTACGGTGCTATCCGAGTGGAGGTGGTGCTCACGCGCTCGGACGAGTCGCCCAGGAACCCGGATCTGATATTTAACCGTAGATTGGGTAACTGGGGTATTACGGGACCCCACTCGACATTCAAACTACGCCCTCAGCTCAGCCAGATTCCTAATCGGTCTGGGACCTTAACCATAATTTACTTCGAGTGTCCGACTGTCGCTTTCGGTCGGTGAGCAACGAAACTAGTGCTCTGAGTGTACTGTGAACAATAAAGAAGACCGGCTGGGGTCTCTTAAGACCCCAGTTACCCGATAACGTCAGGGAATTTTTTTGGTAAAAGTGTTTTTTCGTGAAATAATTTCATTTGGGCGTTTCGAACGTGAATTTGGCAGTTCGAAGGTAAAAACTTATTTCATTTGTAATTTTTTTTTTTTTTTTTAAATAAATCACGATAAATGTTTTTTTAAATAACAATAGAAAAAAATTCGATCCGATGAATTTTCACGCATCATCAAAAACATTAAAGTTGAACCAATATCCAGTGAGAGATTTGTTCCTCACAATACGTATCATGCGATTTTTGTATAATTTGAAATATTTTCAAACATTTATAATAAATTTTAATCGAAGTAATCAATTTTACTAGTCATTTTTAATGATATTTTTCAGTCTTCAGATTATTGTCATTTCCTCTTTTTCATACGTTTGAATAATTATATTTATTTTTTTTAAGGCAAATTTGGTCAGATACTTTTAAAGTGTGACTATTTATCTCTTAAATTCCGTTGGAATCTTTAAAATCGCTAGCATTGTTGGAATGCTACGGTAAGTTTTATGAAAAAAGTCGAATTCGCGAAATTTTTAGGTTTTTTTCCAGTTTAGACAACTTAGTCCATATGTTTCCGAAGTTAACAAAAAATGATTGGTACCACTGCCTTCTTTATTAAAAAAACGAAGAGATTGCACTGCTTAAATGTTGTCCTAACCGAATTTGAGCCACCATCCCACGCGACTCAAGTCTGGGGTCTTATAAGACCCCAGTTACCCAATGACGTACGAGCCATCTATGTTACCCAATCTAGGGTTAATGACCACAAAAGTTTACGCTCTTCAATGACATTCGCCGTAATCATTCAAAATAATACTTGGGTCACTGTAAACGAACAGCTTTGACTTATCAGAAATAAGAATCGCCGTTCTTATCCCACTACAAATTCCGATTATTATTTTCGCTTCCTCCGAGAAACTCAACAACGTCCTATCAGAATAAAAGTTATGATTCCGAACGAATTTAAATTGTGTTACTTTGTTTCAAACTGTGGATCGAGGTATTGCGCTTATAACAATGAAACGGATTATTCTAATAGGTGAAGGTACCAAGGATTTATTTTGAATGATTATGTCGAATGTCATTGAAGAGCGTATCCCTGGGCGCACAGTGCTTCGAGTATACGGTCGGAGTAGATAAAATTCCGTTTTTAATGGATCCTTATAGAAAATGTTACGCTGATTACGAATATACCCCATGCCCCTATATCTAAAATGGATTGTTAATCGATTTATCATCGAAAAACATGAAAAAAGCGAGTTTTCCAACATATTTTGCTGTGTAAAGCATTTACCTACGATCGGAAAAATGTTTGGTCACACAGAAAAGTTGCTGATAATTGAATTTTGCGTCGATCAAAACCCTCAAATGTCTGAAAAGGGTTAAAAACAAGAAAGTTATGCAATTTCAAAGTTTTAGTTTTTTCAGAGCATTCCGCGAAGTGTTTTTTCGGTCGACCCTGTATTTTTTGTTTTGGAAGTTTGACGTAAGTGGAGACTTTTACTGGAGAATCGAGGAAGCCTTTGTTAGCAGACAAAAACAATTTCCGGTAACCCTTGCATGCGAGCTATTTCTTCCTGAGGTCTAAGAAAGTTAATTTTGACCATTTTGTCACCGACTGAATTAAATTTTCATCTTCACAGTCATCCAACCCGTACATTTCACGGAAGAATGTTAAGACGGATGTGTAATTTTTGCACGAAATCCATCTCTCAAAAACTTCCCGAATTTTCGAAGTTTTTTCTATAAAAAAGGGTAAAAAATCGCTTATAGGTAACATTTGGCAAAAAATTCTTCCATATTTCATTTCAGTATAAACCAACGAACATTTCAAAACCAAAAACCACTTTTAGCTTTTTTGGTAAAATGCTTTTTAAAGTTGAAAAATATTTTTTTTTCAAGAATTTAGTGAAACGTTTTTTTTTTTCAATTCGGAAACGCCGAAAATAGGTAGGTACATACCTCTCAAGGTCTCTTCCATAGTTTTCCCTTGAAAAAACGCCGACCAATAAAAAATGTAACAGTAAACTGACGATCGACTCTTTTTGTGGGCGAGCGCTCTCGTCACTTCATTTATCTGTTTGCAGTTTCTGGCATGTCTATTGCTGTGCGTTCCGGGGTTATTAATTATGGTATACTTATCTCTAGACCTCTCTGGACAAGACCGCCAAGAAAATATCCTCATATTCAAGGATTGATTTTTGACTTTTGTCTCATACTCGAAGCACTGTGGGGCGGCTCGTCCGAGCGCATGAGCACCCCCTCCGCTCGGATAGCACCGTACAATTCCCACACCTCTACGGTGTTCACGATTAAAAAATATGCTTTCGATAGAAAAAAAGCTAAACTTTCATTTAAAAATATTTTCAAAAAAATCGAAGGTGCCCGAAGAGCAAAAAAAAATTGTTTAAATATTTCACTTCGTAATTTGTTTATGACGATTCCATTAAAAAAATATGTGTATTTAATAGTTTGAAAAAACATGAAAATCGCTTTCCCAACCACCCCTTAAAAGTCCATTTTGCTCTTTGAGAAAGGGAGTTATAGCACGCCGGAGCGTAGCGAGCACGATTTCTGCTTGGATCGAACCGTACAACTTCAACACTTCTATGGTGTTCCCGATCAAAAAATATGTTTTCGATGCAAAAAAAAACCAAGCTTTCTTTTAAAAATATTTCAAACAAATTGAAGGCGCCCGAAGAGCAAAAAAAATTGTTTTAACATTTCACTTTGCAATTTGTTTATGAAAATGTAAACAAAATTAAGGTAATTATGTAGTATCGCGGCTTTTCCGAATTTTAAAGTTATTCAAAATTTTCTTTTCCGAGGATGTTTGTTCGGTCCCCTAGACAAAGAATCAGGTGGGGGGAGGTCAGAAAATGTCATCGGAAATAATTTTTTTTTACGGTTTTTTTCGAAATTTGAAACTTATTTTTTTCAAATTTTGTTTGAGGTTTGAGGTTATTTACCTGTATCATATACACGTGCATGTGTGTGTGCATGGGTGGGCTTGTCGGTAGATGTGGACGGATGCGTGTGCGCGCGTAAGTGCATAATCGCGAAATAGCCCGCGAAATACGAACGTCCATAACTCGCGAAGAGTTCGAGCTACAGCGGTCGAATTTGGGAAATGTCAACACTGCTTTGTTAATGTTTCCTAAATGTATGATACAGAAAAACGACTCCGGGACCTAAAAAAAAAAACAAAAAAAAATTTTCTTCGGGTTACTTAAGTAATTTAGGTTATTTAGGTGATTTCGGTTATCTAAGTTATTTGGGGTTATTCATTTAGTTTATCTTCG
>OZ020164.1:6964114-7024175 GCA_963971145.1 Sussaba pulchella
AGTTTCATCAAAATCGATCTAGTGGTTGCGGAGATTATTTGTCCGCCACTTGAAGAAAATAATTTCCTGAAAAACGCGTTTGAAGTTTCTTAGCGCCGAGCGCGCGCTCCGAGTTATACCTATACATACCACTATAACTTTCTTTCTATTACGAATTTCTCCACTACATTTTAGGAGGTGATTCTCGACGCTATAAGACGTTGAAAAATGAAATAATTTTTTTTTCGATTTTCCGGAAGTTCTAGACTAGACACCTACCTTAACCAACAACGAAAGGTGGTGCGACCATTGATGCGGTTTTCACAAGGAATATTGATTAAATATTTGTTCAAATTTTTGTATCATATTTCATTTATCATAATTCTATAATCAGTATGACCGAATTAGACAACTTACAGATTAACAAGTATGCCAACAGAAATACAGTCGAATAGAAGATATTGTAATAACAAATGAAATATCATTGTACTGTGTTTCAATTGTATCCCTTCGGATCCCTCCTTTCCCCTTTCGCTCGATCCTCGTTTTCTACCCTTTTTCCACTCATCCATGTTGTTTCGTTCCGCGTTAAAAGTATTTACTTCATGCGTGCGTAAATACACACATACCTATTTCCAGGGTTCCGTCACCAGCTAGGAACCGCTATGCTGTCAGTCTGGCCGTCCGTCTGCTAGTTTATCTGTCTGTATGTCACAGTCCTCCCACTCTCTCGTCTATATACTTATCCTGTCCTGTTTATAAATATTTTTTTATTGAATACAATCCTCTGTCATATTTCTCTTCGCCCAGAAAATAGCTGGTAAAGACAAAGTTTCGGGTCATAAGTCGAACATCCTTCTCGATTCTCAGGCTCAGTGGCTCGTGAGCCACTGTCGCGTTATGAGTCTTTCGCTTAGTAGCGCTGCTATTCGGACAAAGCAGTAGCCCGACGTGTGGCGTTATTGCGAGCAAACACGGGACGTTAAAGCATTAATTAGCAAAGCGGACCCGAGACAACTGGTCGGCAAGGCCTCTATCCTCATCTGCGCTAGCCACATTTCCCATCGGTGTGTACAGAGGGCATAGAGCGCTAGAGTGACTATGTCGAGCGATCGGTGTACGTGAGTCGTTCTGGTTATGCCACTCGGTCGTTGTGGTGCGCGCGCCGACTTGTTCCTCTTCAACACCGCGACAGCTGACAACTGATGTGTGCTAGTCAGACAGTATGCATGCCCGTCTGTTGTACTCATCTCTCTGCAAACATCGCTTCAACTCGGTCGAGGTGCTCAACTTACAGACCCTCCAACGTACCTTTTGATGCACCGAGGCGCGTCTATCTTATTCGTGATATCGAGGGAATACATGCAAAGCTCATCGTGTTTGTCTCATGAATCATGAAGTAAACGCGGTATCGATGCACTCTAGACCCAACTAATAAATGCAACGTATACGGAGTTCGAATCATTAACTAAAACAATTCGACGTAATCATCCATTTGACACAGCTAACACGGTGTGTAACGGATTTATTATAACGTGATAAATCGTCAGATTATGCTTTTTAGTAGAAGTATATGAGGTCACCAGAACGGGAAAATGCAGCCAGGGAAATCTTGGCGGAGGGGCTTGTATCAGGTAAAATAATTGACAGTTAATTCGATCGGACACACCTCATGAATTTTATACAAAATAGGTTGATTTAAATAATCTTCATACCTCAGTAGACACCGGCATTGCTTAGTTATGTAAATAGATAACGTCACTCATACCCATAATATATTTTCCATACGAATTTCTTACGAATTTCCATACCAAAAATATTCAAGTGTAGTAGGGCCGACCGACGTCCCTACCGCTCGTCTGGTCACACGCGTCATTGGGTAAAGTTTAATGCGAGTTTTCAAGTTACTTTTGCTGAACGTTGGCGACCGTTATCGGGCGACTGACGAGGTCCTCCTTCGTCCAATGATATTACCCCGGTACCTTTTCATAGGTGACGGCCGCGTGCCTTGCAGTATGTATAAGTATGTGTATCTCGTCAAACAGAAGGTCATACGCTATATCAGCGAGTGATCTGTAAGTGTCTCCCTTATCGGTATGTGAGCTAGAAATTCGCATCAATAACAGATTTCTTTCAGGTGCAACAGAATATCTTCTGTTATTCCCGATTTTGCTTCTCCTCTGACTGGCGATGGAGGCACGGCAGACGATTTGCATACGCCATTCATAATTTTTCGTAGTAAAATATCCGGTGTTAGATTCACTTCTCCCGAACCCGAAAAAGGTCCGTCTAATACAATGCTTCATCGAATTATGCCAATTATTGTCATTGTTTTATCGTTGTTGTTGTGTTTGTTGTTCCTGTTGTTTCGGTTTCCGTCGTGATCATCAATATTATCATTATATTTATTATTAAATAATAATAATTTGATTAATTATACGGCTGCAATATCGTTGCATCCTTAACGGTAATGGTACGCGCATTGAGATACGGGATTATTTTCGACTCTGTCGAGTGTGTAACAGCTAATTAGCTTTTACGCGACGAAAGACTCTGGCAAGGGGGTTTTATCGCACGAGTGCGAAAATCCCGCGTAGGTGTGGTAGATCTTTTGGTGGGTGCACTACAAAAGATCAAGCAGTAGTCATGTTTAGGCGAGGGTATGCAGGTACATGTGTACATGGGGTAGGTCTCAAAATCCAGAATCTCATTCTGCCGAAAACGTATATATAGATTAGACTGGTTTTTAGGAAAAAAAAATTTCGCGAAACTCTCCACATTTAAAGGAGATGCTATAACATGACTCCTGTCCAAATTTGAGCTCAATCGGACCATTCTAAGAGGTTCCGCCGCGATGAAATCGATTTTGCCTTTGATTAACACGTGAGATAATTATTTTTCCAGTAATAAGCGCCGCATTCAGCCAATATAAGTATCCGGCCATCGAAACTAAACGTAATCGATCGTATTACGTTCCCCTGAAATATTAAAAAATAGGTACCGTGATGAATTTTTTTTTATTAACAACAATAATTAAAAACGTAAAAAAATGTTTTAATTCGAAAGATCAGTCGTGTAATGAATTCACAATTTCCAATGGGATACAATGCAAGCAGACGGGTAGAAAAAGTGATGAATGCAACTCATTCTCTCATTAATCAATTCTTTCATTAATTAACCAATAACAAGTAATTGTCCCATCAATTAACCAATAACAGAACAAATTGTAATCCAAAACCTTGTCATGAAATTATGTGGATTAAGGTGCTATAACAAGACTCCTGTCCAAATTTGAGCTCAGTCGGACCATTCTAAGAGGTTCCACCGCGATCGAAATCGATCACGTCTTTCTTTCGAAATTAAGCCCATTTTTTTACGTTTTTAAGTATTGTTATTAATTTTTTAAAAATGTCATCGCTGTATCTATTTTTTTCTATTGGAAGGTAACGTAATACGATCGTTTGCACTTAGTTTCGATGTCCGGATACTTATATTGGCCGAATGCGGCGCTTTTTACTGGAAAAATAATTATCTCACGTGTTAATCAAAGGCAAAATCGATTTCTTAGCGGCGGAACCTCTTAGAATGGTCCGATTATGCCCAAATTTGGACAGGAGTCTTGTTATAGCACCTAAATCCACATAATTTCATGACAAAGTTCTGGATTGATATTTAAATAACAATTAATTGTTATTGTTTAATTAATGATAGAATTGATTAATGAGTGAATTAGTTACATTCATCATTTGTTCTACCCATCTGCTTGCATTGTATCCCATTGGAAATTGTAAATCCATTACGTGACCGATCTTTCGAATTAAAACAATTTTTTTACGTTTTTAATTATTGTTGTTAATAAAAAAAAATTCACCACGGTACCTATTTTTTTCTATTGCAAGAGAACGTAATACGATCGATTGCACTCAGTTTCGATAGCTGGATATACTTATATTGGCCGAATGCGGCGCTTTTTACTGGAAAAATAATTATCTCACGTGTTAATCAAAGGCAAAATCGATTTCATCGCGGCGGAACCTCTTAGGATGGTCCGACTAAGCTCAAATTTGAACAGGAGTCTTGTTATAGCATCTACTTCAAATGTGGAGAGTTTCGCAAAAACTTTTTCTCCTAAAAACCAGTCTAATATAGATATAGTGGCGTAGCTCGCTTCACGCGTTGTACCGCGTGAAGATGGTTTTCGGCCGAATGAGATTCGGGATTTCGAGACCTACCCTGTACAAGCAATACTCGCCGAAGCACATCACGGTGGGCGCGGTGATATACGTTAGTTCAGCGCTGCAACTGAGCGAGCGAGTGGGCGAGGGGGCGAATTTTTAAACTGGTCCGTAGCAATGTACACCCTCATTGAATTTTCAGTTCATTCTGTACAGAACAAAAACTCAAGCCTTTGCATATGATTGGTTCCATAAACTATAGGCATCGGTCCGGGTGACCCCCCCTCAGATTCTTTTCAAATTTTTTTGGGATGTAGTCCTTGATGACCTATATGTGCCTGAATTTTTTCAGATTTTTTCCTCCATTATTTCGGCTGTAGTAATTAAGGGCATTTCCTGACATTTCCGTTTTTTTTTTTTTTTTCAATTTAATTTCATAGTATTGTATCGCAAAATGAAAATTACACTCAGAATGCATTTCTATGTGAAATTTTCTCAACTTTTCGAAAAAAATATTGATTCTCAGTTTGGACTAACGCAAAACTCTCAAAATTGACCTTTAATAATAAAAAGCTATTTTTCGGCCATTGCGCATGTCTGAAATTTTTTTTCAATATTTTTTTCAGAAAGCTGAGAAAATTTCACATATAATACGTCAAATTCACGTTGGGATGTCTGTAAAAACTGCCAGAATCGATGAAAGTTCAAAAATTCAATGATAAGCCAAATTTTATTTTCTCCCTTCAAAATGTATAAATTCTCCTTCAATCCTCTTGAGCTATCGATCATTTTGAATTTTTGTCTTTTAGATAGAAATGCAATGTCTTGACTACTCCCAATATCCTGCAGTGAAAGAAAGTTATACGATTATTTATACAATGAAATCAAAAATAGGCCTGCAACGTTTCTTGAAAATATTTCTTTAATTGCAAAATAGTTTTTATTCGTTTTTAAAAACTTGGACAATAGAAAAATTCGAAGAATTCGACACAGGCCTTACAATAGCGGAACCTAAGTTATTGCTAATTGGCGTAACTGTCTCAAACACGATTTCGTTATGGTTCATTTATTTCAAGTCGAATTGGTAGCTTACTTAAATAAAAAATTTCATGTGGTAAAAAGAATTCACTACTTCAGTGATGGAGCGCCGCAGCAATTTAAAAATAAAAACGCATTTACAAATTTATGTTATCATGAAAATGATTTCGATATTGAGGCTGATTGGCATTTTTCCGCGACCGTGTGATGGTTTGGGAGGGGCCATTAAGCGAAATGCAAGAAAAAGGTCGTTGCAGATGGACCCAGACGAACACATTCTCACACCATACGATTTGTTTGAGAGGACAAATCAAAGTCTGCCAAATATCGACGTTGTGTTCGTTGAGGGGACGAAATATTTTGAATTAAAGCCAACGTTAGATGAACGAGCATCTCACTCGAAATCAATCAAAGGGACCCGATCAATTCACAACATTACGCCAATTAGCAATAACTTAGGCTCCGCTATTGTAAGGCCTGTGTCGAATTCTTCAAATTTTTCTATTGTTCAAGTTTTTAAAAACAAATAAAAACTATTTTGCAATTAAAGAAATATTTTCAAGAAATGTTAAGGCCTATTTTTGATTTCATTCTATAAATAATCGTATAACTTTCTTTCACTGCAGAATATTGGGAGTAGTCGAGACATTGCATTTCTATCTAAAAGACAAAAATTTAAAATGATCGATAGCTCAAGAGGATTGAAGGAGAATTTATACATTTTGAAGGGAGAAAATAAAATTTGGTTTATCATTGAATTTTTGAACTTTCATCGATTCTAGCAGTTTTTACAGACATCCCAACGTGAATTTGACGTATCATATGTGAAATTTTCTCAGCTTTCTGAAAAAAATATTGAAAAAAAATTTCAGACATGCGCAATGGCCGAAAAATAGCTTTTTATTATTAAAGGTCGATTTTGAGAGTTTTGCGTTAGTCCAAACTGAGAATCAATATTTTTTTCAAAAAGTTGAGACAATTTCACATAGAAATGCATTCTGAGTGTAATTTTCATTTTGCGATACAATACTATGAAATTAGATTGAAAAAAAAAAAAAACGGAAATGTCAGGAAATGCCCTTAATTACTACAGCCGAAATAATGAAGGAAAAAATCTGAAAAAATTCAGGCACATATAGGTCATCAAGGACTACATCCCAAAAAAATTTGAAAAGAATCTGAGGGGGGGTCACCCGGACCGATGCCTATAGTTTATGGAACCAATCATATATATTAATCGTCCGCGCGTGGAGGAAACGAGCGTTAACCTGGGAAAAAATCTTATTCTTGAAAAATTGTGCCGCGAAGACTATGCTTGTGTTATCACGACTCCAAATCTCGGTTTCTTCCTGCTTTCTCAATACATTTGCTCCCTCTTCGAGCTGCGAGGGTTCGGGTCGGATAGGTAGACGGCTGGCACTGCCGCTGGCCGTGCCAAAGGCCGCCTCGTGAGATACATCATGTAAACGTGAGATGAAACCAGATTTATGCCTGAGTGCCTGATTTTGCCTCCGTCCCGATGCATTTTGGTTGAATATTCCTGCGATGGTGCTGCACAACAGCAGACGACGATAATGAGTTTACGAGCACGAGTCATTGCCTACACGTTTGAGGTTAGTATAACAACTCTAGGAACGTGTCGTCGTTCAGAAACGAGACCACCAACTGGACTGTCGCTATTCACGATACACTTGGTCACGGTCTTACGTACAGGTCGTGGCACTCGCCGAAAAAAGGTGGCGTCAAATTGAAGCCAATATGGCCGGTCTAAGGAGGCTCGTGTATACAAATATCTATCTTGCAACATGGCGCCTCAGAATAATTTTCAGTGAACACCGTTTTCGTGAACGTCTGAGGAATTTAACAAAAGTTTTCGTTTTCTTTTTTTTTTGTCATGCTTTAAATAAAAAACATCTTCAAAAAATGTATAGTAACGAGAAACTATCTGTGACAGCCGTCTCAGGTGGGAGAGGTTAAGCATATCGCGTTGCTTAACCTCTTCAGTAAAGTTTCATTATCAACCCTTCGACTGCACACTTCCGCCACCGATCTATAACTGCATACCGGGTCAGAACGACCCAAAGCGATTTTCAAACCGTTGTACCTCGGTAAATATGAATTTTTTCATTTTTTTGTAGTGTCATTTTTTGCAGTAAATTATGTATATTTTATGGTCCAAAACTTGTTTTTGGCCAGTAAATTATGTATATTTTATGGCCCAAAACTTGTTTTTGGCCGAAACCTAAAATTAAATGCCAAAACATTCGTCCAAAGTGGGGCATATGTTGAAAAATGCATGTTTACACAAAAAAGTCGTATTTTTTTAAAATCAATTTACAAAAAAAATCCTTTGGGGCTTTTCAAGAGAAAGGTATGTAGATACGGAAAAAAATATAACGTCGACCAACCTTCCAAAAAATGAATTAATCCTATGGGCTGAAAGTAGGCATTTTCGGAGTAGTGAAAACTGGGAAAAAACAACCCCAACAACTGACTAACCATAAAAAACGTATATTTATTTTTTCTCTTTTATAATATTAAATTATTCCAGTTTACCGCAATCAACACTCAAATACATTCTGTGGAGGTTGCACATAGGTCTCTTACAGGTCAGGCACTGTTGTTTCGTTTTGTGATCGTCTTTGGTATCACACAGACTGCATCTTACGCGTTTTACGAACTCTGGCCTTTCATCTACATTTTGCAGGGGCTCTTTTTCTTCGTTTAAAATCATTTTTATACTGGCCGCTATACCGGATCTTAAAGTCGGGTTCTGTTGCAACCTCCTTTCAAGAAAAGGCCGCAGTAGACCATGAGCAATTTTTTGTTGGCATTGACGACCCGACAGTTTTTCTTTATCTTTATTCGAATTTACTTTTGCACGTGTATGCAAAATGCGGCTGTTTACAACAGCCTGGTGGAGAATGCCGAAAAAGAATCGCATAGGTCATTGTCTCGATGTCATCTTCTTCATCAGACATGTTTTGCCCGAAATCGTCGTCCTCGTCTGATTCTTGGAGCGAAAAACGCTCCGTATTATGATTTCGTTGCTTATTCGATATCCTAAATTTATAATTTATTATGATAGAGCAAAATAACATAAATCTATTAGCTTTTACTATGGTAACACACTTACTTTTGAAGCTCCCACACAAAATTTCACAGAAAAAAAAAATCGGTTTTTTATGCAAAACTGCAAACACTGGGTCAAAATGACCCAACGTCTTTTTGGAGCGGCTGCTCTAGGTATACTGGCAGGGTCAGGGGAAGGGCCATAGCGTCCAGCTATAGAGTAAGGGTGGGGGCAAAATGTGGCGTCGAGATTTGGGCGATTAGACCCCCCCCCCCTCTGTGATACAATCGACGGAAGAAAACTTGCTGGGTCAAAATGACCCCGAATGCAGTCGAAGAGTTAACTGCAGAAAATCATTTATTAGAAGTTATGGTCGATATGAAACCTGAAAGTGGGTTGGGTAATAAAAGAAACATTGAATACTTATTCGGCAATATATGGGGGAAGCCACGCCAACTCAGCCAGCTGACAACCTTCGATCCTCCGATCAGGTCGATAATTTTTTTTTAGTATCTTTAGGGTCCTACGACTTTACTAATTTTTTTTCAGATTTTTAGACCCCCCCTTCCCCTCACCCTACACCACCCAATTTTTTTTATCAAGAGGGAACGGCTATTTCGCCATTTTTCAATTGAATGAAATTTTTTTCCCAGATACCCTATCGAAATTGAGAAACTTTTGTCATAAAATTGGAGTGGAACAATTGTTTCTAATATTTTATTTTAATTTTTTTTCAATTTTAAAAAATTTCACTTTTCCCGAAATTTTAATATGATCATGGTTTCCTATCTAAAAAAAAAGAAAAATATAAAATCTCTTGCAAAAAATCGATATTCCGATTATTTTCTATAGAAAATCCATCCCCCCCCGTTAGACGAGCTAACCTTGTCATTCTGATTTCTCATCGGAATATCTTCTAACGGAATCGAAATATCGATTTTTCGTAAGAGAGATTTTATATTTCTTTTTTTTTTAGATAGGAAACCATGATCATATTAAAATTTCGGAAAAAGTGGAATTTTTTCAAAATTGAAAAAAAATCAAAGTTAAATATTAGAAACAATAGTTCCACTCCAATTTTATAAAAAAAGTTCCTCAATTTCGATAAGGTATCTGGGAAAAAAATGTCATTCAATTGAAAAATGGCGAAATAGCCGTTCTCTCTTGATAAAAAAAATTGGGGGGTGTGGGGTGAGGGGAAGGGGGAGTCATAAAAATCTTTAAAAAAATAAGTGAGGTCGTAGGATCCGTAAGATACTTAAAAAAAATCATCGACCGCATCGGGGAATCAGCCATCTAAAATAGCGTGGGTTGCCCCATTTCTGTATATCGGGTGAGGCGAGGGGAAGGGGGGGGGGGTCTAAAAAATCTGAAAAAAAATTAGTAAAGTCGTAGGACCCGAAAGATACTAAAAAAAATTATCGACCTGATCGAAGGATAGAAGGTTGTCAGCTGGCTGAGTTGGCGTGGCTTCCCCCATATATTTTTATCCGAGAAGTTTACGAAAATAGTGTACACTGAAAATTGTTTTGCGCCGTGTTTCAAAACAGATATTGGTATCCACGAAATACCACGAAACTGCACGAAGCCACCACGTAACACGAGATAGCACGAAACTGAACGAAGTTACCACGTGACACGAGATCGTAACATAATAATAATAAACGAGCCTCCTTAGAGCGGCCATATTGGATTCAATTTGAGGCCACCCGAATGCATGTAGCCGGTATAGGAGAGCCACGACCTGTATATAAGACCGTGCACTTGGTCATACGCATATAAATACGCTATCGTCGTACGGCCATAGTGTACGGTAGGAGACTGGCTTTTTCGCTGAATCTTGCTCCTTCATCTTATGATGCGGCTTATGCACCCCTCGCTTAGTAAAAATCTTCAAATGATTTTTCGCCCTTCTGGGCATGATTCACCCAACTATATTAGGGCGACCTCTGTGTGCAGCCATTACTAGTGTTTGAGTGTTAAATAAATACACCATTTGATATCGATGCCTCTGGTTTGTATAGAGGATCAATCTTATTGGTATTCTAAATAGTTCATTATCAATCATACTACACTGAAAAAAATGAAACTTTATTGAATAATAATTTCACCACCGCCGACTAGAAAAAAAAAAATTAGAACAATTAATGAAAGAGTTCCAAGTGATTGCGATACTTAGTGTGTATGAGTGTTTTTTTCCTTTTCTTTCACCTCATATGAAATTGTGAGAATTCGAAAGAGAGTTGAAATGGTGACATAAATTATCGGCGGTTTGCGATAAAATCGTTCAATAGGTAGCTTTTCGAAAGTGTTAGCTATTACAGCTCATTATTCGATCAGATGTGGATATTCAATTCATAAGATCGTACTCGGTAAAGCAGTGAGAAGAAAGAAATTTATCATGGAGAGTACTTATAATAAAAATAAAATGATTGCCTTATGATATGTGCTCAAACTAAACTCTTGAGGCTTTTCGGCTAGGAAAGTTTATGTGCAATTAGTATTTGAATGTAAGTGAATAATTTGCCCCCTGTTCATATTAGATGGTAGCCATCACTGCAAGTACTCCTACAGCGGAGCGTGCATGGACGAGTTCGACATCGAAACTCCATAAAGGTGCAAGTGTACTTGCTCTGCGAATTCGACAGCAGAAGCAGAGCGCTAGAGGACTGCCCGCATTGATCAACACGGCACCTCGATCTAATATGAGTCGGCGAATAATGCACCAGGTCGACTTACACTGTCGTACAACGTCGGCCGTGGGTCCATTGTCTAAGGCCACTAATTGTTTTAGGCCACATACTTTTCAATTATTTCGAGAAGAATAAGACTCGCTTCCAATAGATTAAATGAACCATTATAATGCTCCGTCTAGGAAATGACTGTCCTGTCCGAAATGTTGAGTCCTGAAGTATTTTCGGCCTCTGAATTCGAAAATGATATCAGAATTCCAAAATTCAAGATGGCGGATCCAACATGGCCGATCGAAATCGCGAAAAATGAGTGAAATTTCATGAAACTTCCTAGCTAAAAGTTTTTGGTATCGCTGAATCCAAATATGATGTCAAAATTTCAAAATCGAAAATGGCGGATGCAATATGGCGGATCGAAACTAGAAAAATGAGTGAAATTTCATAAATAGCTAAAAGTTTTTGGTATCGCTGAATCCGAATATGTCGAGATTTGAAAATTAAGAACACCCCTTGAAGGCAATTATTGGAAAACTGATTTATACTACATTTATAGGATACTTCTCGTCGGAAAAGAATCATTTTTCAGACCTTGACATTAGCTGGTGAATTCACGTTTCGTTTTAGCGGCACACGAAGAAAAAAGGAACGAAATACACTCAACCAAACAATTGAAGGAACAAGAAATCTACCCAATTTTTTACGTGTTTTTTGCGTGGTTGTAACTTTGCGAAGAATTGTCGTATTGAGATGAATGAAGAGGAATTTCAAAGGTTGACATTTCTAGTTTTAAAACCGTATGATGAACGATTTTTTTGGCCACTGGTCATGCCACACTCAAAAGAAATGTCGGGAAGAAATTTTTTTGTAAAAATTTCCGTTTTTCCAAGTTGTCCCCGGACTCCAAAAATTCTTTTCTGAGGGCACCAATAACAAAGTCATTCAGCCTGATTCTTACTCTTCGATTTGATTTTTTTTTCTCTACAACAATTTGTCGCTAAGATATCGGCCAGTGAATAAAAAAACAACTTTTTTCGTTTGATCATCGATATCTCATGAACCGGTAATCTCATAGCAAATCTACCGGCAGTTTTGACAATTCAAATGAACTGCGTATGAGCTTTAGTTATTGTTTTTCGAGAATACATTTTTTTTTCACCCCTCGCGTTCACTTGGAAAAGTTGCAAAAAATGCACTTTTCCTGGTTATTTAGAAAATTTACCAGTACTTTGCAGATATTGCGGTTAGAACAAACGTTTGTGCGTCTGCACTTAGCTCAATGTATCCCCAATAACCCTATCAAATTTTTTATTGATCCGTCCATCCGTTTTTCTACCCCGAATTGTTTATTTTAGGCTTCACTTGAAAAAACGCCTTTTCTGCTCTTTGAACATCATCAGATGATTATTGCGATAAAAAAAAGAAAAATTATCAATTTTTCTTAACATTTGGCATTAAATACTCATTAAGATTGTTTTTGAAATTAAAAAAGAAAAAAAACAAAATTTCTCGTTTTAAAATTTTCAAAAAATTCGATGTAAACGGTGTCCGAACATTCTTAATACTCATTACGATACAGAAATATTTTTTTTTTTTTCTAATTTGAAAAACAATCTTGATGAGTATTCAATGCCAAATGTTAAGAAAAATAGAGAATTTTTTTTCTTTTATCGCAATAATCATCCGATGATGTTCACAGAGCAGAAAAAGCGTTTTTTCAAGTGAAGCCTAAAATAAACAATTCGGGGTAGAAAAACGGATGGACGGATCAATTTGAAATTTAATAGGGTTATTGGGGGTACATTGAGCTAAGTGCGGACGCACGAACGTTTGTTCTAACCGCAATATTTGCAAAGTACTGGTGAATTTTCTAAATAACCAGAAAAAGTGCATTTTTTGCAACTTTTTCAAGTGAACGCGAGGGGTGAAAAAAAAATTTTATTTTCCAAAAACAATAACTAAAGCTCATACGCAATTCATTTGAATTGTCAAAACTGCCGGTAGATTTGCTATGAGATTACCGGTTCATGAGATATCGATGATCAAACGAAAAAAGATGTTTTTTTATTCACCGGCCGATATCTCAGCGACAAATTGTTGTAGAGAAAAAAAAATCAAATCGAAGAGTAAGAATCAGGCTAAATGACTGTGTTATTGGTGCCCTCAGAAAAGAATTTTTGGAGTCCGGGGACAACTTGGAAAAACGGAAATTTTTACAAAAAAATTTCTTCCCGACATTTCTTTTGAGTGTGGCATGACCAATGGCCAAAAAAAAATCTTTCATCATACGGTTTTCAAACTAAAAATGTCAAGCTTTTAAATGCTGTTTCATTCATCTTAATACGACAATTTTTCGCAAAGTTACAGCCACGCAAAAAACCCGTAAAAAATTGGAGAGATTTCTTGTTCCTCCAATTGTTTGGTTGAGAGTATATGTGTGAAGAGTGTGGTTATAACCACACTCTTGTCATCATCCTTGTCCTCGTCATCATCATCCTTTTCCTCGTCGTCATCATCCTTTTCTTCTTCGTCATCGTCATCTTCCTCATAGTCGTCGTCGTCATCTTCCTCATAGTCGTCGGCGTCCTCATAGTCTCCGGCGTCCTCATAGTCGTCATCGTCGTCGTCGTCCTCATAGTCGTCATCGTCGTCGTCGTCCCCATGGTCGTCGTCGTCGTCCTCATAGTCGTCGTCGTCCTCATAGTCGTCGTCGTCCTCCTCATAGTCGTCGTCGTCGTCGTCTTCGTCGTCGTCCTCCTCATAGTCGTCGTCGTCGTCGTCTTCCTCGTCGTCGTCATCCACGTCGTCGTCGTCCTCGTTGTCGTCATGCATCATATATAATTTTTTGAGGTTGATTCTTTAACGGCAAAACGAACTGTCACATTAATCGCCGATATTTCCACTCGCGTTTTCTATCCTCATCGGCCACAGCTGACTTCGTCTCACAGATTGGCTGGTCATCACTGACCGTCATCACTATCAGTGCTCGGATAACTCGCATTCGTCTGATCTGACAAGGTGACTGACGCTATGACTACTGAAAAGTGTGCGACAGCTCTGAAATCGATTTTAGCAAAAAACGTCGGAAACACGATTTCAATCATAAACATAATTAGATATCTCCCGCATAACAGCGGGGCTCTTAAACAAATCAAAGTCTGCCAAATATTGACGTTGTGTTCGTTGAGAGGACGAAATATTTTGAATTAAAGCCAACGTTAGATGAACAAGCATCTCACTCGAAATCGATCAAAGGGACCCGATCAATTCACAACATTGCGCGAATTACTAATAACTTAGGTTCCGCTATTGTAAGGGCTGTGTCGAATTTTTCGAATTTTTCTATTGTTAAAGTTTTTGAAGATGAATGAAGACTATTTTGCAATTAAAGGAATATTTTCAAGAAATATTGAGGCCTATTTTCAATTTCATTGTATAAATAATCGTATAACTTTCTTTCTCTGCAGGATATTGTGAGTAGTCAAGACATTGCATTTCTATTTAAAAGACAAAAATCTCAAATGATCGATAGTTCACGAGGATTGAAGAAGAGTTTATACATTTTGAATGGAGAAAAAAGAGTTTGGTTTATCATTGAATTTTTGAACTTTCATCGATTTTAGCAGTTTTTACGGAGATTCCAACGTGAATTTGACGTATTGTATGCGAAGTTTTCTCAGATTTCTGGAGAAAATGTTGAAAAAAAATTTCAGACATGCGCAATGGCCGAAAAATAGCTTTTTATTATTAAAGCTCGATTTTGAGAGCTTTGTGATAGTCTGAACTGAGAATCAATATTTTTTTTAGAAAGGTGAGAAAATTTCACGTAGAAATGCATTCCAATTGTAATTTTAATTTTGCGATACAATACTATGAAATTAAATTTAAAAAAAAAACCTAAAT
This sequence comes from Sussaba pulchella, assembly GCA_963971145.1. Classification (NCBI taxonomy): domain Eukaryota; kingdom Metazoa; phylum Arthropoda; class Insecta; order Hymenoptera; family Ichneumonidae; genus Sussaba; species Sussaba pulchella. The sequence continues at coordinate 6,978,973 of OZ020164.1, forward strand.
GTCACGAAATGCCCTTAATTACTACAGCCGAAATAATGAAGGAAAAAATCTGGGAAAATTCAGGCACATATAGGTTATCAAGGACTACTTCCCAAAAAAATTTGAAAAGATTCTGAGGGGGGGGGGGGGGGTGACCTGGACCCATGCCTATAGTTTATGGAACTCTTCATATATATTTTCCACGTACATTTATTTGGGTTATTTATTTATATTATTATTATTTAGGTTATTGATTCATTTCACTTATTCGGGTATTCGGGTTATGTAGGTTATTTATGTTATTCGGGTAATCGGAAATTGCAACTTAAATAACCTAAAACGTGTACAATTTTCGATCATGCGAATAACCTAAATAAATAAATAACACAAATAACCCGAATACCCGAATAACCTACATAAATGAAAAAATATATATATTTGTATGTATATGGGGTACTCCTGGAGATTTTGGCAACTTCGGACAGTTGGATCAAAATGTTGACCCCGAATTTTTTATATCTATATGAAAAGATCCGTAATTCGGCGCTTTTCATTTTCAGTCAGCGCTTTTGAGATACAGTCAAATGTAATTTTTAAACTATCGACTATATACTCGGTCATTCGAATCGATATATCTCAGGAACGGTTGGTGATAACTCGAAAAACCACAGGTGTTTTTTTTTCGTTTTTGAACGCTCTATACAATGAAAACATTTACGATTATGTTGCATAAATTCAACAATTACTTATAAACAATTAAAAATTAAAAGTTAAATAGAACAAAAAATATACCCTTAATTGGAATCTTGTTTTGTTTTAATTCCTTGAACGAAAACAAAAATTTTGGGACCCTGCAGGACTTGGGCCGACGCTTCGTTTTAAAGTTCTAGCTTTTTTTTTTTAATACGTTTAATGTGTTTATTCCTCAGTGATAATGTATATTGCGCGGTCGACCATTGGTCGATGGTTGTAATAAATATAAATGACATATTCGTCCATATATATATATGTGTACCTAACAAGAATAATCTTAACTTTTCATCTTTTGTGCGAAAAAAATTCAAATCCTTTTGTACTGGATTTTTTTTGTAATTTGTCGTAATTTGTATAGTAGTACTGAGCTCTGTGAACCTATAAATCATGAAAACAAGATTCGAATTAGTTTCGCACAAAAAATAAAAAGGTAAGATTATTCTTGTTAGGTACACATATAATAACACATATATATGTGTTATTCTTTAGAAACCCGACACACTTGTGGATCTCATAGTGCTCGATCGCCTTGTAACTTTGGTATTCATTTATATAGTATGTCCAACAGAGGACACTTAATTTTTTTCAGATTTTTCAAACGACATTTATATTTGATATAAAGCCCCATAAAGGTCATTGATCTTTTGTCATATTTTCAAATTTTGACTTATGAATGAATTTTTTCCGCATATCAACGTGGAATAGTATATTGTGTTGCAAGGGCGCGAAGTTGGCGATTCCCACATGAATGCGAGGCTAATACGAGGCGTCGGCAACCATCGCCGAGACATCGTCTGTGCCAAGCCGAGTGCAGGCCGCACATTCATAAGGAAATCGCCAATCGCGCCCGCGCAACACATACTATTTTTTGTCATCCTCACGTGAGAATGACACATTCTCCTACCAATTTTAGTAAGCAATGTGACTGAACAATTGACAGATCGTACGATCCCTGCTCTACTTCGGGTCATTGAACAGTGCGGGAATTAAACATTCCCGCACGGCTTCGGAAATGCGAGAATCAGGCACATTGCGCACTCAAATTGGTGCGAGAATGCGTCATTCTCAGGTGAGGACGACAAAAAAAAATTCCGGACAGAATAGTTTTTTTTTTGTAAAAAATCTTCAGCTTTTCAATGAAAGTATTGCCGATCGTTTTCGTTTTCAGAAAAAAAATAAAAAATGCGAAAACAAATTAAAAAGTCGTTTTTCGTGATAAGCATTAAATGTATGATCAATAAAAATATTTTTTTCGGATTCCTTGTGACGTTTTACATATTTAGTGAAGTTTGTAGACTGGGGTAAGTAACTGGGGCCCGGAGCAATAGTTTTGGTAAAACAACGAGAATTTCAAAAAAGCCACCCAACTTTTATCATGTTTTTTTTATCGAAACTATTAAGGGGGGAGGTCCGTTTTACCGGGTTTTTGAAAATTGTTTTTAATGAATTATACGTGTCAAAACAGTAAGACCTATTGAAAAGTCTTTTTGTGTGAATATTTATTGATATTTTTCATGCTTATACGAATTTTTATAAGACAACCCGTTGAGTCGTACTCGCTTGGCTTGTCTTACGGCAAGAGGCTGCATTTCATCATTTTGGTTTGTCAGATGACCCTTATAGCCCGTAGCTCCATTACACTGATGAAATTAAAAATCACAAAATGGCGCCACGATAACGATTTTTTTTCTATTTGGCAGCTTTTTCAGTCTTCTTCAGTTTGTACATGTCGTAATTTTTTATGTACACTATTATCCGCGGTAGGGGCTGTAGGTAGATGTATTTTAAAGAAGCTCGCGAAAAATTTGGGTGAATCGATTCAGTGGTTCCTGAGATATCGCGGGCACAAAGTTAAATAAGGTAGTTTTGAGAAAACCGCGTCTAAAGTTTCGGTATGAATCGGTAGAAATAATCGTTGATTTCAGTCACTTACGCTCAATCGGCTATTCCGGCGCCATATTGGGGTCCTTCTTCCTCCAAGTGAAAATCGTACTGAAAACTACTAGTCATCCTTTCAGCATTCCGTGCTTTCTGGACCTCGAAGGACAATCTTCTGTCAGCACGATCGATGAGCTCGTTGTCGCGCATAGCTACAAAATCATGTGCCTCTTCGCCAATACGCAGACCCATAGCACACAAGATATGCAGGATTGGGGTGAATCTTTCGTTACAATGGCAACATGGAGCAATAATGGCTATATATGTAGCAATTTCGAGCGAGGAAACACCACAATGCAGATGTTTAGGGGCCCCGTTCCAGAGCGTAGAATTGAAAGACTCATCGCTGTTCTGGCCAACGCATTCTTTTTTTTGTACCAACAATCCATCACCATATGGTTTTGCGTTTTTAATGGCGGTATATGTTTTCGAATCACCATTTCCTATGTAAGTGCCGTACCGCACGCCATACTTCTCCTCGGACCGTTCAAACATCTTCACTACGGAGTCAGGTTCCATCTTTCCGGCGCTTAAGCGCTCTGGAATTCCAGAGTGATTGTTCTCGCATTTTTCAGCAAGTGTTTCGATCCAGTCTTCGAATTCTGAAGTATCTCGCCGATTTTCCCCTGTTTTGCATCCCAGACAAAAACTCGATTTGACTACTACGTCGATGACTTTTTTAGAGTAACAGCCGATCAGAGTCGTGACACCGTGCTTTGAAGGAAATCCTCTTTTCTTCCCGGTGCCGTCTCCTGATACTGTCAGCTCTGTATCCACTCGTCCGCGAGCGATGTTCTCCTACTTTTCTTCTTGAATTTTTATGTGAAATGAACTTTATTTACAGGTGTTCAAAGCGATTGCCATTGGAATCAATGCAGTATTGCAGACTCCTTATCACGGATTGGGTAAAATTTCTTATCACTTCAGCACTTATCGAATCACATGCTGGAACAATTCTCTCTCGCATATCAGCAGGCGTAGTGGGACGTTCTTTATAAACAAGATCTGCCAAGTATCCCCACAAGAAACAAATAACATGTGTTTTCAAGAAACATTAGGTCCGTTATTGGAATAAATACCTTCAGAAACAAGGCACAGAATGTGGTATCAACACGATGGGGGCCCGCACATTTTTGGCTGATAGCTACAAACGAGTTGCAACAGAGATTTCCAAATCGTTGGATTGGACGCGGAGGAGCTGTATCATGGCCGGCTCGTTCGCCAGACTTGACGCCTCTGGATTTTTTCTTCTGGTGATACTTGAAAGATTTTGTTTATAAAGAACGTCCAACTACGCCTGATGATATGCGAGACAGAATTATGCGAGCATGTGAATCGATGAGTGCCGAAAAGATAAGAAATTGTACACAATCCGTGATAAGGAGTCTGCAATACTGCATTGATTCCAATGGCAATCACTTTGAACACCTTTTGTAAATAAAGTTCATTTCACATCAAGATAAAGTTAATGTCACTTTTTGATCTTAAATGACCTCGAACAACTCTGAACCGCCGATGTTTCTTATGCATTTTGCAATGCTCTACAAGATGGTTTAATAAAAAATGTACCGTACCATTGAAAAAAGTGGAGGTGACCTTTACTGTGCGTCAGCGCCTCCACGGACATGAAAAAAGATTGTCGCATTTGATGATCCCTTTTGCACCGTACATTTTTTGTTCGGAAATTTTTTTTGTGAAGTCGATAATTACAGAGATATTCAAGGTGGCAACAGTTAGTGCCCCACCCTGTATATATATGGAGTATTCCTGGGAATTTCAGCAACTTCGGACAGTTGAGTCAACATTTTTGCACCCCAATTTTTTTCATTAATATGTGTCGAAAATAAAGAGGCACGTATTTCGGCGTTTTTTATTTTGAGCCCCCACTTTTGAAATACAGTCAAATCACGTTCTTGAAGTATTGACTACATTTGGTCATTCAAATCGATATATCTCAGCAACGGTTAGTGATAAATCGAAAAACCACGAGTCTTTTTTTTTCGTTTTCGAAAGCTCTATACGATGCAAATATTTACGATTATGTTGCACAAATTCAACAATTATTTATCAACAATTAAAAATGAAATAAAACAAAAAATATATCCTTAATTTTTGAATTTTTTTTTTTAATTCCTTGAACGAAAACGAAAATTAAGCCACCTTGAACTTTTTGGGCCGACGCAGATTTTTTTGTCATGAAAAACCCGTAAATTTACGTATTTTATTAGTAAAAATTTGCATGAAAAAAAGTACCCTCAATTTTTGAAATTTTTTTTTTTTCAAATTCCTTGGACGAAAACAACAATTTTGAGACCCTGCCGGACTTGGGCCGACGCTTCGTTCGAAAGTTATAGCTTTTTTTGTCATAACAAACCGGTAAATATACGTATTTTATTAGTAAAAAATTGCATGAAAAAAATACCCTTAATTATTGAAATTTTTTTTTTTCAAATTCCTTGAACGAAAACAAAAATGTTGAGACTCTGCCGGACTTGGGCTGCCGCTTCGTTCGGAAGTTATAGCTTTTTTTCTTCACAACCGGGTAAACATTTACGGGCTTTTTATGATAAAAAAAGCTATAACTTACGAACGAAGCGTCGGCCCAAAAAGTTCAAGGTGGCTAAATTCTCGTTTTCGTTCAAGGAATTTAAGAAAAAATAAATTTCAAAAATTAAGGGTACATTTTTTGTTTTATTTCATATTCAATTTTGAATTGTTTTTAAATAATTGTTGAATTTGTGCAACATAATCGTAAATGTTTTTATTGAATAGAGCATTCAAAAACGAAAAAAAAGACCCGAGGTTTTTCGAGTTATCACTAACCGTTGCTATCTATCGATATATCTCAATATATCGATTTGAATGCCCGAATGTGGTCAATACTTCAAAAACTTAATTTGACTGTATCTCAAAAGCGGGGGCTCAAAATGAAAAACGCCGAAATACGTGTCTCTTCATTTTTGACACATATTAATGTAAAAAATTGGGGGGCAAACATTTTGACCCAACTATCCGAAGTTGCTGAAATTCCCAGGAATACCCTATATATATTATATTATATTATATATATTATATTATATATATTATATTATATATATTATATTATATATATTATATTATATATATTTGACTACATATAGAAAATAGGAGTTACCTCCTGATGATAGCAACAATTAATTCATACTCGAAAATCGATTTTCTATCGAAACAATCGAAATATCGATTTCTTTGCAAGATAGATTTAATATTTCTTTTCTTTTTTTAGATGGGGAACCATCATCATATATGTTTAAATTTCGGACAAAATCGAATTTTTAGAAAAATTTCCAAAAAATAAATAAATCTATAAGGAACCCGCTGCCCACTCCAATTTTATGAAAAAAGTTCTTCAATTTCAATAGAGTATCCGGGAAAAAAATTTCATACCAATGAAAAGGGGACAAATAGCAGTTACCGCTCGAAAAAAAGTAATATGGTAGGGGAAGGGGTGGAGGAGGGGTCTAAAAAATCTTTAAAAAACTTAGTGAGGTCGTAGGATCTAAAGGATACTAAAGAAAAATCATCGTCCACATCGGGGGATAGAAGGGTTTCAGTTCGGTGGACTCGGAAATTTTGCCCCATATATATGCGAATATATCATTTATATTTATTACAACAATCGACCAATGGTCGACCGCGCGATATACATTATCACTAAGGAATAGACACATTAAACGTGTTAAGAAAAAAAGCTATAACTTCCGAACGAAGCGACGGCCCAACTCCTGCAGGGTCTCAACATTTTCGTCTTCGTTCATGGAATTAAAAAAAAAATTTCAAAAATTAACGGTATATTTTTCGTTCTATTTAACTTTTAATTTTGAATTGTTTATGAGTAATTGTTGAATGTGTGCAACATAATCGTAAATGTTTCCATTGTATAGAGCGTTCAAAAACAAAAAAAAACTCCCTTGGTTTTTCAAGTTATCACTAACCGTTCCTGAGATATATCGTTTCGAATGACTGAGTATATAGTCGATAGCTTAAAAACTTCATTTGACTGTATCTCAAAAGCGGGGGCTCAAAATGAAAAACGCCGAAATACGGGTCTCTCCATTTTCGACACATATAAATGTAAAAAATTGGGGGGCAAAAATTTCGACCTAACTGTCCGAAGTTGCCGAAATTTTCAGGAATACCCCATATATAATAATATTTTATATATTTATCAAATATTCAGTTTTGGGTATTTCGGACTTTACCCCAGCGAGAGCGGATAGAACGCGGTTTATTCAAGTAAGCCCGAAACGTGTACAATTTTAAATATATTTCGGTTTTTACCTAGCAAAAGCGGATAGAACGCGGTTTACCCGGGTAGATCTAGATCTACCGGACATCGGGCTTAACCCGTAACGTCTACACGTATGATTATATCACACATGTGATAAAAAAAAAATTTGTAAAAACAATGTGTATGCATTTTCTTAATTGTGAAATCATATGAAAAATCAAGGCATTTTTCTTGAATTCAATTTTGATTATTGATATTATCTTTTAATGTTTGTAAAATTAATGGGACGTTCGCCGTCGCGAGTAGGTCTCGAAGTTCAGAATCTCATTCGGCCGAAAACCATCTTCACGCGGTACAACGAGCTACGCCACTATATCTCCTCATTTTAAGCGGGTTTTCGAGAGCTTTCAAATTGAACTAACCGGATCAATGTACCTATAAAATTGGCGGAGCTAGGATTTTTTGAATGGAAACTTTACGCTCTTCCCATGTTAATCAAATGGGAAAACTAGAAAAATCTAGCGCGACCCCTAAAAATGGTCCGATCGGGCTCACCTTTGGACACAATTCTCTTGATGGAAGATACTTTGGCGTGAGTGTATTTTGATTGAAAAAAAAAAAAAAATTCCAAGCCACCCTAGTATACACACGTCGGGTGGATACAACTGTAAATTCAAAGAAAACTGCGCTATTTCACTAAACTTATATATATTTATTAGGGTGTCCCTTATTTCCCAAATTTGGAATTTCTTTCGTCACGCCCCCTAGAAAAAAAGTATACATTAAAAAAAAATTTTTGAGCCTACCCAGGCCATTTTAAAATGATATTTAGGCGTGCCCACAGGGCTCTGAAGTTGCACATCCCGCTTGCGGGTTGTGCTCTATTATCGGCCCCGAAAAGTGGCCATAACTTCGTTCGTTCTGAACGGATTTGACTTTTCGACACGTTTTTGAAAAGGTGAGAGTTCGAGCTTCAAATTGGTGTACATTAGGGTGGTCCTTAATCGGGGTCAAAATTAATTTTACCCTTTCCGCCTCCTAAATCAGTTCGAAATACGTAAAAAGTAATGCTGTAATTTTTTCAGATTTAAAAAAAAATGCTTCACCCTCGACCACGGGAGTTAAAGTTTTCCATTTAAAATACATGGAGTTTTCCTCCGTTTGCAGTCACTATTTTACTGTGGGCCTAAATATGTTTGTAAAATCTTGAAATTTGGAGAAATTCGTTTACAAGCATGTTGCTACATGGACAAAATTTCTCAAACCCCTACCCTCAAAATCTTGTATAACATCACGGGTCATTCCACCCCATTTCAACCAGCAAGTGACCCTCGACCTCGCCGACTTTGTTCTAATTTGAGCAGTTTGTTGGTATTCACGAAAAACAAACCTCATTTCAAGCATTTTTTGATATTTCAATTTTTGGTGAAGATGCGGCATTTTGAAAAAACTGCAGATTTTCGTGCAATGGAAACTTTGAAAGCACATAACTCAGCCTCTAATTGAGATAAATTAACGAATAAGGAGTCATTCTTTTCTCAATTGAATACAGAATTTTATTCTGAAACAAAAAATCACATTTGCAATCATTTCGACAATTTTTGAAAATTTTGAAAGTTTCAAATTTGAAAATTCGAAATTTGGTATATAGCGATTTGGCTCAATTTTTTTTCTGAAATACCTCGGTACCAGTACTAGACATCTGCGAAGTTTGGTTGAGGTGTCTTTTGAAATACGGGAGAAAAAAAATCACGCGCAATTGTAAACATTTTCGGATAAACAATTTTTCTCCACAATCATGCGCTTATAAACCTGCGCAGAACTAGAATGAACAAGACTCTTTCAAATTTGATTAGGGGCAATCTTAGACATTATTATATGTTGAAACAGGTAATGGGTTTAATCAAAAAGGGATCGAAATTATGGCAACAACAAAAACAGTTCATTTTACAAATTGTAAGTGAATATCGAAAAAATCATCCGAACGCAAAAAAAAGAGATAATACTTAAAAATTTGTAACTCGTTTAGAAAATTATCTCATTTCAAATACATTTATCAAAAAAACGAAGAAGCAAAATGAAAAAAATTTTTGAAAAAAAAAATTATTATTTTTATGGTGATGTTATACAAGATTTTGAGGGTAGGGGTTTAGGAAATGTTGTCCATGTAGCAACATGCTTGTAAACGAATTTTTCCAAATTTCAAGATTTTACAAACATATTTAGGCCCACAGTAAAATAGTGACTGCAAACGAAGGAAAACTCCATGTATTTTAAATGGAAAACTTTAACCCCCGTGGTCGAGGGTCAAGCATTTTTTTTTAAATCTGAAAAAATTACAGCATTACTTTTTACGTATTTCGAACCGATTTAGGGGGCGGAAAGGGTAAAATTAATTTTGACCCCGATTAAGGACCACCCTAATGTACACCAATTTGAAGCTCGAACTCTCACCTTTTCAAAAACGTGTCGAAAAGTCAAATCCGTTCAGAACGAACGAAGTTATGGCCACTTTTCGGGGCCGATAATAGAGCACAACCCGCAAGCGGGATGTGCAACTTCAGAGCCCTATGGGCACGCCTAAATATCATTTTAAAATGGCCTGGGTAGGCTCCAAAATTTTTTTTTAATGTATACTTTTTTTCTAGGGGGCGTGACAAAAGAAATTCCAAATTTGGGAAATAAGGGACACCCTAATATTTATATATATATATAACTTATATATAAAAAGATAATAAAAACTATGTAACGAACTTCGAGTGCTGTAAGAGCTACAATCTCCTCGTCGGATAAAATTTGCCATCCCGGGTCATTTCGATCATTATTCAGCCATGCCGCGGTATCATCTTCGTCGCATCCACCACAACCGGGTATACAATGAAGTATTCGCATCGTTTCCGAAACATTCATAGCGTCCTCAGTAGGCTCTGAGACTTGCGGGTTCGAAGTGCCTATATTTAACGGCTCCCATGCTTTTTGGATATTTTCTGCTGTTACGGTATCCCATGCATCTGATACCATGTAACAACAATCTTTCAAAGTAAAGCTTTTCAGTAACTGCGTTACGCTTTCTCCACTATCTCCAAGAAGAAATTCGCTGAGAACGTTTTTCTTGTATATTCGTTTCAATTTTTCTATCACCCCTTGATCCATTGGCTGCATTATCGCTGTGACATTTGGGGGAAAGAAATCAACGACGAAATCAGGATAAGCAGCAATGCACTCTGGTGATAGCTTGTGCGAAGGCGCGTTGTCAACCAGCAAAACGACTTGTCCGCTTCTGCCCGTACGTCGCTGCTTCTCTTGAACTTCCGGCACAAAGCACTCGGTAAACCATTCTTCAAACAACTCCCGATCCATCCAACTACTTTTTTGATTTTTGTAAATTACGGGTAAAGTAGTCACATGTTTGAAGCAGCGGGGGTTCTTGAATTTCCCTATGACTAGGATTTTCAATTTATACGTTCCCGTTGCATTAGCGCAGAGCATGATAGTGATGCGATCCTTCATCACTTTCCGACCTCGTGCAGTCTGCTCAGGCTGACTTGCAAGTGTTTTGTTAGTTAGTGACTTCCACTGCAAGCCACTCTCATCGGCGTTATAAATATTTTCGGGATCGTATCCTTTTTCTTCCATTTCCGCAGTAAAACGACAAAGAAATTGTTGGCCAGCTTCGACATCACTTGAGAGGCTTTCTCCTTGAATACTCAATTGACGAATCCCATGTCGCTCTTTAAATCTGTAATGCAAAATATTAAAGTTGAATTTTTTACGGTTTTCTTGAATCTCATCAGTACAAAAATAATCATAATTTAAAGCCGAAATAGATCATATACAATACATACAATCGTTTTTTTTATTGTTATTCAATCTAAGCAACCTATATTGATCAAAGAGAAGCTATAAGATATCATTCAAGTGACATTATTTCTACTAGAAAGTTAAACGCAGACTGTTTTTTATAAACCAGGCTTCAACTTCAGCGAAACTACAGATCTTGAATTTTCAGATCAGCGAATAAGTTCTGCAGTCTTCATTTCACTATACGTATGGTATCAAATGAAGCTTTAGAGTATAACATATCGATAAGAAAAATTGTCAATGATTGCTAGTTAATTGAAATTGCGCAAAAATTTTCTACATCCATGGGAGTTCACAGCTATTAAAATAATTCCTACCTCCACATCCAACCGTTGTTGGTTTGAAAATCCTCAGGACCTTCGAGCATGCGATTGATTTGAATCGCTTTCATTTGCAGGATTGGGCCTGACACCGGTTCTCCTAGTAAACGTTTCTGATGAAACCATTTGAATAATGCAGCATCGAGAGGCTGGTTTTTCATGTTGTTCATTCGTTTCTTCTTGAGTGAACCTTCCTTACCAGTTATTATTGAGCCATATTCCTCGAGTTCTTTTCTTTTGCCTTTAATGCGACGAATAGTTGGATGGGTGACGTTATACTCAGCAGCCAGTTTCGTCACTGATTCTCATCTAGCCGATCATTCTAGCCGAGCTAGAATTTCTAATTTTTCAGAAAAATCTAGTCGCCGGTAATTAGGATTTTCGCTCATAGCGATTTTTTTAAACCAATGCTGAAAATAATCATCTGAAGGTTAAAATTTCGTTGTAAACAAGAACGTTTTTTCGAGGTTATGTCTACCTAAACTATTAGCAGTTCGTATTAATAACACAAATCCCGTATCAGCCAAAATGTTCACAGCGAATAATTGATTTTTATTATATGTAAATAATGACTTACTTTTTATACATACGATATCCACGATGTTATACGATGTTGTCGCGGTTTTGTTTACAAAATCTCATACCGGCACGAGCGAACACGGGGTCTGCAGTCACGGCACTGCACGAGTGTCAAGGAAGGGAAATGGTGGGGTTAGCAGTCGATCGGCTACAGCCGGTTCTGGCTCGCGATTGGTACTTCAGATAGCGTACATTGTCTCCCTTTTACGTACGCTATGAGAGGTTCCACTGTATAGGAAAGCAGGTGGCCGAACCGTTCGGGTAGATGACTGAGAAGTGAGTGCAGTGTGAAGTGCTGCAAGACGCTCGTGGGCCCCGAGCGTCTTTTGTCCGTTGGGGTGATAACACCCCGCCAGTTCGCGGTGCCTTGGTCCAGAACGAGATTTTTTTTCAATCGAATAAAAAATGTCCATTCAATTAACGAATCGAAAGTCTATTAGTATTCGAACGTTAACCTGAGTCTTATACATGCATGAATGCTCATTTACAACTACGCGCTAAGAGACAAACGCATGGGGGCTATTCTAAACTCAATATGGTAACTGGCTTCGTAGGAAATGTTCACACCTACTTCATCTGCATCCAGCCAGCCTTCCCGCACATGTACGTTACGATAGTACTCCAAGCTGTGCTGTTGACAGGCATGCAGCGCAGCGTGGGCGAACCCCTTTTTTTACTGGCCAGTGGTGCTCTCGCCGCTTGTGTCATTCTGAAGGGTGTCGAAATTTCAATCTCCCGTCTCACCCCAATTGATTCTGCGAATCAAAATTTCAATAACTTGTGTGCACTTTATCGGGTTGACCTTTTCTCCACACACGCAAAACTTTGAAACATTCATATTCGTGTTCGCGAGGTCGAAATTTATTGTTCTACATATCTGACTTCATCTTGCCCCAAAGTTCCTTCTTCTCGCCTTTTTTCCTGAAGTATTGAGTGACATCTTCGGGCTACGTCCTATGGGGATCTAGATGATTATGAGTACTCGTTCGGGCGTGCAATGATGAAACAAATCCCATAAGGGAATCAACCACGGGGACGCTAGTGTTGATCCGCTTCACTGTATACAGGGTGTTCCAATAACTATTAGCACCTTAGATATCTTCGAAACTATAAGGTTCACAGAAATATTTGCGGAAACAAAATTGCACAGTACAAAGGGGGTCATCTAATGATACCAAAGTACCCACCTCCCACCCCCACCCCCTGGGCGGGCGTGGGGCAACTTTGAAATCTTAAATAGGAACCCCCATTGTTTATTGTAGATTCGGATTCCCCATAAAAAAATACGTAACTTTTATCTAAAATTTTTTTTCGATTCGTGATAGATGGCGCTGTAATCGCAAAAAATCCACGAAAGTACAGAAAGGCGATAAACCGTAAACCAGCATTATCGCCTTTCTGTACTTTCTGTACCTGTCGAAGAAATGTGGATAACGTACGCATTGATATTGATGGTCGTCATCTCGAACACTCAGGGAGATGAGGTTAAATCGCCATTTCTTTACTTTTCACGCTGTAGAACCTGCATTTATTAAAATATTCTCAAACATGATTTTCTTTCTGAAAGTATAAACCCTTGGCTACAAAATTTATCTTAACAAGTTTGTTGTAACTTATACTAATTATTTAGCACGGTCGTTTGAAAAAAATGTGCAAAGTGGTTTTTTTACCTCACCTAGTGGGGTAATAATGTTTAATGTTTTTCATTGTTCATAACGGTCACAACTTACTATATTAACCTTTGAAAAAAAAAAAAAAAATAGTTTCTAGCATTAATTATCGCCGTAGTCCTCGCTGTCTTCAACGTAAACAACTTTTTCGGGACGACCACGCTTGGGGCGGCGAGGGGCCACTTTTTCTTTTTCAGCTCGTGGTCTTTTGCCCAACACCTTCAAAAAAATTTTCTCAGCTGGTGCAGCTGCCCACTAGCTGCTTGGTTATTGAACCCGACACACTCTTTTGCGCGAAAAGCCACGTGATCCGAAAACAAATGCAAATATCGGAAAATCGTTTTAACATTCGGGTTAGTGACGAATTGCTGCTCCAAGAAAACACTTGCCTAATTTTTTGAAGCCCAATTTTCACAACTTTTACCAGCCATCAAAAGCCGGAAATTTTTTTTTACATCGCTCAAAATGCTTATCTCACCACGAAAATTGTAAAAATACAGATGCGGCAGTCCAACAAAGTACAAAAGTTGCGCATTATCGACCACGACTTACCTTATAAACGGCTAATCTTTCTATTAATCCGGTCAAATATGAGCGTCAAATGGTTATCTTACCCGCTGGCGATTTGGACCCATCTTACCCTACTGTAAACGTAGTAATTTTCTCACTACGGAAACGATAATATTATCGTTTCTTCGACAGGTACAGAAAGTACAGAAAGGCGATAATAATTTTATCAAACATTTGAAAATATGTATGATAAACTTAGGCAAACCGGTAGTTTAAATGTCCGTAGTAGTGTACGCCAAAAACGCGTAACGAATGAAGAAATCGAAATCGGCGTGCTCGCAAGTGTGTCTCGAGATTCTCACATTAGTTTGCGACAAATTCAAAATGAATCTGGCATGATCAGCGTACATCGCAATTTACACCGTCACAAATTTCACCCGTACCATGTTAGTCTTCACCACGAATTGCATGGGGACGACTTCATGAATCGCTTAGAGTTTTGTCGAAAGGTTCAACGTCATATCGAAAACAATGAGTCATTTCTTGATACCGTTTTATTTACTGATGAGACAACATTTACAAATCATGAGAACGTTAATTTGCATAACTCGCATTTCTGGGCAACGGAAAATCCACATTGGCTGCGGCAGGTTGAACACCAGAGATAATGGTCTGTGAATGTATGGTGCGGAATCATAAGTGCTAAAATTATTGATCCTTTTTTAATAGATGGAAATTTGAATGGCAACATCTACAGTAATTTTATCAAAGATACATTGGGACTTTTGCTAAAAGAGTTGCCTTTATTTACACGACAAACCATGTGGTATCGACATGACGGATGTCCGGCACATTATTCATTGATTGCACGAAGGCAACTCGACGAAAAATTTCGAAATCGTTGGATTGGACTCGGCGGTCCAATATCGTGGCCAGCTCGTTCCCCAGACCTAATACCTTTAGACTTCTTTCTATGGGGAACATTAAAAGATATAGTGTACAAAGAAGTACCAACTACACTTGATGACATGCAAGAAAGAATTATTACAGCCTGTGCATCAATAAGTTCTGACTCTGTAAAAATTGCAAGTCAATCAATCGAAAAAAGAATCCAATATTACATTGATACTGATGGTCGTCATTTCCAACACTTACTATAAACGTATGATTTTATTTACTACCGAAACTGTAAGTATTATCGCCTTACTATATTTTCGGAGATTTTTTGCAATTACAGCGCCATTTATCACGAATCGAAATAAAAATTTCAGATTGAAGTTACGTATTTTTTTATGGGGAATCCGAATCTACAAGAAAAATGGAAGTTCCCATTTAAGATTTCAACGTTGCCCCATGCCCAGCCAAGGAGGTGGGGTGGCGACGGATACTTTGGTATCATTGGATGGCCCTCTTCGTACTGCGCAATTTTATTTCGGCGAATATTTCTGTAAACCTTATAGTTTCGAAAATATCTTAGGTGCTAATAGTTATTGGAACACCCTGTATAGCTTACTAGGAGCGCATTGTGCCTAATGTCCAGCTAACATAGATTACGGTGTATACCTATATATAGTATAGACATATACATTGCTGGTCGCTCTCGGTAACAACCTGTGCTGCACCGAGATGATGCGCGGTGCACGTATATACTTGCTACGTTTGCGGATAGGCAGAAAGCTCCGAGAGGGTGTATGTCGGCGCATATGCATCGATTTCCAGGGTGCCCGTGTTCTTGTCTTCTTCTATCTCACTCAAATTCGCACTGGCGTACAAGACTAGAAGTTGGTCCGGATCCGGCGATGTGGTGGTGTGGATGGCCGTTGCACGCATGTGTGTGCAGGGACCACAACGCGCGTGTATGCCACGTACAGTGAAAGCTCTCATAAATGGAATTTCGCAAGGCTCTATCTGTTTGTCGCATATCAGGCTGTTATTTTTTTCAAAAACTGAACTAACTTAACTAAACAGCTCGACTTTTTTATTACTGGCATACTTTATTGATAAAAAAACTTTCAATAAAGTTTGAAACGTTTTTCTGCCAAAATGGAGTAGTGGGTCAGTTACAAATGCTTTATCTCGTGTGTGGAATGTCCTGTCTAAAATTTGCAACGATTATTATTTTATTGTGGGCTACTGAGATTTTTCTTATTCTTTATGAAACAATCAAGCGCCTACCGAGCATCCGTAGACCGAGTGTACGGAGTATCGTCAAAAGATGATTGGGAGGAGTCTACTGTAGTACATCTTTGTACATGCACTATGTGGCGTACATCGTCCTGTAATACGGCTCCGAGTGTCTTGGGTTGGTGGTCGGGCTTGGTACGAAATTGCGGTGCCCACCGAGGGACTGTACCACCCGAGTGCGCGTGTACAAGAGAGTATTGGCAAAGGACCGACGTCTGCCGGGGAATAGATAGATAAAGCGAGACAAATGGAAGTGTAAAGAAGAAGGTGGGTTGAAAAGTGCGGAAAAAAAAGAGTCGCGAATAATTGCCGGCGATGGTCTACCCGCGGTAGGTAGCACGGCATAGCACAGAGCCATAACGCGCGGAAATGAACGAGCCGAGTCGAGATAGGCCGAGGCGAGACGGGTGGACGCGGAACTTGCCACTCCAGCAGCCATCAAGTCAGTTGCTGACGACTCCTTGAGGCGTTAGGACCGTTGTCGTTGTGGCTTTTATGGATCCCCCATTCTTAATGGCTCTGTAGCCACGACCACATGCGCCGGGTGACAGCTCATAGCTGCGATCGGCACGGCGTAATCCAATGCTGTTGCGACGATAACGGTTATCTGGCTCGACTTCATTCAATTATGAACCAATACGTGAGACCCTTTTGAGAAAAAAAAAGAAATGAACGAGAGAAAAACGCTGGCCGCATTTGATCGCAAAATCGTTGATCCGTGCAAGCGAAAAAAATGCCAACTCCTTTATCTCATTGGAAATTGAATGCGAGGACCCTGAGTGTCACCTTATCATTGGTTACTTAGTTGTTATTATAAGAAGAAAGAAAACGTGAATTGTGATTGATGGACAGAAAAAATACTACGGCTGTATACAATTCTTGAATACAAACTATGCCATGCGTCGTTGGTATCGTCTTCTTTAATGAAAATGTGGCTCACGATCATCAAGGGGACTACGTTAAATACGAGAAGCTTATTTGTGGACGCTTTTTGGGAGTAAACGGCGGGATATCGTAGCCTGCCGTTGCGACCTCTCCTTATCAGCATCCAATAATAACTCAGTGTAGCGTAAATATAATGTAAATGCAACCCAACCGTGATGTCATCGGAATATATATAAGAGAGAAATAACCGTTGATCGACGTTCGAGCTAACTCACGAAGCAAATTTGGAGTTTAGCCGAATCTTCAAAAGAAGGACAAAAAAAGTGTAAAAGTGCATAAAGTTATATCTTGGAGTTGCATGATACAGTCGGTTGAGGGACAATAACGAAAGAACCAACAGATTTTTACAACCGAATATAACAAGACCTCACGGCGAGCGGCATCTGTGGTCATGAATCTCCGTTTGAATGTCGTTGCACATAGATAGATCGATCGTTCAAGTGTTTCCTCACGCGCTTGTGTGACCTCTATTGGGACTCCATACTGTACGGTCTGCGTAGTTATACTCAAGTGTGCATATAAACGCGTTTCAGGCTCTGGTAAGGAAACAGTTGAAGTGGTGAGCTTGAACTATTGTCTTCCGAGTGGTGCAAATAAAGAATAGAGCAAATATACGTAGGAAATAGCGACAAAAATCATAAGTCATGTTTAGCAAAGAAGAGGACACGGTGACTGACGAAGCACGAGGAATGAATGAGTAGTAAAAAGTTGCAGCAAATCCTGCGTTTTGTAGGTGTACGTGTTTACCATATCTACAGCAGTATTATTGGGGAGTTCGCTTGGTGGCCATCGACATCAGTGGTCCGCAAAAGGGTGGCAAATGAGAGTGACCGAGAGGAATAGCTTCAAGAAGAATATAAAAGTAGAGAAGAGAGATGGCGAGGGGGAAAAGGAGAGAAGGGGGGAATAGAGAGGAGGGCGGAACACCGTCGCTGTATAACAGGGAGTTGGAGAACGAGAACGAAGATTCCTGAGCACGCGCACTCCACCTGCCAGTTTGTAGTGGGTGTAGTGGCACGCGTCATCCTCCCCTCCCCCTCCCATGCCCTCCGAGTGTTCGGCTGATGCTGGCAGTACTGCTCGTCCCCCACTCCGTACTCCCTACCGCGGAAAACCTTCGCCTGCTTTCCCCACCCGTAGTTCCGTCACGCGTGCCACGGTCGCGAACCGGGACGCGCGGGAGTCAATTGCTCGCGGACTTTGACGGGAAAAGCTCCTCGTCCTCCCTTAATTTTTCTGTCCCTCTTGTTGATACGCTTTTACAACTTTCTACCATTTGTATTTAAGTTTGAGAATGATGTGATAGCTGGGTTGTGATGAGAACTATTTTCAAATTGCGAATGCAAGAGTCAAGTAGTTAGAATTTCGAGTCTAAATGCAGCGTCACTGATTGAGTTTTGGTAATACGTCGTCATCGAAACTCTGTCGATAATGCTAAACACGGTCGCGTAAGGGGGGACTGTGACTACGAAAGAACATACAGAGAAACTAAAGGTCGTGGAAAAAGGTGCAGCGTGACTGCAAAGAGACGAGCGGGGGAGGAATAAGGAAATCGAGAACCGCAGTGGGCGTGAGCAGAAGAACTTGGCGTAAAAACGGTATCCGTGACATAGAATAACGCGATTGATCGCGTGCCGTTGCGTTTCTGCTGTGGCCATTACTGGTGTTGCTGCCCTAGCTGTTGCGCGACCGAAATAGTCCCAGTTAATATCGGAGAGAGGCGAAGATATTCGGTAAAACGTCGCCGGCGTAATCCCTTCTCCGAAATCCTGGGATGTTTATTAGCGACTGTGGCAAGAAGTGTCGATAACTAACAAGCAGAGGAGGAACATGGCTTCTCGCTTTCTAACGAGCCTGCCACATGTCAAGACTTCAATTATATCGATATATCGACCACGCGTTGTCGTTGAAAAAATATTGTACGGGCAGCTTTTGTCGAACGAAAGGTACCAAACCATTTTACGGCAAAAGGACTTATAAAAAAATGAATAAAAAACATTTCTCCATTGCGACTGACTGTGATTGATGCAATTATAACAGTCGTAAAAACTGTACTAGCTGAGCTTACCATAGAGCGACATTATGATCAGCTAAAACCCAGACTGACAGGGCCACAGTCGTGGCTGCGCAGTGACCGAGTGTCTTTCGACTTACTTCGACAGCTCTGCTAGGACGTTAACCCACTGCGCAACAAGAAATCGAGTCGGATGTACGAGTGTCTCGCTAGTTCGTAAAAACAACGAAACTGCGAAACCCGTATTCGAGTGTAGGAACGATGCGTTTGAACCACCTGTTGACGATTTACGAAAGGAAACGAGACGTTGTTTCCTGCAATGGAAACTGGAGTGTGAGTTGTATGGATTGCGTCCGTCCGTCAATTTTCTGTTCGTTCTCTTTTTCAAATATTCACATTTGGTTGAACAAACCGCCTTTTTCTAGTTGATCAACGCATCACGTGTCAATGACGTTTTGACGGATAGCCGGGCACAGGGTGGTAAGATAGGGGTGGAGGTGAATTACCTTCGGCGATAGTTATGCTTTACCGGTGACACATAGAGTACGCATCGTGAAACGTTGGTGTTTCGATCGCCGTGTACAACGCATGCTAGCAGGAGTCAAACGGATTGTGCGCGCCCACGGGTGTGGATACATGTATATGGGCTTGTGCAAGCCCGAAGCACCAGGCAGTAATAGCACAGCACACACAGTACTACATATAATACTCTCGATACAGCAACAGCCGCAGTGACCGTTATCGACTTTCGTCACCGAAACGCATTATTGTTCCTTCTAACGCATTTAGGGGCCCCGGGAAATGCGGCACGTTCGTCTGTTCTCGGATGCTATCCGCTAGTGCGCCCGAACGGAGAACGGGAACCCGTCGGAAAAATTTAAAGGCAAATAACAGCAGCGACAAGACTTTTCTATGGTACGGGAACTGGTGGCTCGGTTTGGAGCATTAACGCGTTTGCCAGACGAATTCAGTTCGAGCTTCGCGTTATGTGCAAAACTCCAAGTTTTTTGTATTTTTTTCTCTCTGTCCACGCGCGCCCACGAAAACAGACTTTCTAATCTTTCTGTTGTTGTTTCGAAAATGCGTGTAAAAGATCGATGAAATCAGTAACACTAAAGACGGATTATTTGTAGACAATAAGATACCAATGTTTGAATTGCGATGGATTATTCTGTTGTTTCAACGACGATCTGGTCTATCGGGAATATTTGACCGTTTATCGTTTAAGTTTATAATGAGTGTTGAACTGTAATAAAGCGCAGTCAGCTTAGGTGTAGTTAGGAAATGACGTTCAAGTTTCGTTGATCTCGGGACGTCGAGCGAAAAACGTGTATCGCCCATGTTGTGAGACACGTAACCATTGCGAGTGAAAGTGAATAGGATGTTGAACGTGGTATACGGAATTGAGGAAGTACCTGCCAATATAGACGAGAAAGAAAAAAGTGTTTGGTGCGGTGAATGATGGGATCCTCTCGGTTGCAGGGCTATTATGAAGCCCAAGCCAAATTGGCCGTGTGAGGAACAAGTTTATCTCGCCAATCGCCCGACAACGGATCACCTGGGATGATGGTACGTTCTACACATAACCGGCATAATCTGTAACGTTCCGCGAGAAAAAGGTCCCTACGCGTTTGCGGCAAATTTTTCAGGACGGTTTCTCGAAGAGGGTTCAGATCCACGCAGCTGGTGAGTGCGGGGGTAGGCTCTGAAATTCAACCCCTCTACTTACGACTACACCTTCAGGGCGCCGTGTTTATGTGTCAAGCAAGCTTTGGGCCCCTTCGGCTTCAACTGTCTTCGTTTCTCCGAGTACACTCTCTTTCTTACAGCATACAGCCTGCATATAACCGGAACATTATACAAATTATTTCATTTTTGAACGTATTTTATGCGTGGAACATAAATTGTAATTATTTCATTATGAATTAAAAAAAGGCTTTGAATATCATTACAATTCAATTTAAATAGGACCGTTGGCCAGTAATACTTATCGTGAATGATGAAATTTATGTAAATAAGAAAACTTTATTAACGAAAATTTGTAACGTAAGTTCGCTATAGAAGATAAATAAATTATTCATTAATGACTTATACATATTATCCATAAAACATGTAGAGTGAATGTATCGAAGAACTTATAAGAAACCATATTGTTATGGTGTTACAATGTGGCACACTATGTGTTCGATCAGTTTTCGCGGTTCCCTCATCGTTCTCTCTATGTGCAATCTTCTAGAAAGAGAGGAGCGTCGAGGACGAAGTGAGAATACAGCCGACAGAACCCGGAGTTTTTGGACTACACGGATACAGCAGAAATATGTAGTGGTAAGTGGAGGGGCTGGATTTTTCAGCTCTTCCGCGCGCCTCAAGATAGGATCAACTCTGCACCGTAATAGGGATTCGAATTTCGAAGATGAAAATTTCCTTTTTTGCTATGAAGCGCGAGTCGAATGTTGTCGTTCGCATAAAAAACATAACAATCGAGTTTTTCTTTCGCCTAAGGGCCCCTCCCTATTCGACTACTTCTAGCCAATTGATAATTAGATTGTACCCGATATGTAAGTGCGGTTGCATATAATCTATCTCCAGCACTGCGGGGATTATTCATCTTCGAGATATAATTAAATTATCACGGAGACCGCGAGAAGTAGCGTTAGCTGTGCTCGACCCTGAACCGCCATAGCATTTGTGTACTTGAAGATATAAGAGTTCTGTTTTTTTCCGGTACTTAAAAACAAGTAATTCATTGAAGTGATGATACAAGTCATGATACCAATCTTATATGGAATCGTCAGGTATTGAACGAAGTGCCAGATAATCTCATTTGCCCAAACGATCGTTGAAGGATTTGCGGAAAATTCGTCTAGAAACAATTCATTTCAAGCAATTCGAATTGCTAAACGATCGTTTAGTATCAATTCGTCTGATAACAATTCGTCTAAAACAATACGTCTAAAACAATTCGTCTAATACCAATTCTTCTCAACGAAACAGAGAAATAAAAAAAATTCAAACTTTTCTAAAAATTAAAAAAACAGCATAATTTTGTAATAAAGAAAAGGGGAACTGAAAATAACCCGAAATAAAAATATGAAAGTCCATGTAAAACCCCAAGGTTTGCCAAGAATCAAACGTTATTTCTCCGAAAAATAACGACTTTCTGTTAGACGAATTCTTCTAGACGAATCGCTTTAGACCAATTGTTTTGGACGAATTGTTGTTAGACTAATTGTTTCAGACGAATTGTTATTGGACAAGTTGTTTTGTATGAATTGTTCTAGACGAATTGTCCTAGGCGAATTGTTATTAGACGAATTGCTTTAGACGGTTTGTAGCTTTAAGCGAAACCCGTTGAAGATATTCGGACAGGTGCAGCGGTCGAGAGCATTGGGCATACTTAATTCGAATAATTACGGTCGTCGAAATCTTCAATGGATTGGGTTCTATCGAATACAGAAGCATCATAGCTACGCGGATATGCCGGATAATGCATGTGGTACGCACCTTACGTCGAAGTTAATAGTGTTAATTTATTAATTCATTTGTGGTCTAGGCGGGACGGGCGCTCTCGGGTTTGATTGAGTCGCGAGACCCTGCTTCACGTGCGTGGTGCAGCGCGCTAGAGATTCTTTCCACCCAGCGACCGATCGGGCTCCGATTAAAGGGATTCTAGCGGGTGGTACAGCGTACTGATGACAGAGGCACAAACAGCCAAGCTACTACGTCACTATAAACCCGACGGACATTCTCCTGTTGTCTCCGAGACGAGCGCATCGGCTCGATTGTGCTAATGATCGGTTCGCTGTGTACGAAGCGTTGTAATTAAAGATTGAACTATCGGAGACGGATTTTCGGTGCAGCCTTCTTTCTAAGGCGTCTCGTATCCTCAGCTCTACTCCATGGTTGTCCAAGTCTAGAAATGAATAGTTGAAATTGGAATATCCCCCTGGCCACATCTACGGCAACTCTGAAAATGCGAAAAACAAAGCTGCAAAGATTATCTTATATAAATTGAAAACTTGCAAATTGTTTCCTCATATTCGAGGTAATGTACGAACCTCAAATCCTCTACGAAATCTCTATGACTGACTATTTTTATCGATTGTAGCACGGAAACTGCATCTTTGCAATTTGCAAGTTCTAAATCACAGCTTATTTCCCACTTTTAATCCGATAACTCCAATCGATTTTCACTGTTTTTATGCACAGTACAGCAGAAAGTGATACTCCGTACTGTTATTGATTTGGGGTTCAATTTATGGAAGATGACAGGATTCAGAGCCACGACGTCAATTTTTCGAAATATTAAAAGTCCTAAAAGATCTCAACTACTTGACCGATCTTCACCAAATTTGATACATAGTGCAGTTGAAAAATGTACTTGTTCCGAGCTCATGATCAATTGTTGAAAGCTTACGTGAGGTAGAACGATAACTGAAAGTTTGCGGATACTGAAGTGGTAACCAGCATTTTTCGAAAACTTCAAAACGCTGTCAAATACAAACAGCTTTACCAATTATTGCGAGAATTACAGATGACATCGACATTTCGACACATGGCATAGACATCTGCACATGTGTGTCAAATTTGAGCACTGTAGCTTGAACCGTTTTCGAGATAAAGATGTTTGAATTTTGGGAGGCCGGTACACACATACACAGAAGCATACACACTAGGGCGGCTTGAAAAAAACCTTTTTTGTTTTCTTCAACCAAAATACACTCACGCCAAAGTATCTTCCATCAAGAGAATTGTGTCCAAAGATGAGCCCGATCGGAATATTTTTAGGGGTCGCGCAAGATTTTTCTAGTTTTCCCATTTGATTAACATGGGAAGGACGTCAAGTTCTCATTCAAAAAATCGTAGCTCCGCCAATTTTATAGGTACTTTGATCTAGTTAGTTTCATTTGAAAGCGCTTGAAAAACTGCTTAAAATGACGTCCGGACCTTTGTGATCCAATTGCAACTTCCGTCGATAATTTCATTTTTCCATAAATATGTTTTTCTTTTCCGGTACGGACATACCGAGTGTCGCATTTTTATTTATACTTCAGGTTTCCACGGAAAAAAAGAGTCCAATCGAATAGAAGTTCAATTAGGGTTTGAAGGAGGACATCCGAAAAAATAAATTTTCCAAAAATTCCAAAATGGCAGCGCTATGGTAGACAACATATTGGTTTAAAATGGAAACCATGTGTTTAAAAAATCTCAAAAATAATTCTCGTCAATCCTTACAACTTTTGCATGAGTCATTTTTGGCTCCATAGAATTCGGCGCGGAATTAAGCACGATTGGACTATTTTAAGGGGTCGTCTCGATTTTTTTAAATGTTTACATTTGAATAACACGG
The DNA here is from genome assembly GCA_963971145.1 of Sussaba pulchella. Lineage (NCBI taxonomy): Eukaryota > Metazoa > Arthropoda > Insecta > Hymenoptera > Ichneumonidae > Sussaba > Sussaba pulchella. Next base: position 7,003,346 of record OZ020164.1, read on the forward strand.
CGCAATTATTTCATTATTGAATGAACGTGAATCGATGAAAATGAGCTATAACAAGATAAATTACGTATGATTGCGTTGCAGTAGGGTCACCCGAAGTTACGAAAACAACAACAACAACAACGAAAATAATAATAATAATAATAATAATAATAATAATAATAATTATTATTATTCTTATTATTATTATTATTATTATTATTATTATTATTATTATTATTATTATTATTATTATTATTATTAAATTTAATCCACAAAATCATTAAAATTAATAATATTCGTCTGTGATAAAATGTTGTTAATTCTCTCTTCTTATATTATTATTTGATTTTCGTAACTTCGGGTGACCCTACTGCAACGCAATCATTCGTAATTTATCTTGTTATAGCTCATTTTCATCGATTTACGTTCATTCAATAATGAAATAATTGCGCCGTGTTATTCAAATGTAAACATTTAAAAAAATCGAGACGACCCCTTAAAATAGTCCAATCGGGCTTAATTCCGCGCCGAATTCTATGGAGCCAAAAATGACTCATGCAAAAGTTGTAAGGATTGACGAGAATTATTTTTAAGATTTTTTAAACACATGGTTTCCATTTTAAACCAATATGTTGTCTACCATAGCGCTGCCATTTTGGAATTTTTGGAAAATTTATTTTTTCGGATGTCCTCCTTCAAACCCTAATTGAACTTCTATTCGATTGGACTCTTTTTTTTCGTGGAAACCTGAAGTATAAATAAAAATGCGACACTCGGTATGTCTGTACTGGAAAAGCAAAACATATTTATGGAAAAATAAAATTATCGACGAAAGTTGCGATTGGATCACCAAAAGGTCAGCACGTCATTTTAAGCAGTTTTTCAAGCGCTTTCAAATGAAACTAACCAGATCAACGTACCTATAAAATTGTCGGAGCTACGATTTTTTGAATGGGAACTTGACGCCCTTCCCATGTTAATCAAATGGGAAAACTAGAAAAATCTTGCGCGACCCCTAAAAATATTCCGATCGGGCTCATCTTTGGACACAATTCTCTTGATAGAAGATACTTTGGCGTGAGTGTATTTTGGTTGAAGAAAAAAAAAAGTTTTTTTAAGCCGCCCTAATACACACACACCCACACGCGCATACATCCTGATATCTTCTGCAAATGTGATTGCGCGATGTTTTGGAATATTTTGAGCGTATTGATATGAAAATCTCGATTAAAAAATGTCGGACCACTACATATTCGAAAAATTCAAACGTCTATAAAATCCGAGCCCCTTGACCGATTTTTACAAAATTTGATGCATAGTACGGTTTAATAATGATCCTGATATATACCGCGTATCGGTTCGATCGTTCAAGCCTGACACGAGTTAGAGCAAAACGTAAATTTTTCGAGAAATTCAAAATCCTAGATAATCTGAACTTTTCGATGGATTTGGTCTAAATTAAATACCAAACATCTGTAAACGTCATTTGATTTGGGAACCAAATCCAATTTCAAGCCTACTCAAGGCGCTACTTCAAAATTTCCGGGCGCTAAAGTGGTAACCGATAATTTTTCTAAATTTTACAACACTGTTAAATCCGAGCGGCTGCGTCAATTATTCCGAAAATAGCAGATGACATCGACTTTACGAGACTGTACATCTGTGCTAAATTTGAGGGCTCAAGCTTGAACCGTTCTCGAGTTATAGACGTTTGAATTTGGAAGGCCGTGACGAACACACACACTGGCAGATATTTGGAACGCATGAACATCGAAATCTCTATAAACGTTTTTTATACCGTCACAAAGCTCCCTCTATGGTAAAGCAATCAAACAAATCAAAATTTTTTTAAAAACTCCCGGCTGCAGAAGTTGTTTTGCATAAGAAATCATCTCATATAAAAACTCAAAAGGATCAAATAATTCATGACATCATCCTAGTTCATTGCCGGGAGTTATTCAAATTTTTTTAATTGCTTGAGGGGGGGAAACCAGTTTAACCCTCCGTGGTCACACATTCTAAAAAATAGCGCGCTGGTCACACGCGGTCGCGATGCCCCCAGCCATGCTTAAACGATTGTCGCGTTGCCAGTATTGTTCCGAACGACTCCTAAAAATTCAGGATATTACTTGGAACCTTTCATAATGAAAATATCATGGCGAAAGTTTTTTAATAAATTTTCAAAATGGCGAAAAAAAATCAGCAAGGAGGAAATGCGTAAAAGGAACCATTTTTTGCTTAAAAAATCATAACTCTGGCAGTTTCTAATATATTTTCATAACATTTTACAGTGATACTTTTAAGGTATCATACTTCCCGGAAAAAAATAGCTCTCCAGTGAACGTTTCAAAAAAGGTATTTATTTTGATGTCTGAAAAGAGTCCTTTTCGGAGAAAACGAAGTACGATAATCATGAAAAATGAGCGATTTATTATAAAAATTGGTTCGAAAAATGAGTAATAATTGTGTATATATTCAAAACTTATTCTTCCCCACCACAGTTGACACAGACAAACATTCTGTGCTCAAAATTTTTTTTGTATGTTTTTTTTTAACTCCAGAATTTCAGAGTAAACCCACATATTGACTCGATAAAAAAAAATTCACGATTCGCATAAGCATACTTACATTACGTGAAGTGATCCCACGCAGAAATAAAATTAAAAAATATATATAACTTTTTACCAAATAATAACGTAGTGGTCACACAGCAGGTCAAGCGGACCCCAGCGCAAACACGGTTTTCGCCGATCGACTGCCACGAAAGAACCGCTGTCTCGATTCGGCCGACCCCAGTCTCTTCTTACACAGGAAACCCCAAAGCACCGTCAGGGTGGAGGCCGGCCCTTTCGGGTGCCAATAACTTATACAGTCCGACTTCCGAATAAGCAACCCGGCAATAAGCAACTTCCCCCATTTTCTCACTTGAGCGCTTCCCCCACTCTGACTCGAACTCCGAGCTCAAGAATTTTGTGCGCCGAACCTCTAGTGAAGCAACCAGCTTGGGACTGAGAGTGAGAGAGACAGAGGTAGTGAGCACGGAGCGCGCGACTGGCGGGGGTATGCGATATATAAGAAAAACTCTTCCCCTTGGGGGCTTTTGGTTGCTTATTCGGAGGTCGGACTGTAGTTATTCTAGTTTGAAGTTGTGCTTGGGGTCTTCGCGACTCCTAGTGACCAAGGAGGGTTAAGATGCCGATATGTTAGAGTTTGCGGTAATTTTTTTTAACAGGAGAGAACTAAATAGAATTTTTTTTCAAACCAAAGAATATTTTATCAATGTTTTGAAATACATCTGGTAATTTTTTCAAGTCATTCCCGCCGTAAATATTCGAGTTCAAAGATGCTGTCCATGCGGGAGGTCGCCATCAGAGTTTGCTGCTTGCGGGAAATGTGGAAATCACGAGACCAGCAAGTTGGAAAAAAGTAATTTCGAGAAAAGTGCATTTAAGGGAGTCTCCTACTGTATATACCCATTTTTGAGGTGGCTTTTTGGGAATGAAATTTAAAACAAAACAGTTAAATGTACAGTGTTAATAGTTTACAGTTATATTAATACATGTTTGAAGCAACATCTTGAATTTTTTCAAAGCACTTTATTCCAACCGAGACAAGATATTTAATGTTGCGGAGGTCATGTCGCGAAAATCCTTTTTATTAGGGCGTTGAGATTGTTGCCGGCCTGGTCATCAGAAACAAACTTTTTTTTTCTATTCTATTCTTTACGAACATGGTTATCGTTCGGCCCTCTAATAAAAAAAGTTATGAAAAATTTACAAAGTGGCGACACTTCAAAAACAGTACTCTGATTTTCAGAGTAAAGTTATCACTTCTCGTGGCCCGGAAAAATAGTAATTATAGAGAAATAATAAAAATGGAAGGCCGAACGATAGCCCGTCATGTACTCTACATGTGTGCAAAGTTGCAAGTCGATCGGCCCAGAACTTTCCGAGAAAAATGCTCGCCCAATTGAAAAAACGTAATTTTGAGAAAGACGCGTTTAAAGTTCCTCTACTGGTTGACGCGCTCTATGAAGTCACATCGGCTAAACCTTCGTAGCTCGGCTATTTTTACGAAAATCACTTTAATAATTTTTGAGACACATTCTTAACACCCCAAACTATAAGAATATGAAAAAAAAATTAAAAATTTTTTTTGACCAAACACACTAGAAGACTCCCTTTAAAAAAAAAGGCGCATAGTCGAACCTTCCACATTGCTCCCTCATAATTTTTCACATTTGCCAGAGTTTCCTCTAAGAGGAACTATGTGCCGATCAATTTTGGCTTCCTCATAGAGAAAGCTTTGGCAAATGTGAAAAATTACGAGGAAGCAATGTGCAAGGTTCGACTTTGCAACTTGAATCTATCTAGTCCGGAATAAATATATGGTGAATTCCATGTCAAATCCAAAAAATTGAAAGTTGCATTAAATCTGAACGCCTTGATGGATTTTGCCCAGATTTAATACGAAACATCTTTCGATAATAGTGCGACTTTGTACAAAATTTTAGTCCGATATGTTAAAAATTGTGGGAGCTAGAGCGCGCCTGTCTATTTTTTTTTAATTTTAGAACGACATTAAATATGGATGGCTCCATGGATTTTGTTTAAATTTAATACGAAACATCGTTTAATAATAGTGCAACTTTGTGCTAAATTTTAGTCCGAAATCTCGATAATTGCGCGAGCTAGAGAGCGCACGACAATTTTCGAAAAATTTCGAAATTCTCTAAAAACAAAAACACCACATGGGTTTTGCCCAAATTCAATACGAAACGTCTTTCAATGATGGTGCAACTGTGTACCCAATTTTAGCCCGATATCTCGAAAATTGCGCGAGCTGGAAAGCGCACGACAATTTTGACCACGCAACAATTTCTTGTTTATTTCACATTAAATGTCCATTTCTTCATTTTATTTTATGTTTTTTCTTTATAGTCGAGGACCCGACGTTAGTTTAATTTCTAAAGGTCTCCAAAGGGTAACGCCGTGGCGATATAAATAATCAGATACCATACACATATATTAAATACAAGGAATATTACTGCGACGAATTACAGAAAATGATTCAGACCGGTTCGCTGGAGCACACACCATATATAGATATACGCCACCCTCAGGTCTCACACATACATATTCATTAAATCTGACCGTGCTACACGCACACACTATATGTAGACAGATATACCTTCACATTTGTTTGATTTGAATTCACATATTATATAATATTTCTTTTATGTATCACGAAGAATGTTATCACAACTTTTTAATCGAGGGTGAGATGATCTCTCAACACGAATGCAATATTTTTGTCATGACAGACCATAGAGCACGAACATAGTCTATTAACGATGAATAGATGACATTTAACGAAGAAAACACATTTAATTGAGCAATGTTCCGCAACCCATAATGTCTTCGGGCGCGTGGCATACTAAATTACACTGGTCCTGTTCTTCCTCCGCAAGCATCAAGCGTCTTTGATTTCGAACGCCCCACTCCCTATCACCGGTCATCGGCTGGTCAACGGCGACTACCGGCGAAGGGCCCGCGGGTGCGAGGGCCCCAAACACACGTCGAAGCGCGCATCACTATATAGGCCGAATAATCAGGCTCTCGGCGATCTTGCGGAGAGCTGACCGTTACAACCAATTTCAAAATTCTCTAAAAACAAAAGCACTGCATGGATTTTGCTCAAATTCAGTACCAAACATCTTCCTGTAATAATGCAACATTCTACTAAATTCAAGCTCGATATTTCGAAAATTGTGCGAGCCAGAGAGCGCGAATCGGTTTTTGAAGAATTTCGAAGTCACGTAAAAACAAAAAAACTGCATGGATTTTTACAAAAATTGAATTAAGCTAAGCGCCTGGAACCCTTCACATGTGTGATACGTTTCAGCTTGATATCTCAAGCTGCTCTCAAGTAGTGAACGTTAAACCAATGCTACACACATACATATACACACACACACACATACATCTGGACATTTTTTCTAAATGTGATTTCTAGACGTTTTGGGACATTCTGAACTCGTTTTCATGAAAATCTGGAAAAAAAAATGTTCACCAAAACAAAGCTTCCTTTATGAGGAAGCAAAACTACCGGAAACGAGAAATTCAAGGCAGCAATAAATTATATAAACTGCTTACCGGTTGACCAGCTATTCCAGCACCATATAGCAACCCTTTGTCTTCTTCGAACGCATTATTTCGAACTTGCTTCTCTTCTTGTCGAGCTATCTGAGCTTCCTTGGTCTACAAAGCGCTGCGTCTATTCTGTCGGTTCACGCGCCGCTCATCCATTTGCTGTGCATAATTGAAGTTCTGCGAGTTAACTACAACTTTTCGCTCATTCATCAGCGTAAGGAGTGCTGGTTTCCCTTGATTGAATAAGGCAGCAGCCAAACTGCTGCAACCTGGACTACTTTTGAGCCAGAACCTAGGTGCTTTGGGACCAATCGCCAAACGGTTGAGTTGAAACCTTCATTTGCATTCTGCGTGTGACCGCCCAAACATGTCGGCAGTAAATCATCTTTCGATAAATCTGGTAACTGAATAAGGGACTACCGGAGCGACCACTCCGTTCTAACTACCGCGCGCTTCAGCACTGAACCGAGAGGCGTTCACTTTTTAGTGCTCATAGCACCGGAACGAATCGGAATTTTGTTATGAAACTTTAGAAACATCTTCTTGAATAGTTTTACTTACAATTTATGGAAAAAAAGTAGATTTTCGAAACGGCAAACTATTTCCCTCCCTCTTCATTCCATTATTTTGAATTTATTGATTACACAAGATAACTTCGGTAGCCAAGAATTCTTTCCGCTTTTGAAATTCATTTGTTCTTTATTTTTTTAAGGGTGCACATACTTCGAGACGCTCTAAGAAGCAAGTAAATTTCGAACATTATTATTAAGGTTATATGGGGAAAAAAAATTATATTATTGATTAGATTATTCTTCATTCGCTTTTCAAGTATAAGAAAGAAAAAAAATCTTTTTAAAAATATAAACACAGTTTTTTACGGGTATTAATTGACTACTGTTGAAACCCGTAGTTTACGCGATAAGTCCACCAAAAATGTTCCAGTTTGAAAAAATACAGAAGTGTCTTGTAAAGTAATGGAGTTGTTATAGTCCGACGGAGGGAATTTCTTACTCAAACATAACAAAATCCTAGTATTTTCAAGTTTAATATGCACTGAACAATTTTTTCTTTGTTTAATAACTTATAAAACAAGGGTGCAAAGTCGAACCTTGCACATTGCTTCCTCATAATTTTTGACATTTGCCAAAGTTTCCTCTATGAGGAATTGTGCCGATCAATTTTGGCTTCCTCATAGAGGAAGCTTTGGCAAACGTAAAAAATTATGAGGAAGCAATGTGCAAGGTTCGACTTTGCACCCTTGTTCTTATATAAAATCGGTTCGTAAATCGATCTAGTCCAGAATAAATATATTGTGAATTCCATGTCAAATTTAAAAAATTGAAAGTCGCATTGAATTTAAACGCCAAGATGGATTTTACCCAAATTCTATACGAAACATCTTTCGATAATAGTACAACTTTGTGCTTATTTTAAACCCGACATCTCAAAAATTGTGGGGGCTAGAGCGCGCACGCCGATTTTTGAAAAATTTTAAAACGGCATAAAATATAAATGGTTAGATGGATTTCATTCACCAAACATCTCTTAATAGTAGTGCAAGTTTGAACTAAATTTTAGCGAAATATCTCGAAAATTGTGATAGCTAGAGCACTTACGTTGATTTTTGAAAAATTTCAAAATGACATAAAATATGAATGGCTCGATGGATTTCGCCCAAATTCAATCCGAAACGTCTCTTGATAATAGTACAGCTTCGTACTAAATTTTAGTCCGATATCTAGAAAATTGTGCCAGCTAGAGTGCGCACACCATTTTTTTACACCTTTTAAAATTTCTTAAAACAAAAACACTGCATGGATTTTTTTCCAATTCAGTAACAAGCATCACCCTGTAGTCGTTCAACATTATACTGAATTTGAGCTCGATATCTCTAAAATTGTGGAAGCTAGAGACCAAAAATAAATTTTTGAATTTTTTAAAAATCGCATAAAAAGGAAAAAACTGCATGCATTTTTCTAAAAATTAAATCATGCTATGCGCCGTGAACCCTCTACATTGAATACATGTAGATATCTCGAGCCGTTCTCAAGTTATGAACGCTCAACCAATGTTACATACATACATACACACACACACACACACCCACCCACACACACACACACACGCACGCACGCACGCACGCACGCACGCACACACACACACATACACACACACACGCACACGCACACGCACACACACACAAACATCCGGACATTTTTTCTAAATGTGATTTTTAGATGTTTTGGGACATTCTGAACACGTTTTCATAAACATCTCGAAAAAAAAATTTTCACAAAAACAAAGCTTCCTCTATGAGGAAGCAAAATTGTAAAAATCTTTCGTCAGACTATAACCGTTACATTACTTTACTGGATGCTTCTTAATTTTTTTAAAGTGGATCATTTTTGGTGTAGTTATCGTACGAACCACAGTTTCCAACAGTAGTCCATTAATACCCGTAAAAAACGATGTTCTTATAAAAAGATAAAAAGATTTCCTGCAATATAGTTGATAAGCGAATGAAGAATGTGAAATCAACAGTTTAATTTTCTTTAGCATACCGTCGACAGGGGTGAGTTTGGGACACGGGGGGTAAGTATGGGGCATGGTAGATTTCTATTGCTAGAATCGCAAGTGTGAAAAACAGAAAGATTGGTATTTCGAGGGTAAATATGGGACAAAATTAAAACTGAATATTTAAAAGAAAATCATTCGGCATCTAAGAGAGTGGATTTTTACGGTTTTTTTTCATATGTACAAGTTTTTAATTGGTGCTACCGTCTAAAAGATACGTAAATATCCATTTCACAGCAGAGCATTCGAACCTCAAAAATGACAGTTCGAAGTCTTCCGACCTTTTTTTTTCTACAACGAAGGGGAAAAGGATTTTATATGATATCCGTCTGATCGATTTCTCGATAAAATGAATTACGAAAAATGTCCATGTTTTGCTTTTTTTTTGTAACCTTTCCCCTAAAAATCGGTATTTTTCAATAATTCTTGTTCCAAGTTACTCGAGGATAACTACATAAAGATATCCATATGATACAGAGCCAAAAAAATATATTTATTAATTTTTGTTGACGATGGCAAAACTTGTCTCATACTTACCCTTTCTGGGGGGTAAGTATGGGACAAGTTTCAAGTCGATGTAACTTCGACAAAAAAAAATTTGTTTAAATGAAACTTATCACACACCTTTGTAAGGATGTTCGCAAGATGCCTGCATTTAGAGGAAAAAAATCAGCGCAAAAACTGATTTTAGCGCGCGCAGTGTTATGTGAGCCCATGGAGATGGTGGCTGACTGACTTTCGCTGATCTGCCTTTTCCCACTTGGGTTTCGTCCCAGTTGGGTTTCATCCCAGACTGACTTTTTTCACGAGATGAAGTGATCACGTGACGCTCGAATTATCTCGAGCGTCGCGCGCTCGCCCGAGCTTCGTTTATGCCCGAATTTGAAATTTAAAAAAAAAACACAAAATTTGTCATTTGAAAATTTTAAAAAAATTCGATGTAAACGGTGTTCGAACATTCTTGATACTCATAAAGATTGAGACAATTTTTTTTTTTTTTCTTAATTTCAAAAACAATCTTAATGAGTATTTAATGCCAAATGTTGAGAAAAATAGAGAATTTATATTCTTTCATCGCAATAATCATCCGATGATGTTCAAAGATGAGAAAAGGCGTTTTTTCAAGTGAAGCCTAAAATAAACAATTCGTGGTGGAGAAACGGATGGACGGATCATCTTGAAATTTAATAGGGTTATTGTGGATACATTAAGCTAGATGCCGACGCACAAACGTTTGTTCTAACCGCAATATTTGCAAAGAACTGGTGATATTTCTAAATAACCAGAAAAAGTGCTTTTTTTTGCAACTTTTTCAAGTGAACGCAAGGGGTGAAAATTTTTTTTTTCAAAAACAATAACTGAAGCTCATACGCAATTCATTTGAGTTGTCAAAATTGCCGGTAGATTGGCTATGAGATTACCGGTTCATAAGATACCGATGATCAAACGAAAAAAAATGTTTTTTTATTCACCAGCCGATATCTCAGCGACAAATCGTTCTACAGAAAAAAAAATGAATAAAATCGAAGGTTGAGAATCAGGCTTAATGACTGTGTTATTGGTGCCCTCAAAAAAATTTTTTTGAAGTCCGGGGACTACTTGGAGAAACGAAAATTTGAAAAAAAAATTCTTTGTGACGTTTCTCTTGAGTGTGGCATGACCAATGGCAAAAAAAATCTTTCATCATACGGTTTTAAAACTAGAAATGTCAAGCTTCAAAATGCTTCTTCATTCTTCTCACACGACAATTTTTCGCAAAGTTACAGCTACGCAAAAAAAAACGTTAAAAATTGGAGCGATTTCTTGTTCCTTCAATTGTTTGGTTAAGTGTATTTGCATGAATTTACTTGAGAATTATAGCGGTCACATTATGCAGAAAAATAAAATCGAGGTTGTCGTGCGGCACGTGCAAGTTGATAGCAGCATTGAAGCACGAGAAAACAATAAAAAATAAGCGAACAATTTGCCGTAAAATTCTTCTGCGCAGCCAATTTTAGCACGATCGGTATTATTCCTGATAAGGTGGTTGGCTCCTACAACAGAGAGACGCAACGGTGAAAAAATCTTAAGAAATATCCAACCACGAACAAACTCTTCATCTCGTAATTTAGAGTTTTCGGGGGCAAACGTCTTATTTCGGCGCAAATCTTTTTTTAGGATTTACGTTGGGAAATACTCGAATCGCTAATTGGAGGAAGCTTTTGAAGGCAATCTCGATCGATGCAGCCCTTTCCGGACACAACGGATATTGGCCAAGCATGTATTACTAAAAGAACATAGGCAGCGTTCGGATTAGATAAAACGAGCTTGTAGAGAATCGAAAGGCTGGGGTTATTTCGATTTCAATGGATTTACTTGAGAATTATAGCGGTCACATTATGCAGAAAAAGAAAATCGAGGTTGTCGTGCGGCACGTGCAAGTTGATAGCAGCACTGAAGCACGAGAAAACAATAAAAAATAAGCGAACGATTTGCCGTAAAATTCTTCTGCGCAGCCAATTTTAGCACGATCGATATTATTCCTGATAAGGTGGTTGGCTCCTACAACAGAGAGACGCAACGGTGAAAAAATCTTAAGAAATATCCAACCACGAACAAACTCTTCATCTCGTAATTTAGAGTTTTCGGGGGCAAACGTCTTATTTCGGCGCAAATCTTTTTTTCGGATTTACGTTGGGAAATACTCGAATCGCTAATTGGAGGAAGCTTTTGAAGGCAATCTTGATCGATGCAGCCCTTTCCGGACACAACGGATATTGGCCAAGCATGTATTACTAAAAGAACATAGGCAGCGTTCGGATTAGATAAAAAGAGCTTGTAGAGAATCGAAAGGCTGGGGTTATTTCGATTTCAATGGATTTACTTGAGAATTATAGCGGTCACATTATGCAGAAAAATAAAATCGAGGTTGTCGTGCGGCACGTGCAAGTTGATAGCAGCACTGAAGCACGAGAAAACAATAAAAAATAAGCGAACGATTTGCCGTAAAATTCTACTGCGCAGCCAATTTTAGCACGATCGGTATTTCCTGATAAGATGGTTGGCTCTTACAACAGAGAGACGCAACGGTGAAAAACCTTAAAAAATATCCAACCACGAACAAACTCTTCATCTCGTAATTTAGAATTTTTGGGTCAAACGTCTTATTTCGGCGCAAATCTTTTTTTAGGATTTACGTTGGGAAATACTCGAATCGCTAATTGGAGGAAGCTTTTGAAGGCAATCTTGATCGATGCAGCCCTTTCCGGACACAACGGATATTGGCCAAGCATGTATTACTAAAAGAACATAGCCAGCGTTCGGATTAGATGAAACGAGCTTGTAGAGAATCGAAAGGCTGGAGTTTTAACTACACTCAACCAAACAATTGAAGGAACAAGAAATCGCTTCAATTTTTTACGTTTTTTTTGCGTGGCTATAACTTTGCGAAAAATTGTCGTATTTAGATGAATGAAAAAGCATTTTGAAGCTTGACGATTTTAGTTCCAAAACCGTATGATAAAAGATTTTTTTTGGCCATTGGTCATGCCACACTCAAGAGAAACGTCACAAAGAAATTTTTTTTTTTAATTTTCGTTTCTCCAAGTAGTCCCCGGACTTCAAAAAAATTTTTCTGAGGGCACCAATAACACAGTCATTAAGCCTGATTCTCAACCTTCGATTTTATTTATTTTTTTTTCTGTAGAACGATTTGTCTCTGAGATATCGGCCGGTGAATAAAAAAACATTTTTTTTCGTTTGATCATCGGTATCTTATGAACCGGTAATCTCATAGCAAATCTACCGGCCGTTTTGACAACTCAAATGAATTGCGTATGAGCTTCAGTTATTGTTTTTGGAAAAAAAAAACTTTTCACCCCTTGCGTTCACTTGAAAAAGTTGCAAAAAAAGCACTTTTTCTGGTTATTTAGAAATATCACCAGTTCTTTGCAAATATTGCGGTTAGAACAAACGTTTGTGCGTCGGCATCTAGCTTAATGTATCCACAATAACCCTATTAAATTTCAAGATGATCCGTCCATCCGTTTCTCCACCACGAATTGTTTATTTTAGGCTTTACTCGAAAAAACGCCTGTTCTGCTCTTTGAACATCATCGGATGATTATTGCGATGAAAGAAAATAAATTCTCTATTTTTCTCAACATTTGGCATTGAATACTCATTAAGATTGTTTTTGAAATTAAGAAAAAAAAAAAATTGTCTTAATCTTTATGAGTATTAAGAATGTTCGGACACCGTTTACATCGAATCTTTTTAAAATTTTCAAATGACAAATTTTGTGTTTTTTTTTTAAATTTCAAATTCGGGCATAAACGAAGCTCGGGCGACCGCGCGACGCTCGAGATAATTCGAGCGTCACGTGATCACTTCATCTCGTGAAAAAAGTCAGTCTGGGATGAAACCCAACTGGGACGAAACCCAAGTGGGAAAAGGCAGATCGGCGAAAGTCAGTTAGCCACCATCCCAGCCCATGAAACCAGATGGGCAATAAAAAATTTCCTCAGAGGTGAAAAGTTTCTGAATCAAGTGACATAATCAACCCGACCGACGACATACCGATCACACCATCCGAATAGAAAAATTACATCGCACGGAACGTAAAAATGAAATGGAACGACTAGTGGTCAACGAGTCGACTCACGAAACTGCACGACATCCGGACCGACGTATGGGAGAATTGCCCGAAGGCTGACAACAGGAAAGACCAAACAGTCATAACCCGGCTCAGAATCGGCCACACGAACATGACCCATATACACCTAATCACTCGAACTCCACCAACGCACTGTACATCCTGTGACACCCAACTAACGGTCAAACATGCCATCATAGAGTGCCCCAAGAAGCAAGAACAACGCGACCGAGCCAAGCTGCCCAATACGTTAAGACAATGCCTCACGAACATCGAAGGCTGCAAGAAAGAATTGGCCTACTGCAAGGACGCCAAGATATATAAAGATCCACGCGACGCACGGACCCACGCATGCAGTACTCAACTCTCATGCAACACCACAAATATGACACTAACTACGCTATGTATAATAACTACTTTTATGTATATCAACGGTCGCCAATAACAACGTCAACAATGTTGACGCGACTTTAAATTTAAAAAAAAAAAAAAAAAAAAGTTACATAATCGTTTAACACATTGACACAAGATTGCGATTTTTCTACGAGTTACAGATAGAGATATTTATTTTTGTATCGAACAGACGAATGTTATTGTTGATACGCAAGGAACCTAGAACGACGAATTCAAAACTAAACTTATCGAGATTCTTATATCGTCGAGTGACCAAAAATTATATTCCAAGAGATATTTTATGTCAGATTAATTGATTATTTCCATACAAATTGACATATCAATACTTAAAAAAGCCCTCATGGGCCTTAGCACATGCTGCTTGTTTTCGGGACAGCTGATTGTCGCATTGTGGGATTGCTGTTGATGTTCTTGATTATTATTGGTGCCAATTCATTTGAGTCGTTCCTTCACCGGGTAATCGTTAATGGTCATAGTCTTCAGCAAGAGAATGACTGCCACTTCGGTAAAAACCTTTTTATGATTGGAAAATAACAAATGTTTAATGCCATAATTAGTATCAGCAAAGGTGGAAGCAATGAAGAGAATTGTAATAGAAAATGAAATGATTACTATTTACTGAATTGTGTCAATAAAAACCAAAATTTCAGACCCTGCAGAACTTGACTCGACATTGCCTTTTGCAATATGTTTCGTTCCGGAAGTAGCACGGTTCGGTTTGAACGAGAAGAGTAAGTCTTACTGCTGTTTTTGAGTTTGTCATAAGAACAATCAACTTGTCAACTAGTGAGTAATAGTTCCAATTACGCTTCTGAGGAGAACAAATCACCCGTAAAAAAAAAAAAATATAGTGTCAAGGAAAGATAAAAAGCAGCGGATAATAAACATCAAAGAATACAACAAATCACAAGTTGACAATGACCTATAGTATTATAATACATATGCCGCATTTCACTTCAGAGCATTTTTCTATTATCTACTGGACTGTTATTCTCTCGTTTTTTCTTTTTCTTCTTTTTCTTGATTTCCCCGTTTTATCGATACACATTCTTATCAATACACATATTTATTATTACCTATTCATCATTCAATTTATTATTGATATTATTATTTCTCTTTTTTGTCTTTCCAAAACGAAAAATGTATTTATATTGTGACAGGATTAATTTTTGGTCGTTATTTCGAACGTACAGTCGAATCTCCGTAGAAGATACTACAAGGGACCGGAGGGGAATAAAATTCCGAGAATTACCATTTCTCCACTCAGCGGCCTGCTATGCCGGGGGGGGGGGGGGGGGGGGGGGTAGAATTCTTGCGCTTCGTCTAAGGCACTGCGTAAATTTTTTTTTTTTCCAATTTTTAGGATGCATGACCTAGTGATTTTTTATTGCATTTTTTATTGCAAAATAGTTTAAAGTTAAACCGATCATGTAGGCTGCTTTGTATTCTATATCCTTTTCCTTCTTTGCTTTTCATAGAGGAAGCTCTGTTTTAGTGAAATTTTTTTTTTCGAGATGTTTATGAAAACGTTTTCAGATTGTCGCAGAACATCTAAAAATCACATTCAGAAAAAATGTCCGGTTTGTGTATGTGTGTGTGTATGTAACATTGGTTTAACGTTCACAACTTAAGAATGGCTTGAGATATCGAGCTGAAATTTGTCACACATGTGAAGGGTTCGAGGCGCATATCATGATAAAATTTTTAGAAAAATCCATGTAGTTCTTTTGTTTTTACGCGATTTTTAAAAAATTCAAAAATTTACTTTCGGTCTCTAGCTCCCACAATTTTAGAGATACCAAGCTCAAATTGAGGAGAATGTTGTACGACTACGGGGAGATGCTTGTTACCGAATTTCAAACAAATCCATGCAGTGCTTTTGTTTTAAGGAATTTTGAAAGGTGTAACAAATCGCTGTGCGCTCTCTAGCTGGTGCAATTTTTGAGACATCTGACCAAAATTTGGTACAAAGTCGCACTATTATCAAAAGATGTTTCGTATAGAATTTGGACAAAATCCATTAGGGCGTTCAAATTTGATGCGACTTTTTAGATTAGACATGGAATTCACCATATAATTATTCTGGACTAGATAGATTTACGAACGTAATTTCTATAAAAACAAGGGTGCAAAGTCGAACCTTGCACATTGCTTCCTCATAATTTTTTACATTTTCTAGAGCTTCCTCTATGAGGAAGCCAAAATTGATCGACACTCAGTTCCTCATAGAGGAAGCTTTGGCAAAAGTGGTCTGAAAAGAAGGGGGGGGGGGGCTCGGAGAACGGCTTTGAAACCGAATATCCCGTGGCTAACGGGTTAAAATTGAAACGTTCCCAACCATTTTCTGTTGCATTTTAGAGCCCTACTGGATAACTCTCCCTTTAAACGTATATGGGGGGTGTGACAAAAAAATGTAGAGTAGACTTTTCATTCTAGAGGGGGTTGAAATTTTTCAAAAATTTTATCATTTCTGTTCTTTGCTCATAAATCTACGTCTGTATACTACATTTCCTCACGATTGGTGGAGGAATGAGGGAATCGTAGAACTGTGACATTAGACCGTGTCAAAGAGTAGTCTCAAACATTAGACCCTGTCATAATGCAAAGCTTCGTGCCGAGCAAATTCAGGGGAAGATTACGGTTCCCGGGGCCCCCCACTACGAGGACGGATTTATGTTTTATGGGCAAAAAGAAGTTATGTTTCAAGGAAAAAATCGAAATTTGTAGTTTTTAACCTGTTTCCGGGCGATTTGAGTTTTTTTTCTCTTATAGATCATGAGGGATATTACGATAAGCGCATAAATTTATGGTCAAATGGGGGTGTCGCGGATTTGGTCATCTTGTCTTAGGTTAGGTAAGGTTAAGTAATTTAGATTGGGTTTTTGACTTGTTGTTTATTCTGAATTAAGAAAACAAAAAAATAATTTTAAAAAAACCTGAAACCCAATTTTACCTAGCCTGGGTTTTTCGGTTAAACGGAGTTAGTTTTGTTCAGGTTAGTTTAGATTAGTCAGGTGAAGTTTTAAAGTCATTTTTTTATTATGAATGAAGAAAACCAAAAATTATTTTTAAACACTAGTACTCGGCATGCGTTGCATTGCCTCTCAGGAAAAAAGTATTTGTATTTTGATCCGGGTTATTGAAGTGCTTTTGGACAGATCTTTTTCGTTTCTCCGTCTGGTGCGTACACGAATAAATCACGTTACCCGACGGACGAGCAGGCCACGTACAGCTGTCTGTGTAAGAAGCATGAATTTTACAAATTTAGTCTCCATGCTTGTAGGGATTGTCTCTGTGCTTTGTTCGTAGCCATTGCAAATGCGAGTCGCACCGAAAACTGCAAACATCAGTCCGCGACTTCCATGAAGATTTTGAATGTGCCCCCCCCCCCCCCCGGCCCTCCGACCGCCACCCGCAAGCCCCTTCGGCCGTACAAACCGCTGTTAACCGCCTCGTCTAATCTCCCTTCTTCTCGAACGCTTGCGCCCCTCGTCGACCCCCGCGTCGAACTCCTTACCTGCTCCTTGTCGACCCCCGCCCCACCGAAATCACATGAACTGTAGTTCAACTACATGATACCCTCATTTGTTGAAACGAATCACGCTCCACCTATTGTAAGATGATTGTACTACTTCAGAAATCATCGCAGGCGTGCGCACAACAACTCACCAAAGTTCTATCGCCATCGGATGAATAGTATAGGAGCGCATGCCGGACAAACAAAAATACTTATCTATTTATATATGAGGCATTCCATGCGGTTTCGAACGGCCAAAAAGTTGTCCGCTCTCAAAAAGATTGAAATTTCGTCACATTGTTTAATTATATGAAAGAGAGTAGTGTACATTTTTTCAAAATTTTTGGATCGCATTTTTTTGAGTTTTTCAAAATTTCGAAATTTTCTAAGTACGTAAGTTAGTAAGTATATCTTGAAAGCGTACGATTAAGCAGAAAAATGTTTCAGACAAAAAAGTTGCATTTTTAAAAAAGC
The DNA here is from genome assembly GCA_963971145.1 of Sussaba pulchella. Taxonomy (NCBI): domain Eukaryota; kingdom Metazoa; phylum Arthropoda; class Insecta; order Hymenoptera; family Ichneumonidae; genus Sussaba; species Sussaba pulchella. Next base: position 7,021,089 of record OZ020164.1, read on the forward strand.
TTTGTGAAAATTTTTTTTTCTTAATTTTTCGAGTCTGAAAAATGACCATTTTCATAAAAAATATGCGAAAATAATTTTTTTCGGTCGGTATGTCATTTTCGATTTATCTCAAAAAATTTCAGAAAATACTCTGAAATGTGCACAATAGACACGTATTTTTTCATGATGGCTCGATTAGTTGTTCCAGAGCTATGCTTTATTTCATTAATAATATTTTTTGTTTTTTTTTTCAGAAAAATCGATTATTATTAAAAACTATTCTCTGCCAAATTTTTTTCACTTTTTTTAGGTAATAAACGTCGATAAAAATAATAATTTTTTTGAGCTTAATCATAAATTATCGGTGAGGTATCCAAAGTTTACCTTGCGATACAAAGTGAAGTTTGTCGTCCAACATGAAAAATGTGATACAAATAAGCCGCCCAATGTAACCATTGCTTCCAACGTCTTTTACTTCCTTTTGTTTGTCAACATATTCCCCCTTCCATGCCAAAATACTACCGTCGTTCTCAGCGTGTTTCGATTTATTCACACTAGCTTGGTAAGCCGAGTTGAGAAGCCATACGCTTCCTTTGAATTGTCTTGGTGGTTTCTGGAGTGCATTGTGTTAGAACGAACGACGGAGCAACGAGCTTGAGGGTGTGACGATAGCGATCGACAGATTTTGACTCCTCAAGATCTTCACGAATGGGCAGCTCAACCCGCGAATGTTCCTGCTATCACCGTTCTCTGTTCATCTACTGATGATTACAATTCGCAAAAAGCAATGTTGGAATCGCGATTTAAGCAAGTGAAAGATGTACCGAAGACCCAAAAATACCATTGCATTATCCCAGAACTGGTTGGGATTCTACAATGCAAATTATATTCGCTCGCCGCGGACTTCGTAACTCACCGAGTGTGGAAAACTAAATAACTAAAAACGATCTGTACATGCTTCACTTTTTCCCAGTTCTTATAGTGTGATTGATGTTTAAAACAATAAGAAAAAAATATGATGTTAGGACAGAAAATTATTAATTTAATCATTGAATTTTTAGAACGAGTGATTATAGAGCGTAGCTCTCGAAAGAGTTCAGTAGAGTTCCATCTACGTAACCAAAGTTTGAGAGAAACAATTTGGGAGCGTATGTTTTTCGATAATAATCGATTTTTCTGAAAATATATATGAGCAAGTCCACCAATTCGAGTACCGGTTTTGGGCGTCGATATCAGCGATCTTTTTGTAACTTCAAAAAATGGAACCTCCCATTGAGAAATGAACTCTGATTTTTTTTTAGATTTTTCCCTTGGTTATTTTCGCTGTAATTGTATGGGTAATTCTGTGAGTTTGTCATGTTTTTCTTGTTTTCATTAATTTCTCAATGTGTTTTAATAGGAGAAAAAATTAAACGCGACCACCTTTTCTTTGTGAAAAAAGCTCAGCAATTCGAAAAAAAATACAAAAACATTTTTGGGACTTGAAAAATTACTTAAAATCGCATTTGAAATATAAAAGTCGATTTTTCTCAAATGTATATTTTTTAAAAAATTTGAAAGTATTTTTATCAAAAAGCTGAGAAAATTTCACGTATCATATGTAGAAATAAAGTTGGGACCTCTGTAATAACTCGTTGAATCACCAAATGTATAACGAGACAACTAAAACCTTAATTAATATTTTTTCATTTTCAAATGATTCGTAATACTGAGATCAAGAAACCGAAATAATTTGATTAGTTGACAAGTTTCTGCAGGTAATGACGTCGAGTTTTTTTATTTCATCGTATTTTGAAATGGAAACATTCTCAATTTTTTAAATGAAAAACCAGTATTTTGACTTCTAAATGCTGTAAAAAATTAAAAAATCAATTTGAAAATAAAGACTTGCCTTCATCACCTGCAGAAACTTAGCAGCTACTGAAATCACTCCGGTTTTTTTGTCTCAGATGCTCCAGTAATTAGTTATAATGGGCACCGCGATACAACTTTTTTTCTTAGACGTCTGCAGAGATTCTCCGTCAATTGCTTAGTTGTTCATTAAAGTTAATGAAAATTTTATAGAATATTCTCCAAACGTAACGTTATTGAGTTAGTCATTATATCAATAAATGTATATCAACTGTATCGTCAAGAAAAATTATCAAAAATATCCTTTTTTTAATATCGAACTAACCTTACCCCGCCCTTAAGTTGAAGATGGTGCACTTGCAAAACTAACAGCGTCACCACATGACGCTAAGTTTCATCTTTGATTATATGGTTTCCATGTATTTAGAAACAGTAATACGAATCATTTGGAAATGAAAAAAATATAAATTGAGGTTTTAGTTATTTTGTCACACATTTGGTAATTCAACGAGTTATTACAGAGGTCCCAACTTGATTTCTACATATATTACGTGAAATTTTCTCAGCTTTTCGATAAAAATACTTTTAAAATTTTTAAAAAATATACATTTGAGAAAAATCGACTTTTATATTTAAAATGCGATTTTAAGTAATTTTTTAAGTCCCAAAAATGTTTTTGTATTTTTTTTCGAAAAGCTGAGCTTTTTTCACAGAGAAGAGGTGGTCGCGTTTAATTTTTTCTCCTATTAAAACACATTGAGAAATTAATGAAAACAAGAAAAAAATGACAAACTCACAGAATTACCCATACAATTGCAGCGAAAATAACCAAAGGAAAAATCTAAAAAAAAATCAGAGTTCATTTCTCAATGGGAGCTTCCATTTCTCAAAGTTACAAAAAGATCGCTGATATCGACGCCCAAAACCGGTACTCGAATTGGTGGACTTGCTCATATATATAATATATAATATATACACTACCGCCACTCAGTATCAGACCACTTACCGCGCGCCCAACCAAAAACTAGTCGCGACTTTGGAAGGTGGTAGCTCCGTCAAAAATAGAGCTACAGATTTTACATGGAGACCATTGCGAAGCATACTTAATTCGGCGTGAAGTGAACCTCAACTGAGTGGATTCGGACTTTTGTATCCCGAGATATCATGTGAGGATGATAAAAAAATAATTCCGATTTCGACAGAATTTCCTGCCCCAACTTTGACCCATGGCTGGTCTCAGGAAAATTTTTTTGAGAA